>OX602129.1:3830395-4430395 GCA_951449985.1 Falcaria lacertinaria
GTCGTTATATGTGGATTCTACTGTATGTATAACCTCAATTCTGTCTTGTTCTGTCAACTTCGTCAGCATGCGAGCAATCGTTTGCAGTTCTTCCGGCCAATGTTATATTATGTTGATCATTTTCTAAATTTTCTTCTGGTTTCAAAGTTTCATCTTCTTGACCATTTATATCTGTTATTAAATTTAGACTGTCTTCACGATCACTTACAACTTCCTCAGCATTCGGGTAATCATTTGAAATTCTACTGGTCAATGTTGTTACATCATGATTATTTTCAATTTTTTCTCCTGGTTCTAACGTTTTGTGTGTATCTTCTTGGCTTGTTATTGCCCTTATTACGCTTGGATCTGATAGGTTTTCTATTTCAATAGTTGGTTCAAATAAAACCGAGGATGCTTTGTATACTTCTGATGAAGAAGCCACAAAGTTAGCGTTAGTTTAATAAAGCGATAAATTTGAAATTGGTGATGGAGTGCTAATCATTCCTGGATTTGCTATCATTTTATTAATACACAGAGTCTCCGCTTATACTTGAAACGCTGCTGAATGGACTCTTGAATGTGTTTCTCTGTGGACTCGGAACATATTCCGAGCAGTCTGTTGAAAAATCTTCATCGGATGATTCCCGATCAACATCAACGTATTTTTTTTTTCGGTAAGTACCGTCAACTTTCCTGTATTTGCCCGATTTTGATATTTTTGGCCTTTAACGAAAAATAAAATTTTAAATATGCTCGAATTCTATGTTATGTGCACATTTAATCGTATTAAAAACCCAAGAATTCTGTAATTTTAATTTATTTTCGTCAATGTCTCGTATGTAAATAAAGTTTTTGAGGTATTTTAGAAATTAGGCAAAGTAATGTTTCATGTCTCTGACATTGCCTAATGCATTTAATCCAAAATAAACAATTTGATTTTTATGCTGGCACAGTCTAAAACGTAGCTTAACTTCTAAAGAATACAATCCAATTTTGAATGACAAATTTTGGGAGTATTTTAGTAGGTAAAATAACTTAGGCAATGTCTGGACACCATTTTGTACAATCTCCATACATTGACGAAGAATGGGTAGGGTTGTGTCAAAAGAAAATGAAAATTTTTTTTGTTTTATTTTATTGATAAAGTATTGTCGAGAAGTATTATTAGGAACAATCAGTACAGGACCTATTTACGAAACTAAAGTCATTTAGTAGGCAGCTACCTACATTAACAATTAAAATAATCTTTTGACATTATAACATATTAAGATAGGTAGTAACATTTCAGTAACCCTATAGTAACTTTAGCTTCCGTTTAGCAATAATTCAACATCACAACTTAATTATAAACTATCAAGATAAAACGAGCAGCAACTAATTAATGACTTTCGCATATTGCACATATTAAACTTAACAATAAATCACAGGATTACTTAGGTTTATAGACACAATTATTACAACTATTAGGTCCTTACATATGAAATTGGCGTTTTGTATGGGAGGAACAAAAAGTCGAATATTTTTTAATATAATATATTTAATTAATCAAAGTATGAACCATTATTTTCTATGCACTTTTGCCATCTCATAGGTAGTTCATTGATCCCTTTACTAAAAAAACCAGTCGGACGGGAATCAATAAAATCTTTGAAGGCGATTTGGACTGCCCCATCGGAGTTGAATTTTTTCCCTTGCAAGAAGTTATCCAAATTTCGAAAAAAATGGTAATCTGTTGGAGCAAGGTCCGGGGAGTACGGAGGATGTCTTAGACTTTCCAATTGAAGCTCTTCTAATTTAGTAGCCGTCTGTAGCGCAGTGTGTGGTCTAGCGTTGTCGTGAAGCAGCAGTGGCGTGGAGCGATTGACCAGCCTAGGTTGTTTAGCCGCTAGCTTTTCCATCATGGTTTGCAATTCCTGACAATAGACATCAGCCGTAATAGTCTGGCCAGATTTGAAAAAACTGTAATGAACAATACCGGCACTAGTCCACCAAACGCTTACAAGTAACTTTTTTGGGGTTAATTTTCGCTTGGGGCAGGATTTGGCTGGCTGGCCAGGATCTAACCATTGCGCTGAGCGCTTCCGATTATCGTAAAGAACCCATTTTTCATCACAGGTAATGATTCGGTTTAAAATACCTTCATTATTGTGCCGGTTTAGTAATGTAACGCAGCAGTCGACGCGCGTTTGCCGGTTTGTTTCAGTCAATTCGTGAGGTACCCACCTTTCAAGCTTTTTAATCTTCCCAATTTGCTTCAAGTGAATTAAAACAGTTTTATCACTAACATTGCAGCCTGCAGCTAACCCGGACGTGGTTTGCGATGGATCCGCTTCCACAATAGCCTTCAACTCTTCATTATCAACTTGAGTCTCAGGCCGTCCACGGGGCTTGTTCTGCAGGTCGAAATTTCCAGAACGAAAACGTTGGAACCAAAAACGAACTGTGTTTTCTTTTGCAACACGACCGCCATACACATCATTCACCCTTCGAGTTGTTTCCGCAGCACTAGTGCCACGGCGGAACTCGTACTCGTAAATAATGCGATATTTAAGGTTTTCCATTTTGTAAAATGAGTGACGCATCAGAAAAAAACAGAAGAAAAAAAACAAATGAATGACGATCATCGAAGCACAAATACATGAGTCTATAGCTGTACAAATTTGAATTTGGAATTCCTTACCAAAGAGGAGAAATTCGTGATTAAAGTGGCCAGTACGAAAAACGCCAATTTCATATGTAAGGACCTAATATATTGCCGAATTGTTAAAGTAAATTAAAAAAACTCTCAAAAAATCTAAATATTTCAAAAAACAAAAATTCTTCCTGAAGTTTTAAAAACAATTGTGTTTTAATAAATTTTTGACAAAGGAATGCTTAAACTATGTAAATCAAATTTCAATTTTCGACCAACTTGTGGATTTGGCAACGTTTTTTCTACATCTAGCAAAGTTATCTTTGAGACATCAGCTGCTGCTGGCCAAAAAAATTTACCTTCTGAATTCTTTCTTAAGTATTTTATAGTATATACGCGCTCCAAATCGTTGTACTTGGATACTAGACCAACATAATATTTAACCAACTTTGATGTAGCAAATTTAACAAGAACATATATATCAACACCAATTTCACAATCATTATTCCCTTTTTCATTATCTTGTTCCAGTTCTTCATTAATTTCTTCCAAGTATGTTTCTGTGTCACTATCAGATGGAAGAAAAGGTCCATCACAAGATGAATCATGAACCGTATACATCCCTGAGCTTTCTGAATTCGACCTTCTATTGTTCCTTTTTTCCGAAAGACATTTTCTTGCGCATGGCTCTGTGAAGAGCTATCATCGAAATATGTAATTGCATCTGGTGATTTAAAACGAATATTGGAGAGAATTTGGTTTTTCGTCAACATACCTTGAGTTGGTTCTGTTCCATTACAGTTAGAAACATCTCTGAATAAACTCTTGTTTTTTGATAGACGTAGATTTTTATTGACATTTACAACAACGTCTGATGGAACCTTCGAAATAGTACTGTTGGTATATGTCTGGTTAGATAAATCCGTGTCCTCATTTGATAGATGTACTTGAGCACTAACTACTACGTTAGTCACATGTTCGTTATCGTCTGAATCGCAAGAAGAATCTTGTCTGATATTTGATAGGCCATTGTTAAAAGTACAATCTCCAATAGCTGTAAGAGTGTCTTCTACGTCCTGATGTAATTGGATCTCTTCGGCGATAGTACGTGCCTTACGGAGATTAGGTTTATTTACCTTAGTAACCGTAGTATCTGATGCTTTTCGTTTTTTTGCTTTTTTATCCAACAAAATATCATTAACACTTACATATTTCCCAGGCTCTATAAATAGCTTTTTATTTGCATTTCTGTTTTGCTAGTTAGCCGGAGTTCTCAATTTTTTCAAATAATTGACAAAAGTTTCGTCAAAACTGACGTTAGTTTGAGGCTATGCTATAATCTGGTAATTTCTTTAACACAGCTTCTGGATTAATGGGATGTATCCCAGCCGCATGAAATCCACTTATTATATTCTTACTTTGCGTAAGTTTTGATGCATCTAATAACATCTTCAATAATTCAGGGAAAATCTGTTTATTTAATGTATTTGCGCTTGGATGTCGAACTTTATAGTCCATTAGAATTCTTCTCCATTCTCTCTTCAATGGGCCGAAGAAGGCCACGTCAAGAGGCTGAGTATGGTGCGTGGAATTGGGTGGTAAAAAAATAAACCTTAAATTGAGCTCTTGACACTTAGATATTATACTTATATTCATATGAGACGATAAATTGTCTCCGATCAAGACCTTCGGATCCGTAGTTTTCTCAGCCAATTATGGAATTAAACCAATCTTCAAACGTATCCGCATCAAACCAACCGGATTTCGTTCTATTATATCTGGTTCCGTTAGGACCATTGGCACACCAATTTGTCCATAGATTGTCAGCTTTGTAAACCACATATGGTGGAAAAATTTCTCCACTAGCCGAAGCTGAGAACATAACAGATATTGCCGTTTTGGTATTATTTAATGTTTTATTTGGGTGTTTAATGCCTGCCTTAACCCTTTATAAGGCCGAGAAAACTAGAGGTAGTACAGAAATGAAATTTTGGTATGTTAATATGGGTATTTTTATTTGACTTTTAAGATTTTTTTTAAATCGGCAAACTGTTGGGAAATGTGTGGAAAATTTGGTGGCAGTATATGTGCCACTGCCGATACTATGAGGGTAATATTTCTGTAAATTAAGTAAATTCCTTTTTTTTTTTCAAACTACATTTTACGAAATTAGAAATAAAACCATGTAATAATTATCAACACAAAAATATTTATTTTTAGATGCTTTTTCTTTATAAAAATATGCTTAGGTCTAACTAGTGAACATTTGAGATCTTTTGAAACTTTGGTTCTTTACATTTAGTATCATCAGTCAATATTTCTTATAAAATAACGCACATAAGAGCTAATTCAATCTTCAATTCTTTTGGTGAAATTGAGTAAAACAAGGGAAAGCACAAAGAAATACTTTACAAGTCGTACATGACAACTTGGTTCTTACGTTATTTGTCTTTGTACTACACAAACGGCATCTGCGCGGTGTGTCAGACTTGTCTATCAAATGTTTTCCAACATCTTGGAAACGAATGTCGTCATGCACTCCTACGACTTCCTGGTAGTTGGTACTGCCTGTAGCTCTCTTCTTCTTTGCAATAAAATTGGGTTCGCTAGAAAGGCTCCTCTTTCTCGATGTGTAGTTTCCGATAAGCGATCTAGCAATCGAGATGCGAAACTTACGAATATCGGTAAGTCTGCTCTATTTACATTTACGGTGGCAGTGGAGTAAATACCATGTTCATAAAGGTATTCCATCAAAGGATATGAGGAAAAAAAATAGTCGTAAGCAACATGAGCTTGAACTTTCTCGTCAATTAGAGATTTTGTCAGGGCTTTGACAACATTGGCACCCAAACCTAACTCCGGTGTATTATTGTCATTTTTACCAGTGTAAATTTGAAATCCATATACATAACCAGTTACACTATATGCGCGAACCCAAACCTTGAATCCCCTTTTTATGGGTTTAGCTGGCATTTACTGTTTTAGAGATGATACGCCTTTGAACCGTATCATAGCTTCATCGATGCTCTGAGAAGTAGTTCGTTTCGCTTCTCTTTGGCATGCACAATTCAATAATTTCAAGACAGGGCGAACTTTGTATAATTTGTCATATTCCTGACTTGTTTTTGCAGGAGTCTTTGAATTATCATTCAGATGAAGATTTTCTAAAATTTTTTTGAACCTTTTACATGACATTACTTGCGCAATTTCGTCCACTCTAAAAAATGGGTCACTAGACCAATATAGGTCTATAGATGGTAAAACATGTATACCCATCAGAATAATAATTCCCAAAAACGAATCAATATCCGATTTTCTAACAGGTTCCCAATTGTGGGTCTGTTTTTGAGAGGCATACAAATTAGTTTGCTCAACTATGTGATCAATTACTTCTTCAGAAAAATACCTTGAAAAATAAGCCACTGGAGAAGTCCTGCTCGGAATGAAAACTTTAGGTTTCAAGGTGGCTTCGTCAAATTTATCAGCACTTGGCCTGTCCGACCACATACCTTTTTTCCAGTCATTGTCGTCCTCAACTTCTGCAGAAGATTCCGGAGAAGACTCCAAAATATGCCGAGAGCGCAGATTCGATACTCGTGAAGGCCTGACTGGTCGCAATATTTCTTCGTCATCGATATTTTCAATATCAGGTACTCCTATGTTAGGATCAATATTTTCTATTTCACCTGCTTTAGGAGAAAGCAAACCTATATCTACTGGACTCCGTCTTGATGGTCCAGGTGTTGGACTTCCTTGACTTTGAACAATATCTTGGTCCTCTAACATCGCACGAATATCAAAATTGGTTTCTATATCATCTTCGCCCTCGTACTCATCTTCTGAGTTGTCAGGATCTTCAGGAAGTCCAAACATCTGCTCAAGTTCCTTTTCAATATCTTCATCACGCAAGTACGCCTGCAATACAAACAGGCAATGGCATCTATACTGCCACCAAAACATGTCAGTGAGCAGGCAGTGGCATAGATACGGCCACCAACAAAATTTACAATAAAACAAATTTCAACACATTCATAGCCAAAATTACTCGTAAAACGTAATAAATAAAGACAAATGAATAAAATAAATTACTTTTCTTACCATTTTAGCCAAAATTTTAGAAGATGCAACTGGATGAAAAATTCTAACCGAAAATCACAACTTTCAAGCGATAATGGACGACTTCAAATTGACAGTTGTCAAGCATTTGTCAAAAGGACGTTCATTTTTGACGTAAAAATCGTTGATGCTGCCATCAATAAAAAATAAAATCCCGGTGAACGATACAGTCGAGAATAAAAAAATATTTTTTTTGGTGGCATGTATACTGCCTCTACCTTGAATATGCATTTTTGAGATCCTGGGTTATCAGAAAAATTTGTTTCATCGTAGTTTATTATGTTCTCTGGTTTGACATTATGCAGTGAAATCTTCAAATTGTCGAAATATGTAGTATAGTCCTGTACGCTTTTACTGGCTCGAGATTCTTTTATATTAGTTGTAGAGCGCACCATCAAAATATTCCTGTGGCGTTTTAAAAAGTTTCTAACCCACTTCGGTCCTGGCATTTTGTGGTTAAAAATTCTAGTCAGTCCATTTTTGACTAAATAATCATGCACGATTGACCTCAATTCCAAGGAAGTTAGAGGATATCCATATTCTCCACAAAGTATCAAACAACTAGCAATTTTTTGTTCATTAGCTGGTGACACTTTAGTGGGACCTCCACTGACTGACTGTTTGACTTTGTTTAAAATCGTGCGGCGAGGTATACCGAATTGTTTTTCGGCATCGTATGACGAAATATTTTTGTTTTGAACGAAACCTACCGCGATGTTTAATATGCTCTCATCGTAGTCTTTATATCTTCTTCGTGACTTGTCCATTTTGATCGTCCTTTAAATAAAAAGAACACTAGAATAAGTACAAGTCTCCTATAAAAACAGTACTCCTTCAAACAACTTCAAATTATTATAAAAAACAGTTTGAGTTATCGCGTAACATACACAGAGAAATACATCTTCCTTTTTTGATGTTGGTAAAAAACAAAGGTGTCAACCCTAGCCTAGGCAAAGTCACGATCACTCGTTGAAAAAGATTGCCTGTCTTTGCCTATTCTAACATTTATCGCTAAATACCATGTTTTTTTCAACAATATCAATGACAAACGATAAAGCTATCAACGTTTTATAGAATAAGTTGATAACAAGTTAGAAATATACATATTTTAATGACTTACTTGAAAAGTTTTTCCGAAACTAACATTAACGGTCTCGTTGCACTCTGTTTTGACGCAAAATTGTCAAAAATTATGCGTGCTATCAACATAACATCACCAATTTAGTGTTGCCAAATAATAATTCTAAAAACTGACAAATGTTTCGATTCCCAAAATAAAAAGTAGAAAAAGATATTAATATTTATTCATTTTTTTTTTGTGCGTCTGCATCTACAATCAGTCCCAGGACTATAAGCAGATTTGTTGGGCGGTTGAAGCATTGTGAGGGGTCTCCCCAGCAGGAGACACTCCTATTTAACATCGAGCATGTAGAGTCTGGATATCATGGCGTTTAAGGCGTTTCCTGTAGCAGATTTTTGTTAATTCGGCAGCCAAGTCATTCGGGTGGTTTTCGAGCCGATTTTTGTAGTTAGTGGAGGACTGTTGGATCTCTTCCTTTACTGTTTTAATTTCCAGAGCTTCATGGATTTCAGAGTTAGTGAGAAACCATGGAGCATTCGACAAGGTACGAAGTATGCAATTCTGCAGTCTCTGTATAATATTTAGATTGGAGTTACAAGCGCTTCCCCAGAGTTGGATCCCGTACATCCACACAGGTTTGAGGATCATTTTATAGATTAGGAGCTTGTTGTCCACCGAAAGTTTAGAGTTGCGTGCCATCAGCCAATACGTGGTCCGGAACCGTATGTTTGTTTCATCACGCTTTGATTTGACATGATTTTTCCATTGCAGCCTTCTGTCTAGGTGTATTCCAAGGTACTTGACAGAGTCACTTTGGGGCAGGGTATTGTCTCCCAGTTGCACGGGTGAACAGTTTCCTTTTCTAAGCGTGAATGTTATGTGGGTCGATTTAGAAGCACTTGCTTTGATGCGCCTCTTCTGCAGCCAGTCACCTACTTTGTTGAGGCTTTCTTGTAAAATATTTGAAGCAGTTTGTGGATCTGAACTGCTTGCTAATAGTGCAGTGTCATCAGCAAATGTAGCGTTCATTACTTGTGTTGACTGAGGGAGGTCTGCAGTGTACAAGGTGTACAGAATTGGGCCAAGAACGGTGCCTTGGGGCACACCGGCCGAGATCTTATAGATTTCTGATGCATCACCACTTTCTCGTTCTTAAAACATGCGATTTGACAAGTAAGAATTCATCAAAGTATAGTAGGTATGTGGTAGCAAAGTTTTTATTTTGGAGAGTAGGCCTTTATGCCATACTTTGTCAAATGCCTGCTGGATATCAAGAAACACAGCAGAGCAGTACTCTTTAGCTTCAAGGGAGTGCCGTATTTTGTCACAAACTCGGTGAACCTGCTCGATGGTCGAGTGGTGTTTTCTGAACCCAAATTGGTGTTTGGGGATGGCGTTTTCATCTTCATTTTCATCCAATAGCGGCAGTATTCTGTTCAGGAGAATCCTTTCAAACACTTTAGACAGGACAGGTAGAAGACTTATCGGCCTGTATGATGTAGCATGATCTGGAGGTTTTCCTGGCTTATGTATCATGGAGATGATGGATACTTTCCACATAGTTGGGAAGTGTTGGACCCTGAGGATACCATTAAAGAGTGTTGTAATGAATACTAAAGCTTTTCTAGGAAGTTGCATAAGAACCTCTTTAGTGATTAGGTCAAAGCCAGGGGCTTTGTTGTTCTTCACTCTTTTCAAGGCCCATGTAAGCTCACGCACTGTTACTGGCCTTGCTGGAAGTGATAATTGAAGGTCTTGCTGTAGTTGGTTATCTACTTCCCTCTCGAATTCTTCGCATTCACTATCGTTTGGTTTAAATACGTTAGCTAGATGTTTTACGAATGTTTCCGCCTTTTCTTTAACAGTCCTTTTTTTTTTTAACGTGTGTAATCCTCATGGATACACAGCCTACTTCGGGGACGCAGACTGGTTATGTTGGACTCCCGCCCTGAAAAGGGCAGACCTACCAACTAAACCCCACGGTGTTCCTCCTGCTCGCTATGTAGGGGGGGCCACGGGATCGCTTTCGCATGCAACCGCGACCCCCCCAGCAACTGGCTCCTCAGGACCTCCTCCGTGTCCTCTAGGACCCTCTTATTGAGTGCCGCCGCCCGGCCTCCTCCAACCCAAGCGACTGGCGCGCCTCCCTCGCACTCTGCAGCGCCTTGGTCATCTCATCACCGGTGTCCTGGGCCTCCTCCTCCTCCCTATGTCCAAGTTTCTCGCCACCAGCGCGGGAGCGCCTGCTACCACCTCGCACGGACGATGCCGAAGCAAAGGAACATTCGCTCTCGGCCTGTGACTCCTGTTCTTCCTGAATTGGGGTGGCCGGACACCGCATGAAGCGGCCTCGGTCATCCCGCGTAGGTAGCTGCGAAGAGGGCCGGCGGCTTTTTTGAGTCGCAGGCCTCCTCACCGCCCTGTCTTTCCCTTTGGGCGCCGGGAGTTCCTCGCTCGAGGACGGGCGAACCTTACGGCTGCTAGCCGCCGTCTCCGAACGACTCCAGAGCTTCGACCGGCTCGTGGTCCCACTCTTCAATGGAGCGCGCTCCACCACCACGCGCTGCTCCTTCACTCCATCACGGGCGGTGTACCTCGACGGTGCAACCTCCCGAGCTAACAAATCCTCTTCGCCAGAAGCCTCAGTGTTCCCGTTATCGTTTCCAGGTCTTTCGAGAGGACCAGCACAGCGCTGGCCACTCTCCTCCTCAAGCCTCTCCCTCCTCTCTCCCTCCTTCTCTCTCGCCTCATGACATCGGTTGCCCCCCCCAGATACGGTGGGGCTGACGAGGCCCGAAGGCCCCGCACGGGATTCCCCGGCCTTGCCGGGACCCGCCTGGAGAATGGCTTTCACCTGTGCCTATGTCATTTGGTTTTTGTCCTTTTTACCCCAAGGGTGAGGTCCCTTCCACCTGCTTCGTTTACCCCCCTTTTCCCCATTTCCCCCCCTTTTCCCCATTTCCCCATTACCCTTGAACGACCTTCACAATCCCATACTTCCCCCCCAAGCACATTTCCAGCAACACCAAATTCACTCCCTAACCCCCTACCCCCACCAGGTATCAGTCTTCAACGATGAATGCTTCGAGAATTACTGGCGACGAAGCGTCGCCTGCAATTCCCGGAGCAATCATCGCATGAAGTCCAGGGTGCGCCGTCCCAGTCCCATTGCCACTCCCTCAGACGCATCCTTGGGAGAAGTAATAGGTCCAGGCACTCGAGGAGGCTACCTGGCACCGCACCCCTTCTTTACCAATCCTAGCCCAACCTCCGCTATTGTTTCTTATTGCAGACTTAAATGGTTGTGGTCTTTTAAACGTTTTTGTGAATTTCCAGAGCGCGTACTGAGATGATGCGGTAGCGGTCAGATTTTGCAGTTTACTTTGTAGCGTTGCATTGTTTATACTATCCAGCATTTCTTTCAATTCACTTGCAGCTTTGTTTAAAGCGGTCTTATCAGATTTATGTCTAGATTGATGCCAGACCCTTCTAAGCCTTATTTTTTCCAGAACTTTATTTTTTATATCGAGAGGAATGTTTCCAGTAGTAGCCCTTTTGGTAAGTACATCTGTAATCAATAAGATTACCTGAGTATTTTTATTATTTAATTAATCTTAGAGATTAACCATCACCACCTCGTGCACTGCACAACTTACATTAAATAAATATCACAAGGTCGACGCATCTTACAGGCCGTAGATTTTGCCACAAATGGCACAAAGGTGTCGCAAAAATTTCTACGAGTCCGTCGCGCAGAGTGAGGCAAAATGGTAACGCAAAATTGTTAAGGAGCGCATAAATTATGTGAAATTTTTAGGTAACGTAAGTAGGTACATACTTACGTCTTTTACCTTAGAACAGTGCTACAAAATAAAAATAAAACTTTTAGTAGGTATGAAAAATATCAAATGACATTGGGTACTTTTTGCCCCGTTTGCAAAAAGTAGCGGACGCAAACGAAACCTATGTCAGATGAAAGATACTATATTATCCACTTTATTGCCGTGCATTCCTTTTTCTGTAACATGTGGGGTTATTGAGAAAATAAGTTTTTAACATTCTAGAATTTTTACTTTTACACTTCACATTTATACCTAAATATTAATTATATCATCACAAAAAAACGCCAAAAAGCTGTGATGATTACATCCACATCCACATCCACAGCGCTTTGCATATAAAATATTAAAATATAACAAAAAGATATCACAAACGAAATAAAAATACAATAAAATTCACAACCACATAAACAACACAAACCCACAAACACTTCCTGAAGACACTGGTGGAATATAATGGAATTTGAGAGCAAATTTCTGGCGTAGCGGTGTATTCTCTTGGAGCCAATTGTTGTTTTATTTAATAAAATAAGTAAACAAGCGTTACGAGTCGCAACCATGGCAACGCCCGGCCACCTAACCCAAGTAATTGAACTGTAGATTCGGTCACAAATGACGACTGAGATCCCTTGCACGAGTCATGTAATTTTGGCCATTGTTAAACTCCGTTTTCACCAACGCCATTGTAGTTGTAAGTATAACCTGGCCATCCTGGGCTTTCTTTGTAGACAAACAAGAAACTAACGGCGATGAATCGGAAGTATTCGATTCCGATTTTTTAACAATAAACAAATTCTTTTTAACTTTATTCACTTCATTATTGGTGTGAACCTTTGAGGCACCTTGACTTGAAGGGTGTAACAGAATCCCACATATCGAACGAATGTTAATAGGATTGAGTGTCTACAAAAAAAATTTACTCGTCTACTTGCGTATCGCTTTAAAGTTAAGCATTTCTTAAAATCATATGAACACCGATCAAATTATTTCAATTTAACATCCCTTGAGTCGCGCCGTAGCATTGCTGATTTAATGTTCCTATTTAAATTATTCAATAATCATATCGACTGCCCTGAACTTCTTAGCAAAGTTGGCATTAACATACCTCGCCGAATCCCTCGACACTCATGCGCACTGTTCGCAACTCCTAGATGTCGAACTAACTTAGGCAAGCACTCCCCAATAAATAGAATGACTAAACTGTACAACAGCATTGCTAGTTCCTCGGAAGACATAGACATATTCAATAATAGGCTGGGTTGCTTTAAATATCTTATCTCCAACCATGTAACCTTAACTACAGTAAGTTAACTAAAATTGTAAGTCAATTCAAGTTTAGTTTAGTCAACTAAAATTGTAACTGAAATATACTACAAACTAATATAATTTTAAACATATATATAAGGTCCTATCAAAATAGCTAACGTCCTTTTGCAGGGTGATAGGGTAGGTCATTAGTAATAATTTCCAATATGAATGAAAATTTTCCGACGTATGGTTTAAGAGAAAAAAATAAAAATAAAATACTAGTACTTTAAATTCATCACCAGGAGTAGTTTAAACCATATCTGTACAAAACTTTTTTTCCCAGGATTAAATTATTTAAGTAATTGTAAAATTAATAAATAAATAAGTTTCGCTTTTTACCAACCCTGGCATGCGAAGCATTAAGTTAACCTTGAAATCGGGTGCAAACCAAACAGGCGGCGTTGCCGAGCGCGAGCCGACGAACAAACTACGAGAAGGCGATATTAATAACAAACATGTAAAAAAGAGAGGCGAGACCCTCGTTTGTCCGCGCCGCCGCCCGCACTGCCCTGCGCGTCATGCGATGCGCCCGCCATCCATAGTTCAACAACACAACACACACATCACCCAGTCATGTGTAAGTTGCAAGGCGCGCCGGACGCGCGGCCGCCCGCGGCACGCTAAATACGACGAACTTACGACGAGCCTTCGGCCTCCGCCCCGCGGCCTCTGGCCTGCGCCCGGGCCCCCGCGGCCTGCACCCCTAGTCCCTATTCCCGACCGGGACCGGGCCAGAGGTGCGACGTCACCGCAACTGGAGCACATCAGGCCAGTGGAGGAAGCTTGGAGGTCACCGACCGCCGGGCGACCATGCCTACTGCCTAGCATCCCACACTCGAAAAGACGATGTTGGAATTTCTGCAGCGTCATCTCAAGGCCACCGCCATGGACGTATTCGTCGCGATCATGCATGCACATTGACTTCTACCTATTCTACACGTGGAATATGCTTCAGGAGCAGAGGACATTACAAGTAGAATTGTGGCCGGAAATGTCGGCATTTATCCGAGGTGGCTGAGATACGTTCTCACTAACGACAACGTGACCTGAAAAAACCCCGTGCGTAATAAAACCGGACAAACACCTTTCAATTCAAGTCATTTTCAGTGTTACATGTGTCCCACCTACTGTTGATCTAACGGTAAGCGTCAAACAAACCAGATGTCGTGCAAAATGTTTGTATTGCTTTCGATTAATAAATACAAAAAGTTAGGCTGTATCGCTGTTTTATTTGTACTAAATTGTAACAATGAGATAAAATCATGCTACCTAACTGCTCAACGGTCTCCTTCCCACACACACACCTAACTGTGCTAGTAAGTAGCAACCTACTCGTACAATCTGAAGGTAAGTGTAGGTAGGTATTTCAAGCTATTTCCATGCACGTTTAGTCTCAATCTCAACTTAATAAATCTTAACAGTCTACATAACACTGGTACTAGCATTGATTGCAATGCTGCCTACCGGTACTCAACTCATACTCTCATGCTCTCTTTGACCTTGACCCCTCTGTCCCTCGCGTCGGGCTGCAGGGTGAGCACCACTGCAACCGAACGGGGGGCACGCAGCCCATCCGGCTTCTTTTTCTTAGGAGCCCTCTTTTGAGTCTTCTTTGACTTGCCGCTTCGGGGCTCCTTCTGCTTGCCGCCGACCACCTGTGCCCAAGTCTCTGACCGGCCTGAGACCTGTGACTGTTGGGGGCCACCCGGTGGTACGGCGGGGAGCTCAGACACCGGCTTTTCGCCCTTTTTTCCCTTTTTTCCCCTTGCGGGTGTTGGGAGGCTGCGCTTTGCCAGGTGCCTGGGGATCCGGAGCGTCCCGCCGACTCCGAGGAGCAACGGTGCTACCAATGCTCGTCGCCTCGGCGGGTGAACAGGTCTGCCGCTCGAGGGCAGCAAAGCGGCTGCGCAGGACTGCCATCTCGTTGAGGACAGCCGTCATGGCCTCACTCTGGGGCGGTGATACTGGGGTCGCCGGCATTTGCTGCGTGCTGGATCTCGCCAGCTCGGTCCGCAACTCTGCCAGCTCCCTCCGAAGCTCCACCATCTCCGTGTGCAGGCGGTCATTGTCCGCCTGCAGCTTCTTTGTCTCTAAGGAGACGGAGCTCTCCGGCATCACCGCCATGGCTTCCTTAGTGGAGGCTGCGGCGTCCTTTAGGGCCCGTTGGCACGTGCCCTTGAGGTTGCGTGACTTGGCGGCCACTCTGAGGATTAATTCTGTGTCCTCTAGGACCCTCTTATTGAGTGCCGCCGCCCGGCCTCCTCCAACCCAAGCGACTGGCGCGCCTCCCTCGCACTCTGCAGCGCCTTGGTCATCTCATCACCGGTGTCCTGGGCCTCCTCCTCCTCCCTATGTCCAGGTTTCTCGCCACCAGCGCGGGAGCGCCTGCTACCACCTCGCACGGACGATGCCGAAGCAAAGGAACATTCGCTCTCGGCCTGTGACTCCTGTTCTTCCTGAATTGGGGTGGCCGGACACCGCATGAAGCGGCCTCGGTCATCCCGCGTAGGTAGCTGCGAAGAGGGCCGGCGGCTTTTTTGAGTCGCAGGCCTCCTCACCGCCCTGTCTTTCCCTTTGGGCGCCGGGAGTTCCTCGCTCGAGGACGGGCGAACCTTACGGCTGCTAGCCGCCGTCTCCGAACGACTCCAGAGCTTCGACCGGCTCGTGGTCCCACTCTTCAATGGAGCGCGCTCCACCACCACGCGCTGCTCCTTCACTCCATCACGGGCGGTGTACCTCGACGGTGCAACCTCCCGAGCTAACAAATCCTCTTCGCCAGAAGCCTCAGTGTTCCCGTTATCGTTTCCAGGTCTTTCGAGAGGACCAGCACAGCGCTGGCCACTCTCCTCCTCAAGCCTCTCCCTCCTCTCTCCCTCCTTCTCTCTCGCCTCATGACATCGGTTGCCCCCCCCAGATACGGTGGGGCTGACGAGGCCCGAAGGCCCCGCACGGGATTCCCCGGCCTTGCCGGGACCCGCCTGGAGAATGGCTTTCACCTGTGCCTATGTCATTTGGTTTTTGTCCTTTTTACCCCAAGGGTGAGGTCCCTTCCACCTGCTTCGTTTACCCCCCTTTTCCCCATTTCCCCCCCTTTTCCCCATTTCCCCATTACCCTTGAACGACCTTCACAATCCCATACTTCCCCCCCAAGCACATTTCCAGCAACACCAAATTCACTCCCTAACCCCCTACCCCCACCAGGTATCAGTCTTCAACGATGAATGCTTCGAGAATTACTGGCGACGAAGCGTCGCCTGCAATTCCCGGAGCAATCATCGCATGAAGTCCAGGGTGCGCCGTCCCAGTCCCATTGCCACTCCCTCAGACGCATCCTTGGGAGAAGTAATAGGTCCAGGCACTCGAGGAGGCTACCTGGCACCGCACCCCTTCTTTACCAATCCTAGCCCAACCTCCGCTATTGTTTCTTATTGCAGACTTAAATGGTTGTGGTCTTTTAAACGTTTTTGTGAATTTCCAGAGCGCGTACTGAGATGATGCGGTAGCGGTCAGATTTTGCAGTTTACTTTGTAGCGTTGCATTGTTTATACTATCCAGCATTTCTTTCAATTCACTTGCAGCTTTGTTTAAAGCGGTCTTATCAGATTTATGTCTAGATTGATGCCAGACCCTTCTAAGCCTTATTTTTTCCAGAACTTTATTTTTTATATCGAGAGGAATGTTTCCAGTAGTAGCCCTTTTGGTAAGTACATCTGTAATCAATAAGATTACCTGAGTATTTTTATTATTTAATTAATCTTAGAGATTAACCATCACCACCTCGTGCACTGCACAACTTACATTAAATAAATATTGTTGTAATATAGATGCAAAACAATCATTTTATGTACTTGAGTTTTATTGAGAAAAACCCTGAGTCACAACATTTCAAACTTGACATTGTAATTAAATTATAAGTAATAACTAGCAGTACGTTCTAGGAGGTTATACTACATTACCCCCTCCCTCGGGGATTAAGGAACAAAACGTGCTGGTGGCACATGGCGCCGCTGGGACCGCCGCGGTAGCTGCGTGTCATAAGCCGCGTCTTGTGCAGACTGCTCGTCATGCGCTGTCGGCAGTGATCCACCTGACTCCCCATCGGGGCCTGGGTCTTGGGCCGCTGTAGAAGGGCCAGGCTGCTCCAAATCCCTTTTGTAATAGCACGATCTATTTGTGATCCCGTTATTTTGTGTTATATCACGCCGAAGTCTCAACTGGTCGGTATGATGACGTTTAATGATACCGTCTCTTTCCATCCGTATTTTATAAGAATATAAACCCGTACGCTCCACCACCTGTCCCGGATCTGAGCCTTTTTCTGTGGGCTTGTTGACCCAAACTCTATCCCCTACCGCGTACTCCGCTGGTACTGTCTGTTTGGCAGAAGGACGTAACTCCTGCTCAAGTCGTGCTTTTTCACAAGATTCAGCTATATTCGGTTTCAGCAAATCAAATGTGGTGCGCATACATCTGCCAAATAGCACCTCATATGGTGATCGTCCTGTTGCGTGCCGTGGCGTGTGCCGGTTAGAATAGAGAAAACTGTAAAGGCGTTCAAAAATATCCACTCTCCGATCACTGGCAAGCATATGCTCCTTGAATGTTCGTACAGCGCGTTCTGCCAAGCCATTAGTGCGGGGATGATAAGGTGTCGTTTTGATGTGAGTTATTCCGACTCTCTTACAATACTGCTTAAACTCATCAGAAATAAACTGAGGTCCGTTATCGGAGGCCAAATGTTGCGAAAACTCCTTTAAGTTTTAATATTGTGTTCTTGGCTGTTGTTGTTTTCATAGGAATGACTTCCAACCATTTAGAGTAGGCGTCGACAATTATGAGCCATGTATATCCCATAAAAGGCCCAGCGAAATCGATATGCAGTCTGTACCAAGGTTCCGGGGGTGTTCCCCACGAGTACACGGGTGGTGTAGCTGTGTTCTTTTTGGATTGTTGACAGAGCGTGCAACCTTTTGTGAACTCCATTATGTCTTTGTCAATGTTGGGCCAGTACACATGAAGGCGAGCCATTGATTGCATCGCGTTGATTCCACTGTGTCCGTCATGTAACATCTCTAGTATCGATCGACGCAGAGTGTTTGGTATGCAAAGCCTGCCATTCCACAACAGAATGCCATCTTCATACGACATTTCGTTTCGTTTCTCGAAAAATGTTTGTAAGTCATCATTAACATTCTTTTTTGCAGGCCAATGTGTCGTGACGTATCCTTTTACTTTATTCAATATCTCGTCTTTTAATGTCTCATGTTTGAGCACAAGCTTGGTGACTGGTATGCTACTCAGTCGAAGGTGTAATAAATGTGCAAACTTTGGCAACCCTGACCGTTCTTCTAAAGTGGTATCCGTACTTGGAAGCGGAAGACGAGATAGTGCATCTGCTGGGGAGTTGTCTTTAGCAGACTGATAGTAAATGGTGTATTCGTAGCTGTTTAAAATCATAGCCCATCGAAGTAAACGGTTGCTCGCTACTTTGGGAGTTTCTCTCTCTTGACTAAAAATTCTTTCCAGTGGTTTATGATCCGTTAATAATGTAAACTGGCGTCCATATAGGTATTGATGGAATTTTGTTACAGCGTATACAATGCCTAGGGCTTCTTTGTCTATAGTTGAGTATCGGCGTTCGGCATCACTCAGCGTCCTTGATGCGTAAGCTATAGGCCTCATAGAATCTTGAATCTTATGAAATAAAACAGCCCCGAGACCTTTGTCTGATGCGTCGCTACTCAGGTATAAGGGAAGTCTTTCATCGTAGTGAATTAATGTCTGGTTTGATGTTAGTGCGTTCTTTATATCGTTAATTGTGTTTGTATCATCAGACGTCCAGCACCATCTTTGATGTTTCTTTAGAAGTCTATATAATGGCGTGCAGTGAGCGTGTAGCGATGGAATAAAACGTCCATAGTACGAGATTGACCCGAGCAATGAACGTAACTCCGATACGTTATGAGGCATGGGCATATTGTTGATGGCCTCCACTCTCTGCTCTGTTGGATGTAAGCCATATTTATCAATCTTATGACCTAAGAAGGTTACGCTGTCCTGCAACCACAAACATTTAGTAATCTGACTCTTCACACCGGCTTCTTCAAGTCTGTGTAAAACTGTACGTACACGTTTCAAATGTTCTGTTGGGCTATTGGCCGTTACAAGGATATCGTCGAGATAACAGACAACTCCTTCGAGATCATGTAGTATTTGATGCATGGTTCTTTGGAAAAGTGCCGGGGCAAAAGATATTCCGAAAGGTAAACGTTTATAGCGAAAGTATCCCTTGTGAGTAGCAATAGTTAAATATTTTCTGGAGTCACTGTGAACTTTAAGTTGTAAATATGCGTCTTTTAAGTCTATTTTTGTGAATTGTTGTCCTCCTGCTAACTTTGACGTTATCTCTTCAAAGCGAGGTAGTGGGTAGTCATCGATTTGGACGTAGCGATTTATAGTTACCTTAAAATCGGCACAGATACGAATATTGCCATTAGCTTTAATTGCAATCACTATGGGTGAAGCCCATTCGATTGGTGTTTCCATTGTGTCCACTGGTTCAATTACGCCTTCTCGAGTTAGACGCTGCAGCTCTTGATTCACTTGCTCCCGAAGTGCTAGTGGAACGGGGCGAGGTCGAAAGGCTCTAGGTATAACATTTGATGGAATATGTATTTTGGCTTCGTATCCCTTTATTGTTCCTAATCTTCCATCAAACAGCATTTTGTAGTCATCTAAAATGCGTTTCACTTCTGCCTTGGAAGTATTGGTCGTGTTGTTGCTGTATTTCGGAAGTTTTATGTTGCGCAATTTGGCTCCTTCAGGCATCGGTAAGTTAAATTCGAAACACCAATCCAAACCAAATAATGGTATGTCGTTACGTTCTGTTACAAAAGCTTCGAGTGTATTTGTGGTATTAAAGGCATGTACTGATAGGTGACATATTCCAAGAGTCTTGATTTTCACTTCGGTGTAAGCAACAAGTTGTTCGCACACTCGTAGTTTTGGTCTTCCACAGAGAATCCAAAGATTTTTACCAATCACCGAGCGCGCCGCGCCTGGATCATAAAGCATGTCTACCTCTATGTTGTTAAGTTTCGCTGGTATCATGACCTTAGTTGTTGTTTGAAGTCGATTGATTGGAACAGTATCAGTATCAGTACTGCTGTTATCTGGTGACACAGCCCTTTGACTGTCATTCTGTGTTACAAATCTTGTTTTGAATTGTTTTATTGTGGCATTTTTACTAGTTATGCAAACATTAGCAAAATGGTTCTCTTTACCACAGGCTCGACATCTTTGGCCTTTCGCTGGACACTCATTTCTGTTAGAATGATAATCATTACCACAAAATATACACTTATTTCTGTTTGCTTGTTTCAGCTTACGTTCGTTTTGTTTCGAAATAATTTTGTTAACTGAAGGTTCCCAATTGTGTTCAGAGTTGCTCTGACATAACCGCTTACTTTGTATCACGGCCTGTTCAAGTTTATTCGCAGTACTAATAACATCTGCGAGTGTAGCATTGTTATTGGGATGTTCCTTAATCAACTCTTGCTGCCAGTTACTGTTGTTTATTCCAATGACGAGCTGGTCACGCAATCGTTCGTTTAGGCTGTTCCCAAACTCGCAGAAACCAGCTATAGCTCGCAGTTGCAATATAAACTGAGATACCGTTTCACCCTCTTGTCTAAACCTGGTACCAAATGCTACTCTTTCTGAGAGCACGTATGTTTTCCGTCCAAAATGTTCATTCAGGACGACTAAGAGTTCGTCGAATGTTTTTGTTGTAACGTCCGCAGGACGGAAATAGTCAACCAGTACCTTAAAGCCTGCAGGTCCGACGCGAGAAAGAAGAATTGTTTTACGTTTATGTTTGTTTGTTTCGTCTCCTCCGTCGAGGCCGTGCAGTTGCAGTTCGATCTGGAACCGTTGTATATAATATTCCCATTCTTCTGTAGATGGGTTGAATCGGTCGAAACTAAATTTTTCGTACGACATTTTTACTCCTCGTCGCCAGCAAAATGTTGTAATATAGATGCAAAACAATCATTTTATGTACTTGAGTTTTATTGAGAAAAACCCTGAGTCACAACATTTCAAACTTGACATTGTAATTAAATTATAAGTAATAACTAGCAGTACGTTCTAGGAGGTTATACTACAAATATCACAAGGTCGACGCATCTTACAGGCCGTAGATTTTGCCACAAATGGCACAAAGGTGTCGCAAAAATTTCTACGAGTCCGTCGCGCAGAGTGAGGCAAAATGGTAACGCAAAATTGTTAAGGAGCGCATAAATTATGTGAAATTTTTAGGTAACGTAAGTAGGTACATACTTACGTCTTTTACCTTAGAACAGTGCTACAAAATAAAAATAAAACTTTTAGTAGGTATGAAAAATATCAAATGACATTGGGTACTTTTTGCCCCGTTTGCAAAAAGTAGCGGACGCAAACGAAACCTATGTCAGATGAAAGATACTATATTATCCACTTTATTGCCGTGCATTCCTTTTTCTGTAACATGTGGGGTTATTGAGAAAATAAGTTTTTAACATTCTAGAATTTTTACTTTTACACTTCACATTTATACCTAAATATTAATTATATCATCACAAAAAAACGCCAAAAAGCTGTGATGATTACATCCACATCCACATCCACAGCGCTTTGCATATAAAATATTAAAATATAACAAAAAGATATCACAAACGAAATAAAAATACAATAAAATTCACAACCACATAAACAACACAAACCCACAAACACTTCCTGAAGACACTGGTGGAATATAATGGAATTTGAGAGCAAATTTCTGGCGTAGCGGTGTATTCTCTTGGAGCCAATTGTTGTTTTATTTAATAAAATAAGTAAACAAGCGTTACGAGTCGCAACCATGGCAACGCCCGGCCACCTAACCCAAGTAATTGAACTGTAGATTCGGTCACAAATGACGACTGAGATCCCTTGCACGAGTCATGTAATTTTGGCCATTGTTAAACTCCGTTTTCACCAACGCCATTGTAGTTGTAAGTATAACCTGGCCATCCTGGGCTTTCTTTGTAGACAAACAAGAAACTAACGGCGATGAATCGGAAGTATTCGATTCCGATTTTTTAACAATAAACAAATTCTTTTTAACTTTATTCACTTCATTATTGGTGTGAACCTTTGAGGCACCTTGACTTGAAGGGTGTAACAGAATCCCACATATCGAACGAATGTTAATAGGATTGAGTGTCTACAAAAAAAATTTACTCGTCTACTTGCGTATCGCTTTAAAGTTAAGCATTTCTTAAAATCATATGAACACCGATCAAATTATTTCAATTTAACATCCCTTGAGTCGCGCCGTAGCATTGCTGATTTAATGTTCCTATTTAAATTATTCAATAATCATATCGACTGCCCTGAACTTCTTAGCAAAGTTGGCATTAACATACCTCGCCGAATCCCTCGACACTCATGCGCACTGTTCGCAACTCCTAGATGTCGAACTAACTTAGGCAAGCACTCCCCAATAAATAGAATGACTAAACTGTACAACAGCATTGCTAGTTCCTCGGAAGACATAGACATATTCAATAATAGGCTGGGTTGCTTTAAATATCTTATCTCCAACCATGTAACCTTAACTACAGTAAGTTAACTAAAATTGTAAGTCAATTCAAGTTTAGTTTAGTCAACTAAAATTGTAACTGAAATATACTACAAACTAATATAATTTTAAACATATATATAAGGTCCTATCAAAATAGCTAACGTCCTTTTGCAGGGTGATAGGGTAGGTCATTAGTAATAATTTCCAATATGAATGAAAATTTTCCGACGTATGGTTTAAGAGAAAAAAATAAAAATAAAATACTAGTACTTTAAATTCATCACCAGGAGTAGTTTAAACCATATCTGTACAAAACTTTTTTTCCCAGGATTAAATTATTTAAGTAATTGTAAAATTAATAAATAAATAAGTTTCGCTTTTTACCAACCCTGGCATGCGAAGCATTAAGTTAACCTTGAAATCGGGTGCAAGCCAAACAGGCGGCGTTGCCGAGCGCGAGCCGACGAACAAACTACGAGAAGGCGATATTAATAACAAACATGTAAAAAAGAGAGGCGAGACCCTCGTTTGTCCGCGCCGCCGCCCGCACTGCCCTGCGCGTCATGCGATGCGCCCGCCATCCATAGTTCAACAACACAACACACACATCACCCAGTCATGTGTAAGTTGCAAGGCGCGCCGGACGCGCGGCCGCCCGCGGCACGCTAAATACGACGAACTTACGACGAGCCTTCGGCCTCCGCCCCGCGGCCTCTGGCCTGCGCCCGGGCCCCCGCGGCCTGCACCCCTAGTCCCTATTCCCGACCGGGACCGGGCCAGAGGTGCGACGTCACCGCAACTGGAGCACATCAGGCCAGTGGAGGAAGCTTGGAGGTCACCGACCGCCGGGCGACCATGCCTACTGCCTAGCATCCCACACTCGAAAAGACGATGTTGGAATTTCTGCAGCGTCATCTCAAGGCCACCGCCATGGACGTATTCGTCGCGATCATGCATGCGCATTGACTTCTACCTATTCTACACGTGGAATATGCTTCAGGAGCAGAGGACATTACAAGTAGAATTGTGGCCGGAAATGTCGGCATTTATCCAAGGTGGCTGAGATACGTTCTCACTAACGACAACGTGACCTGAAAAAACCCCGTGCGTAATAAAACCGGACAAACACCTTTCAATTCAAGTCATTTTCAGTGTTACATGTGTCCCACCTACTGTTGATCTAACGGTAAGCGTCAAACAAACCAGATGTCGTGCAAAATGTTTGTATTGCTTTCGATTAATAAATACAAAAAGTTAGGCTGTATCGCTGTTTTATTTGTACTAAATTGTAACAATGAGATAAAATCATGCTACCTAACTGCTCAACGGTCTCCTTCCCACACACACACCTAACTGTGCTAGTAAGTAGCAACCTACTCGTACAATCTGAAGGTAAGTGTAGGTAGGTATTTCAAGCTATTTCCATGCACGTTTAGTCTCAATCTCAACTTACTAAATCTTAACAGTCTACATAACACTGGTACTAGCATTGATTGCAATGCTGCCTACCGGTACTCAACTCATACTCTCATGCTCTCTTTGACCTTGACCCCTCTGTCCCTCGCGTCGGGCTGCAGGGTGAGCACCACTGCAACCGAACGGGGGGCACGCAGCCCATCCGGCTTCTTTTTCTTAGGAGCCCTCTTTTGAGTCTTCTTTGACTTGCCGCTTCGGGGCTCCTTCTGCTTGCCGCCGACCACCTGTGCCCAAGTCTCTGACCGGCCTGAGACCTGTGACTGTTGGGGGCCACCCGGTGGTACGGCGGGGAGCTCAGACACCGGCTTTTCGCCCTTTTTTCCCTTTTTTCCCCTTGCGGGTGTTGGGAGGCTGCGCTTTGCCAGGTGCCTGGGGATCCGGAGCGTCCCGCCGACTCCGAGGAGCAACGGTGCTACCAATGCTCGTCGCCTCGGCGGGTGAACAGGTCTGCCGCTCGAGGGCAGCAAAGCGGCTGAGCAGGACTGCCATCTCGTTGAGGACAGCCGTCATGGCCTCACTCTGGGGCGGTGATACTGGGGTCGCCGGCATTTGCTGCGTGCTGGATCTCGCCAGCTCGGTCCGCAACTCTGCCAGCTCCCTCCGAAGCTCCACCATCTCCGTGTGCAGGCGGTCATTGTCCGCCTGCAGCTTCTTCGTCTCTAAGGAGACGGAGCTCTCCGGCATCACCGCCATGGCTTCCTTAGTGGAGGCTGCGGCGTCCTTTAGGGCCCGTTGGCACGTGCCCTTGAGGTTGCGTGACTTGGCGGCCACTCTGAGGATTAATTCTGTGTCCTCTAGGACCCTCTTATTGAGTGCCGCCGCCCGGCCTCCTCCAACCCAAGCGACTGGCGCGCCTCCCTCGCACTCTGCAGCGCCTTGGTCATCTCATCACCGGTGTCCTGGGCCTCCTCCTCCTCCCTATGTCCAGGTTTCTCGCCACCAGCGCGGGAGCGACTGCTACCACCTCGCACGGACGATGCCGAAGCAAAGGAACATTCGCTCTCGGCCTGTGACTCCTGTTCTTCCTGAATTGGGGTGGCCGGACACCGCATGAAGCGGCCTCGGTCATCCCGCGTAGGTAGCTGCGAAGAGGGCCGGCGGCTTTTTTGAGTCGCAGGCCTCCTCACCGCCCTGTCTTTCCCTTTGGGCGCCGGGAGTTCCTCGCTCGAGGACGGGCGAACCTTACGGCTGCTAGCCGCCGTCTCCGAACGACTCCAGAGCTTCGACCGGCTCGTGGTCCCACTCTTCAATGGAGCGCGCTCCACCACCACGCGCTGCTCCTTCACTCCATCACGGGCGGTGTACCTCGACGGTGCAACCTCCCGAGCTAACAAATCCTCTTCGCCAGAAGCCTCAGTGTTCCCGTTATCGTTTCCAGGTCTTTCGAGAGGACCAGCACAGCGCTGGCCACTCTCCTCCTCAAGCCTCTCCCTCCTCTCTCCCTCCTTCTCTCTCGCCTCATGACATCGGTTGCCCCCCCCAGATACGGTGGGGCTGACGAGGCCCGAAGGCCCCGCACGGGATTCCCCGGCCTTGCCGGGACCCGCCTGGAGAATGGCTTTCACCTGTGCCTTTGTCATTTGGTTTTTGTCCTTTTTACCCCAAGGGTGAGGTCCCTTCCACCTGCTTCGTTTACCCCCCTTTTCCCCATTTCCCCCCCTTTTCCCCATTTCCCCATTACCCTTGAACGACCTTCACAATCCCATACTTCCCCCCCAAGCACATTTCCAGCAACACCAAATTCACTCCTTAACCCCCTACCCCCACCAGGTATCAGTCTTCAACGATGAATGCTTCGAGAATTACTGGCGACGAAGCGTCGCCTGCAATTCCCGGAGCAATCATCGCATGAAGTCCAGGGTGCGCCGTCCCAGTCCCATTGCCACTCCCTCAGACGCATCCTTGGGAGAAGTAATAGGTCCAGGCACTCGAGGAGGCTACCTGGCACCGCACCCCTTCTTTACCAATCCTAGCCCAACCTCCGCTATTGTTTCTTATTGCAGACTTAAATGGTTGTGGTCTTTTAAACGTTTTTGTGAATTTCCAGAGCGCGTACTGAGATGATGCGGTAGCGGTCAGATTTTGCAGTTTACTTTGTAGCGTTGCATTGTTTATACTATCCAGCATTTCTTTCAATTCACTTGCAGCTTTGTTTAAAGCGGTCTTATCAGATTTATGTCTAGATTGATGCCAGACCCTTCTAAGCCTTATTTTTTCCAGAACTTTATTTTTTATATCGAGAGGAATGTTTCCAGTAGTAGCCCTTTTGGTAAGTACATCTGTAATCAATAAGATTACCTGAGTATTTTTATTATTTAATTAATCTTAGAGATTAACCATCACCACCTCGTGCACTGCACAACTTACATTAAATAAATATCACAAGGTCGACGCATCTTACAGGCCGTAGATTTTGCCACAAATGGCACAAAGGTGTCGCAAAAATTTCTACGAGTCCGTCGCGCAGAGTGAGGCAAAATGGTAACGCAAAATTGTTAAGGAGCGCATACATTATGTGAAATTTTTAGGTAACGTAAGTAGGTACATACTTACGTCTTTTACCTTAGAACAGTGCTACAAAATAAAAATAAAACTTTTAGTAGGTATGAAAAATATCAAATGACATTGGGTACTTTTTGCCCCGTTTGCAAAAAGTAGCGGACGCAAACGAAACCTATGTCAGATGAAAGATACTATATTATCCACTTTATTGCCGTGCATTCCTTTTTCTGTAACATGTGGGGTTATTGAGAAAATAAGTTTTTAACATTCTAGAATTTTTACTTTTACACTTCACATTTATACCTAAATATTAATTATATCATCACAAAAAAACGCCAAAAAGCTGTGATGATTACATCCACATCCACATCCACAGCGCTTTGCATATAAAATATTAAAATATAACAAAAAGATATCACAAACGAAATAAAAATACAATAAAATTCACAACCACATAAACAACACAAACCCACAAACACTTCCTGAAGACACTGGTGGAATATAATGGAATTTGAGAGCAAATTTCTGGCGTAGCGGTGTATTCTCTTGGAGCCAATTGTTGTTTTATTTAATAAAATAAGTAAACAAGCGTTACGAGTCGCAACCATGGCAACGCCCGGCCACCTAACCCAAGTAATTGAACTGTAGATTCGGTCACAAATGACGACTGAGATCCCTTGCACGAGTCATGTAATTTTGGCCATTGTTAGACTCCGTTTTCACCAACGCCATTGTAGTTGTAAGTATAACCTGGCCATCCTGGGCTTTCTTTGTAGACAAACAAGAAACTAACGGCGATGAATCGGAAGTATTCGATTCCGATTTTTTAACAATAAACAAATTCTTTTTAACTTTATTCACTTCATTATTGGTGTGAACCTTTGAGGCACCTTGACTTGAAGGGTGTAACAGAGCATGATGTCGTTTTCCACAAATACGACATTTGTTTTAATAAGTTTAAATCTTCTTCGAAATGAAAATGCTGTACAGCGCGAATTATATATTTTTCTGCAGTTAACAGATTAGAGATATTATTCTGATCCGTCAAACTTTTAATGAAACGGAGAACATGAACAGTTACGCGAAACAACTTGTCCCATGATGAGACGCGTTCAGCTAAATCGCAAAGGACACTGTGTTTGGCGTGACAAGACTTTGAAATTAAGATTTTTGTCTTGATCTCAGGGAGTTGACCTTGATCAGTAGGAGAGAAACTATTTATTGGCCTTGAAAGCCACAATGGGCCCGACCACCATAAATGGTGTGAAATAAGTTTCGTCAGTTCATCAACATGCTATCAATGTCGAACTTTTTTTTTTATACCACTCAGGTACCAAATAAGCATACGGCCCACCTGCTGGTAAGCAGTCACCGTAGCCTATGGCCGCTAGCAATACCAGGGATATCACTAAAACTTTGCCAACCCTTTTTTTTGTAGATGAGGACACACTGTGCTAGCAGTATTACTGCTAGCGCAGCGTATCATTGTGGATCACTGACAACCTTAATTGGAACAATCAAACAACAACGAACCAACTGGAACACAATTTTGCGTCATGACGTTTAGCATATACGGCACAATCATCTTCTGCGAGCTTTATAGTTTTATTGTTAGGCACTATAAAATAAAGAATTAAATGATGTAAAATATAAGCATTTTATTTTATAACTGACAGATAGACAAGACCAAAGAAAACTAAAGATTTTTAAAATGAGTTTATATCATTCGTTCCTCTTCACCCCTTTACATCTCCTCAATCAACCGACTTGGGGGTCTTATGGTTCGATGATTGCGTCGTAAAGGTAATGGTGTGGACGAACGGATTGGAGTTGATTCTTCCACTACAGCGGAGAGGGGAACTAAATCTGACTCAGGCCTCTGTGTAGGTGACATTGCTTCAGTTGGTGAGGTCTGACTTGAACTTGGATTAAATGTAGCGGATGGAGTTCCAAATAACTCCGTTTCAGGTGGCTCAGGGCACGTCGGTGACACCGAGCTCGGTGGAAAAGTCTGACCTGAAGTTGCTGGTGACAGACGTGGGCGGATATGATCCGCTTGTCGTCGAATGTCCACTCCTAAAGGTGTTTTTATTATGTATGAGTAGCGACCTCTACGCTCAATTACCTCTCCAGGCTTCAATTTTTTTTCCAGTCGAGTCCTGTGGTATATAGTGTCACCCGGTTTAAAGTTGGCCCTATCCTCGATAGGAACGTTAAGATTAGCTTGTATTTGATGGTACAGTAAGGTTCTTCTATTGTTGGGCCTTATATTAGCGAGAAGACAATTTAGTTGTCGCCCAAACATCATCTCAGCAGGAGATTTGGAAGTAGTACCTACTATGGGTGTGTTTCTATATGTGAATAGGAACTCACGTAACCGTTGTTGTTGTGATGCTCCAGTTGATGATGCAAACCGCGTTTTAAAAGTCCTTCAAGATCTAAAGATCCTTAAGATTCCTTAAAGATCCTAAAGATAGTATGAACGATCCTATCGACAATGCGCATTGCGATCATAAAACTTCAACTAAACCTGACATCAGCAATTTTCTCATATCTGAGGAAGAAATAAAAAAAAACTTAGTGGACTTGATCTAACTAAAGGATCCGGGCCCGACAACATACCCCCTATATTTTGGTGTCGATGTGCTCGTAGCTTGACAATCCCTCTAGCAATAATCTATAACACCTCTCTTAGAACAGGCGTTTATCCAAAGGTATGGATGCGGGCCAAAATCATACCAATACACAAGAGTGGTAAACGCGAGTTAGTTCAAAATTATCGTCCCATATCTATACTTTCAACTTTGTCAAAAGTCTTCGAATCACTAGTTTATCCAATATTTCTTAATCATGTTAAACACTATCTATCTACATACCAACATGGTTTTATGAACAGAAGATCAACCAATACAAACCTCGTGACTTACATTTCTGAACTAATTGCGGCGGTTGATAATAATTGTCAAGTAGATGCGGTCTACACTGATTTTTCCAAAGCATTCGATAAGGTAAACCATCACATGCTTATCAGAAAATTGCACTCCCTGGGGATAACAAATAAAACCCTAAACTGGTGCGAATCCTATTTGGATAACAGGATGTCATCGGTAGTTGTGGATGGGGATGAATCAGAACCCTATTTTGCAACATCTGGGGTACCTCAAGGTCCTAATTTGGGTCCGCTTTTCATTAACGTCTTCATCAATGATATACCGGACATTCTCCTATATTCAACACCTTATTTCTTTGCTGATAACTTAAAGTTAATTTGTATTATTCGTAATTAATATGACTCTCAACTACTTCAGTCAGATATTGATAGATTAAGCCAGTGGTGCATTAGAAATAAAATGTATTTAAATTGCAGCAAGTGCTACCACATTAAGTTCACCAGAAAGCGTAATAAAATCCCATCTAAATATAACTTTCAAGGTAGCACTCTGAAAGAGGTCGGTGTTATTCGTGACTTAGGTGTTTATCTTGATAGCCAACTACGCTTAAACGAACATATAGATGAGACGATAGCCGCGGCCTACCGGGCCCTAGGTTTTGTCATGAGAATGTCAAAAGACTTTAAAAAACCATCTACTACAATACTGATATTTAACAGCTACGTGCGAGCCCGATTGGAATAATGCAGTGCGACTTGGAATCCCACATATCGAACGAATGTTAATAGGATTGAGTGTCTACAAAAAAAATTTACTCGTCTACTTGCGTATCGCTTTAAAGTTAAGCATTTCTTAAAATCATATGAACACCGATCAAATTATTTCAATTTAACATCCCTTGAGTCGCGCCGTAGCATTGCTGATTTAATGTTCCTATTTAAATTATTCAATAATCATATCGACTGCCCTGAACTTCTTAGCAAAGTTGGCATCAACATACCTCGCCGAATCCCTCGACACTCATGCGCACTGTTCGCAACTCCTAGATGTCGAACTAACTTAGGCAAGCACTCCCCAATAAATAGAATGACTAAACTGTACAACAGCATTGCTAGTTCCTCGGAAGACATAGACATATTCAATAATAGGCTGGGTTGCTTTAAATATCTTATCTCCAACCATGTAACCTTAACTACAGTAAGTTAACTAAAATTGTAAGTCAATTCAAGTTTAGTTTAGTCAACTAAAATTGTAACTGAAATATACTACAAACTAATATAATTTTAAACATATATATAAGGTCCTATCAAAATAGCTAACGTCCTTTTGCAGGGTGATAGGGTAGGTCATTAGTAATAATTTCCAATATGAATGAAAATTTTCCGACGTATGGTTTAAGAGAAAAAAATAAAAATAAAATACTAGTACTTTAAATTCATCACCAGGAGTAGTTTAAACCATATCTGTACAAAACTTTTTTTCCCAGGATTAAATTATTTAAGTAATTGTAAAATTAATAAATAAATAAGTTTCGCTTTTTACCAACCCTGGCATGCGAAGCATTAAGTTAACCTTGAAATCGGGTGCAAGCCAAACAGGCGGCGTTGCCGAGCGCGAGCCGACGAACAAACTACGAGAAGGCGATATTAATAACAAACATGTAAAAAAGAGAGGCGAGACCCTCGTTTGTCCGCGCCGCCGCCCGCACTGCCCTGCGCGTCATGCGATGCGCCCGCCATCCATAGTTCAACAACACAACACACACATCACCCAGTCATGTGTAAGTTGCAAGGCGCGCCGGACGCGCGGCCGCCCGCGGCACGCTAAATACGACGAACTTACGACGAGCCTTCGGCCTCCGCCCCGCGGCCTCTGGCCTGCGCCCGGGCCCCCGCGGCCTGCACCCCTAGTCCCTATTCCCGACCGGGACCGGGCCAGAGGTGCGACGTCACCGCAACTGGAGCACATCAGGCCAGTGGAGGAAGCTTGGAGGTCACCGACCGCCGGGCGACCATGCCTACTGCCTAGCATCCCACACTCGAAAAGACGATGTTGGAATTTCTGCAGCGTCATCTCAAGGCCACCGCCATGGACGTATTCGTCGCGATCATGCATGCGCATTGACTTCTACCTATTCTACACGTGGAATATGCTTCAGGAGCAGAGGACATTACAAGTAGAATTGTGGCCGGAAATGTCGGCATTTATCCGAGGTGGCTGAGATACGTTCTCACTAACGACAACGTGACCTGAAAAAACCCCGTGCGTAATAAAACCGGACAAACACCTTTCAATTCAAGTCATTTTCAGTGTTACATGTGTCCCACCTACTGTTGATCTAACGGTAAGCGTCAAACAAACCAGATGTCGTGCAAAATGTTTGTATTGCTTTCGATTAATAAATACAAAAAGTTAGGCTGTATCGCTGTTTTATTTGTACTAAATTGTAACAATGAGATAAAATCATGCTACCTAACTGCTCAACGGTCTCCTTCCCACACACACACCTAACTGTGCTAGTAAGTAGCAACCTACTCGTACAATCTGAAGGTTAGTGTAGGTAGGTATTTCAAGCTATTTCCATGCACGTTTAGTCTCAATCTCAACTTACTAAATCTTAACAGTCTACATAACACTGGTACTAGCATTGATTGCAATGCTGCCTACCGGTACTCAACTCATACTCTCATGCTCTCTTTGACCTTGACCCACTTAGGTTATTCCACACAGTGCTATGTGTTTATTTTCAGTAAACTTAGTAAGTAGGTAGTTAGTTCACTATTACTTTGTTTGCAGAGGTAAGTACTTACAAATACTAATACGTGCAAGTGTCATTAAATATCGTGTGAGGGTTTATGGCACAGCAGGTACCGATATGCATTGCATAAATTCAATGCTAATAATGTTTTTATTCAGAAAACTTCGATAAAATAAGCCGAGTTATGTTTGTTATTGTGATTCGAATTTCCCATCACACTTTACCAGGCTTTTGACTGACAAGTTATTATGTCAATTAAATTATGATAGGTACGTAAGGATGTTGCTACACGATGGATACCTACTATTTCGACGCACAGCTATTAAATGATTTATGAAGTTAGGTACATACATTCGGGATTGGTGGGGCGCGCACGCGCTGAGGTGCTAGAGCAACTCGGATTGGAAGGCGCGGGCAACTCTTTCTTTTTCTAACATGTTCATAGTGCTGATATTGCTTATTCATTTTCGTGACTTTGTCGGCACGCGCCAGAGACATGTCATTGCAAGCGCGGTAAACTAGCTTGGTAAAATGGGTGATGGCAGTGGTTTTCAACCTTTTTCATGACACGGCTCCTTTAGTATGTAGAAATATTTCGCAAAGCAATAGGGGACTATTGCTTTTATTTCATGATTTTAATTCTGTGACAAATATTCAATCCAACATTTTCATAATGACGGTTCAGATAAATACATAATTAATTACGTACAAAAAAACACCTTTTTTATGCAAATGATTATGTGTGTTAACATTCTTTTTTATACCACTAAGGTGGCAAACAAGCTTACGGTTTTACGGTTACCGTAGACTATGGACGCTTGCAATACCAGGGGTATCACATGCGCGTTGCCGACCCTATGATGTAGAGATAAGTAATGCTGCTAGCATAGTGAGTCCTCATTAACAAACGTGGTTGGCAATGCTTTAGTGATACCCCTAGTATTGCTAGCGGCTATAAGCTACGGTGATTGCTTACCATCAGGTGGGTCTTATGCTTGTGTGCCACCTTAGTGGTATAATAAAAGAAGGAGACCATAGTATGCTGCGAGCACAGCGCATCCTCTTAACAATAAAGTTAGCATCTCGTGAGTAATACCAGGGGGTTGCGACCCACACGTTGAAGAACACTGGGTTATAGCGCAGCAAATACAATAACAAATACATAGGTATCTAGATGCGAGCTAGGTTACGGTGGGTGTGTGTGTGTATCTAAAGTGTGATTCGAAATTTAGTTTTACTTTAAGGGTGACTTACCTAATAAGGTAGTTATTTTGGGGGTTTACTAAGCGATCGAGGCGTTACAGGTACAGGCATTCGCCCGCCATTTTCCTACTAGGGTGGAATACTATCAGTGTTCTATCGCCCTTGATGAAGTTTTTACTAAGTATTATTAATTGTTTAGTCTTATTTACAAGTTCTCTGACTATGCAATGCTCATGCCAAAGCTTTGTAAGGACTGTTATAAGATTGTAAGATTTTGTTAAGTATTAAATTATCTCAAATGAGTTGCGATTGAGACTAACGTGCATGAAAATAGCCTGAAATATCTACCTACACTTACCTTCAGATTTTAGGTATGCTACATACTAGCACAGTTAGGTGTGTGTGTGGAAAGGAGACCGTTGAACTGTTAGGTAGCATTATTTTATTGTTAATTCTTTACCCCTCAGATAGGTACAAATAAAATAAACAGTGATACAGTTTAACTTTATCTTATTCAAAAATCGAATTAATAAACTAGCAATAAAAAATTGTACGCACGTTGAATTAGAAAGGTGTTCGTCTGGTTTTATTACACAAGGGGTTTTACAGTCTACGTTGTCGTTTGTGAGTAAGTAGGTATCACATCCACCTTGACAATTCTACTCGTAGTGGATGAAAGAGTACAGCCGACTGCCAAAGCATATTCCACGTGTAGAATAGGTAGAAGTCAATGCCCACGATCGCGTCAGGGATGGTAGGCATGGTCGCCCGGGAGCCGGTGACCTCCAAGCCTCCTCCTGTCTGAAGCGACGTCACACCGCTGGCACGGTCGGTAGTAGGGCTAGGAGCGCAGTCTGCGCGGCCTGGGCGGTGGCCGTTGGGGCCTGGCAGTGACCGCGGGGGCCTGGCGGTAGCCGCGGGGGCCTGGCGGTAGCCGCCGGGGCCTGGGCGGTGGCCGCGTTGGCCCTGGCTTGGCCGCGGGGGCCTGGCGGTGGCCGCGGGGGCTTGGGCGGTGGCCGAGTGGCCTCGGGCTCGCACACGGGTCTTCGTATGTTCGTCGTGGTTAGCGTTGCGAAACACTTAGCGGGCAGCCGCGCGGCCGGCTCGCACTGCGACCTACACTTGAATGATAGCGTTGTGTGTGTGTTGTGTTGTGTGGGACTATGGCGGCGCGCGGCACGGTGCGCACATACGTGTGTTCTCGCCTCTCTTTTTTACATGTTTGTTGTGAATATCGCCTTCTCGTCTGTTTTAGTTTGTTTGTCGGCTCGCGCTCGGCAACGCCGCCTGTTCGCGCTGCCATTGCACCCGATTTCAAGGTTAACTTAATATGACGTGATGAATTTAAAGTACGAGTATTTTATTTTTATTTTTTTCTCTTAAACCATACGTCGGAAAAATTTCATTCATAGCGGAAATTAATACTAATGACCTACCCTATCACCCTGCAAAAGGACGTTAGCTATTTTGATAGGACCTTATATATATATGTTTAAAATTATATATGTATATATATATATATATATATATAGGTATATAAGAGCAAACTTTTTTAAGTATTACAATTTAGAAAGTACGTATACTATGAAAATATTATATTGCATGCTGTGATCTCTTGTAATTGAGGAAACATATGGAACTCTTTATCGCTTAATTATAAAAATGTAATGTGTTTTTCTTGTTGGAGGTTCTAATAAATAAATAAATAAATGTTGGAATAGGCAAAGACAGGCAATTTTTTTCAACGAGTGATCGTTACTTTGCCTAGGCTAGGGTTGATACCTTTGTTTTTTACCAACATCAAAAAAGGAAGATGTATTTCTCTATGTATGTTACGCGATAACTCAAACTGTTTTTTATAATAATTTGAAGTTGTTTAAAGGTGTACTGTTTTTAATTAAATAATAAATATATTTATTTTTTTTTGTGATAAAGAAATGTTTTTATAGGAGACTTGTACTTATTCTAGTGTTCTTTTTATTTAAAGGACGATCAAAATGGACAAGTCACGAAGAAGATATAAAGACTACGATGAGAGCATATTAAAGATCGCGGTAGGTCTCGTTCAAAACAAACATATTTCGTCATACGATGCCGAAAAACAATTCGGTATACCTCGCCGCACGATTTTAAACAAAGTCAAACAGTCAGTCAGTGGAGGTCCCACTAAAGTGTCACCAGCTGATGAACAAAAAATTGCTAGTTGTTTGATACTTTGTGGAGAATATGGATATCCTCTAACTTCCTTGGAATTGAGGTCAATCGTGCATGATTATTTAGTCAAAAATGGACTGACTAGAATTTTTAACCACAAAATGCCAGGACCGAAGTGGGTTAGAAACTTTTTAAAACGCCACAGGATTATTTTGACGGTGCGCTCTACAACTAATATAAAAGAATCTCGAGCCAGTAAAAGCGTACAGGACTATACTACATATTTCGACAATTTGAAGATTTCACTGCATAATGTCAAAGCAGAGAACATAATAAACTACGAAGAAACAATTTTTTCTGATAACCCAGGATCTCAAAAATGCATATTTAAGGCAGGCATTAAACACCCAAATAAAACATTAAATAATACCAAAACGGCAATATCTGTTATGTTCTCAGCTTCGGCTAGTGGAGAAATTTTTCCACCATATGTGGTTTACAAAGCTGACAATCTATGGAGAAATTGGTGTGCCAATGGTCCTGATGGAACCAGATATAATAGAACGAAATCCGGTTGGTTTGATGCGGATACGTTTGAAGATTGGTTTAATTCCATAATTGGCTGAGAAAACTACGGATCCGAAGTCTTGATCGGAGACAATTTATCGTCTCATATGAATATAAGTATAATATCTAAGTGTCAAGAGCTCAATATAAGGTTTATTTTTTTACCACCCAATTCAACGCACCATACTCAGCCTCTTGACGTGGCCTTCTTCGGCCCATTGAAGAGAGAATGGAGAAGAATTCTAATGGACTATAAAGTTCGACATCCAAGCGCAAATACATTAAATAAACAGATTTTCCCTGAATTATTGAAGATGTTATTAGATGCATCAAAACTTACGCAAAGTAAGAATATAATAAGTGGATTTCATGCGGCTGGGATACACCCATTAATCCAGAAGCTGTGTTAAAGAAATTACCAGATTATAGCAGGCCTCAAACTAACATCAGTTTTGACGAGACTTTTGTCAATTATTTGAAAAAATTGAGAACTCCGGCTAACAAGCAAAACAGAAATGCAAATAAAAAGCTATTTATAGAGCCTGGGAAATCTGTAAGTGTTAATGATATTTTGTTGGATAAAAAAGCAAAAAAAAACGAAAAGCATCAGATACTACGGTTACTAAGGTAAATAAACCTAATCTCCGTAAGGAACGTACTATCGCCGAAGAGATCCAATTACATCAGGACGTAGACAAGACACTCTTACAGCTATTGGAGATTGTACTTTTAACAATGGCCTATCAAATATCAGACAAGATTCTTCTTGCGATTCAGACGATAACGAACATGTGACTAACGTAGTTGTTAGTGCTCAAGTACATCTATCAAATGAGGACACGGATTTATCTAACCAGACATATACCAACAGTACTATTTCGAAGGTTCCATCAGACGTTGTTGTAAATGTCGATAAAAATCTACGTCTATCAAAAAACAAGAGTTTATTCAGAGATGTTTCTAACTGTAATGGAACAGAACAAACTGAAGGTATGTTGACGAAAAACCTAATTCTCTCCAATATTCGTATCAAATCACCAGATGCAATTACATATTTTGATGATAGATCTTCACAGAGCCATGCGCAAGAAAATGTCTTTCCAAAAAAAAGGAACAATAGAAGGTCGAGTTCAGAAAGCTCAGGGATGTATACGGTTCATGATTCATCTTGTGATGGACCTTTTCTTCCATCTGATAGTGACACAGAAACATACTTGGAAGAAATTAATGAAGAACTGGAACAAGATAATGAAAAAGGGAATAATGATTGTGAAATTGGTGTTGATATATATGTTCTTGTTAAATTTGCTACATCAAAGTATCCAAGTACGATTTGGAGCGCGTATATACTATAAAATACTTAAAAAAGAATTCAGAAGGTAAATTTTTTTGGCCAGCAGTAGATGATGTCTCAGAGATAACTTTGCTAGATGTAGAAAAACCGTTGCCAAATCCACAAGTTGGTCGTCGAGGAAAATTGAAATTTATTTACATAGTTTAAGCATTCCTTTGTCAAAAATTTATTAAAACACAATTGTTTTTAAAACTTTTAGAAGAATTATTGTTTTTTGAAATATTTAGATGTTTTGAAGATTTTTTTAATTTACTTTAACAATTCGGCAATATAGTTGTAATAATTGTGTCTATAAACCTAAGTAATCCTGTGATTTATTGTTAAGTTTAATATGTGCAATATGCGAAAGTCATTAATTAGTTGCTGCTCGTTTTATCTTGATAGTTTATAATTAAGTTGTGATGTTGAATTATTGCTAAACGGAAGCTAAAGTTACTATAGGGTTACTGAAATGTTACTACCTATCTTAATCTTAATATATATAAATCTCGTGTCACAATGTTTGTCCTCAATGGACTCCTAAACCACTTAACCGATTATAATAAAATTCGCCGCGTATGGGCAAGCGTAGTGTAGGACGCCCCCCGGCTAGATGGAGCGACGACCTGCGCACTAAAGCTGGCAGGAAGTGGATGAGAAGAGCTGAGGATCGAGCTCAGTGGCGCGCCATGGGAGAGACCTACGTCCAGCAGTGGACTGCGATAGGTTGATGATGATGATGAATAAAATTCGCACACCATGTGCAGTTCGATCCAACTTGAGAGATAGGATAGTTTAAATCTCAAATTATAGTCGCAATTTTAATTTATTGCTAATTATTTGTCTGTTATTATTTGACAGTCACAATTATCTGTTAACTCCAAATGATTCTAACAGATGTCGATATCTTTCGACTGGGTTGAGTAAGTAATCAATAGATGGCGCTGCTATGGTAAATCTACGAACGTGTCATATAAGCTACATTTTAACAGCATAATTACCACGTGTTGTTGACGCTATAAAATTAATTAAATTTATTTTGTAGTGAACGAAATACCGTATAATTCAATTATTTCCACTTTTTAAATTTTTGGTGTTAGCATAGCCGGCCACGTGTTACTTAGACTGAAGTGTAAATTGAATTCATATTATAATGAAGATAATACAGTGAAATTAATCCTGTTTTTTACTTATTTGTGCTTCATTGATCAAAACTTTATAATTTAATTTCAATATATGTATGTAAGTATTATCACATAATTATAAAATTTAATTAAAATGTCAATGCAAAAATGATACACAATTTCCTACACTTTTTCAATAGTTGTACAATTATTATTTTTTATTGTTTTTATTTAACCTCTATTAAAAAATATTTAGCACTTATTATTTCAATGTGCTATGATAACAAGTTTTTCAGATTTTTTTCTTATATTTAAACGATTAAATTAGTATTTCAATTCTTATTGAAATTATTATTTAAACTCTTTAATTTAAATATGTACATGTCAGTATTATCACATAATTATAAAAGTTAATTAGAACGATTTTCAATTTTTTTTTCTCATATTTAAACGATTAATTTATTATTTTCAGTCAAATGCCACGGAAAAAATCTAACCTCAACCACGCGAGCACCAGAGAGGCACGACGCAAACGTATTAAAAGAGCCCATCAGTTGGCAGAACAAATTGAATCAAGAAATCCAGCTCAAAGAATCAGGACAGCAGAAGGTCATGCACAAGAATCTCAAGAACAGTGTAACGAACGTCTTCAAGAGAATATCATAAAAACAAGAGCAGCAGGAGAACGAGACATAGCCACAATAGGAGCACAGGAACAATAATTTCAATTTATACATGTAAGTAATATCACATAGTTTTATAAAAGTTAATTAATATATCAATGAGAAAATGGCACAAAGCTCCCCACACTTTTTCAATAATTGTACAAAAAAAATTATATTATTTTATAACAGTACTTCCGACAAACTGCGATAGATGGCGCTGTACCTATTGAAGGCCTTCCTAGATCGCGCGGTAGAGAGTCTCCGCCGATTAATGACCTCACCTGGTGTTGTTTGTTATCTGTGGATATTTGTAGGTAGATATAACATGCTTGCTAATCGCTTCCATTGTCGGGACGTTTTAGCGACTTGCCATACTCTTAAACTCAAATAAATCCATTCTACTATTTTTATCGTCTTTCCTTCATTTACTTACCTCCACACGCTACTCGTCGTACTTCAATTTTTATTTAACCTCCATTGAAAATTATTTTGCATTTATTATTTCAATGTGCTATGATAACATGTTTTTCAGTTCCTCTTTCTAATAGTTAAACGATTTAATTATTATTTTCAGTCAATTGCCACCGAAAAAATCTAACCTCAACAACGCGAGCAGCAAAGGGTCACGACGCAAACGTGTTGAAATAGCTCAGCAATTACCAGAACAAATCGAAACAAGAAATGCAGCTCAAAGAATCAGGACTGCAGAAAGTCGTGCACAAGAATCTCAAGAACAGCGTGACGAACGTCTGCAACAGAATATTACGAGAACAAGAGCGGCACGAGAACGAAACATAGCTACAGTACGAGTACTAGATCGACAAAGGCAACGGATCAGCCGCTCATAACCACGTGCATCATTCGTTCGGCTTGCTTTTGAATATGCACCAGATATTAACTACTCAGCGCATTCAAAAATTGCTATCGGTGGAATGGATAAAGTATGTCAATATTGTCAGGCATTGAAATTTCGGAATGAAGCAGCCGGCATGTGCTGCGCATCAGGAAAAGTTGTGCTGTCACCTCTTCCCGCTCCGCCGGAGCCTTTATTATCCCTTCTTACTGGCAATTCAGATGATTCCAAATTATTTTTGCGTAAGATACGCAAATTTAATTCTTGCTTCCAAATGACGTCATTTGGGGCAACTAAAATTTGCGATCGTGCATCCGATGGACGTAATTTTGAAACGACATTCAAAATTCAAGGCCAGGTGTACCATAAAATCGGATCACTGATGCCAATGCCTGATAACAATCCGAAATTTCTTCAAATTTATTTTATGGGCGATTGTGAAGAGCGCGTGACGACTCGGTGCCTGTATAATTTTATTGAACAAGCAGAGGAAAAAGCAATTGTGATATTATTGGAAAATTTTTTAGAAGATCACAATCAACTAATTCAATTGATCAAAAGAGTTTCGCCACGACTGCAAAATGACAATTATCAAATCGTCATAAAAGCCGACAAAGTACCATTAGGTGAACATGCTGGTAGATTCAACGCTCCAACTGTTGATGAGGTTGCTGTTATCATGGTTGGTGATCCAGTTGACAAAAGATCTACAAAAATTAGACGGCGAGACAACACTGTCAGTACGATTTCGGATCTACACCGTTCATATGACGCACTACAATATCCATTGATATTTTGGCAAGGACAAGATGAATATCACCTTAATATCAAACAGTATGATCCAAATACCGGTAAATTTGACAATTATCTATTTACTTTCTTACTGTATGTATAGATTTTCGTATTGCATTTTATTTTTTAGGTGATTACAGAAATAATAAAGTTAGCTCAATGAACTACTACGCACACCGAATAATGGTTAGACAACATCAAGACAATTATATCCTTCGATATCGTCAGCTGTTCCATCAATACATTGTTGATATGTATGCTAAGGTCGAAAGCGAACGCTTGCGATTCCTTCGATTCAACCAGGCAAAACTACGATCGGAAGAATATATTCACTTACGAGATGCTGTTGCTGGAAACATCGATGGAAATTTAAATCCCAATGACATCGGTAATGCTTTAATTTTACCTTCAAGCTACATCGGCAGTCCACGGAACATGCAGGAATACATACAAGATGCGATGACTTACGTACGTCATTACGGCCGACCGGATTTATTTATTACATTCACATGTAATCCGAATTGGGAAGAGATACAAACTTTACTATTGCCAGGACAACAAGCCATTCATCGTCATGATTTAACTGCACGTGTGTTTAAACAAAAATTGAAATCCTTAATTGATTTTATTGTTAAATATTCAATTTTTGGTATCACACGTTGTTGGCTGTATACGATAGAGTGGCAAAAGCGAGGTTTGCCTCATGCCCACATTTTGGTTTGGCTTAAAGATAGAATCCGTCCTGAAGAAATCGATCAAATAATTTCAGCCGAAATTCCAGACCCATTAATTGATCAAGAATTATTTGATATTGTCACCAAACACATGATCCATGGGCCATGCGGTGCTTTTAACATGACGTCACCGTGCATGGAAAATGGAAAATGTAAAAAAAGCTTCCCAAAGCCGCATACGAATGACACGATCACGGATATTGATGGTTATCCAATGTATCGCCGCAGAAGTACTGAGAATGGTGGCCACACATTTACAATGCGACTGCCGAACTTTCCAAATCAAGTTGAGTTTGATAATCAGTGGGTGGTACCATACTCACCACTACTTTCAAAAACTTACAAAGCTCATATCCATGTTGAGCTTTGCAGTTCTGTTAATCAATTAAGTATATTTGTAAATATGTAAACAAAGGCAGTGATTTGGCCATATTTGAAGTACAAAACATAAATAAAAATGACGAAATAGCACGATACCAAATGGGCAGATACATTAGCAGCAATGAAGCTATTTGGCATATTCTCAGCTTTCCCATCCACGAAAGAGATCCTGCTGTCCAACATCTGGCAATACATCTTGAAAACGGTCAACGTGTATACTTCACTGAAGAAAATGTTCTCCAAAGAGCGTTCGAAGCTCCGAAAACGACTCTAACTGAATTTTTTACATTGTGTCAAAAACCTGATGTTTTTGGCCAATTCGCGAAGACATTGGTGTATGGTGATGTTCCACGTTATTTCACATGGAACAAATCCAGTAAAAAATGGGAGCCACGGAAACAAGGAAAACCACATCCTTCCATTACAGGCATATTCAAAGCTAAGACATTGGGGAGACTTTACACGGTACATCCAAAGCAACGTGAGTGCTTCTATTTACGTTTGTTATTGGTGAATGTTCCCGGACCAACGTCTTTTGAATTTTTACGAACAGTTAATGGTCGAGTATTCAATACATACCAGGATGCATATCGTGAACTGCAATTGCTAGAAGACGATAACCATTGGGACTTAACGCTTGCTGATGCTGCGTTGACATCAACACCGAATAACATTCGTCAGTTGTTTGCAATTATTTTGACGACATGTTATCCCTCGCAAGCACAAACTTTGTGGGAAAAATATAAAAATTGTATGACAGAAGACATCTTGCACCGAATTAGACAAACAAATCAATGCCAAAACATAGATTATACACCAGAGATGTACAATGAAGCATTGGTCTTGATCGAGGATTTATGTGTTCTTATTTCAAATTTACCACTTAATCATTATGGTATGCCATCACCTAATCGTCCAGCCACCGACTTAGTCAATACCGATTTACAACGAGAAAATCAATATGACCATGGAAGTTTAGCAACAATTATCATGAACAGTGAACCATTACTGACAGCAGAACAAAAAAATATTTATGATTGGATTATGCTGGCTGTTGCTGCTGAACAAGGCGGTTTTTTTTTCTTGGATGCACCCGGTGGAACCGGTAAGACATTTTTAATATCGTTGATTCTTGCCAAAATACGGTCGCAACAAAAAATCGCATTAGCAGTAGCATCGTCAGGCATTGCGGCTACTTTACTGGATGGTGGGCGAACAGCACATTCAACATTCAAGCTGCCATTGGACGTTCATAATAAACCAGATGCAATGTGTAACATCAAAAAGAATAGTGGAATAACTGCAGTGTTGCGGAAGAGTTCTTTAATAATTTGGGATGAGTGCACAATGGCACACAAATATTCACTTGAAGCATTAAACAGAACTATGCAAGATTTAAACAGCAATAATAAACTTTTCGGTGGTGCTATCTTACTTTTGTCTGGTGACTTCCGGCAGACCTTACCGGTTATACCTCGCTCTACTTTCGCGGATGAGATTAATGCATGTTTGAAACAATCATTCTTATGGCGAAGTGTTGAAACACTTCGATTGACCATAAATATGCGAGTACAATTGCAAAATGATCCATCAGCACAAATATTTTCCGAACAACTACTAGATATTGGGAACGGTAAAATAGAACTGCAACCAAATACGCAATGCATTAAACTACCAGACAATTTCTGCACTGTTGTTCAGGATAAAAATGAATTGATTCAGAGTATTTTCCCGGATATACAGAATAATTATTTGAATCATGAATGGCTTAGTCAACGGGCGATTTTGGCAGCCAAAAACGTTGATGTTGACGAAATTAACTTCCAGATACAACAGTTGTTACCAGGCGATCTGATGTCTTTTAAATCAATCGATACTGTTGTTGATGAAAATGAAAGTGTAAATTTTCCGATTGAATTTTTAAATTCATTAGATATCCCTGGAATGCCACCACATAATCTTCGATTAAAGATTGGTTCCCCTATTATTCTCCTACGTAATTTGAATCCACCTCAATTATGTAACGGTACGCGAGTCAAGTAACCTTACCATTAGAGGCTCATATTAAAAACCACTTAAGACATTCCTTAGATGCCGCAGACACAATGGTAACCATTAAGGATCAATATCTGCCAGACGAGTCGATACCATTGGACACCGCCATTGTTCGAGTAATTGGCCATCCAACAATCGCACCTTGGACCACCAAGTACGAGCGACGTCAGCTGGAGTCTGCTATATAAGCTCATCGCAGCACCGCATCGTGGTCATTCTATCGTCATCCTTAGTCTTCAACACACGAACACGTGTAGACGTGTTCTAAATTAATTAAGTTTATATTTAAATATTGTAATCAAAGTTTAATGGAATAAATTTGTATTTTTTTTTAAGTCTTCTCAGTCGTCTGATTTTAACTGGCGCCCAACTGGCGGGCTCGGTTTCGATAAATCGACGTTAAGTTTTCAGCACTTCGAAGAAAAATCCAAGTACACTTTGACGTCGGAAAAATCGAGTTGGCTCTCAAGTCAAGTAAATACCGAGAAATCCAACTATAAATTTGTTAAGGACAAGACGATGTTGAGAGAATTGCTGCTGCTCCAGTGCATGTAAGTACCTAGTAGCATTTCCTTTACTTTTCAAAATTCCTCTCCTTAAACCTCCAATATTTGTGTATAGAAGTAAGGTCGATTATAGGATGTCCAACCCTTCCGGCAGTAATCCGCAAGGTAGTCCCTACGTGCAATCTGCACCTAGTGTATCACAGATCCCAGTACCAAGTACCATGGATCCGAAGTTATTAGTAGGGTTTGTTCCTTCATATGATGGGGACCCATTTACTATTTATAATTATTTAAATAGCGCAAAGCAATGGATGAGCATAGCAGGAGGAAACACTCCGCAAAATGTCATGTTATTGTTAAGTAAGCTTGTAGGAAGAGCGGCTCTCGTTGTTACTATGATAGAACATAACTTTAACTGGGATAATATCCAGAATATATTAAAACAAGAGTGTGGAGATAATAGAGAGTTACACACGTTATTAGTCGAGTTGTCTAATGTTAAGAAGAAAAGTTCTTACAGAGATTTAATATTTGAGTTAAAACAAAAATTATTTTTTATTAGAAGCAAGTTACATGATAAATACAGTAACGGTAATATAGTCGAAGAAGTAATGGAGCCGTATATAAGTACCGCCCAGAACACCTTAAAGAATAGTTTACCATTTCACGATCAAATATATGTTAGTAACTGTAGTTTTAGTGATACGGTTAATAAGATTTTACAGTTAGAAGTAGAAGGAAGATTTGATAATATTAAACAGAAATTTTCTAATATCTTACCTGCGCCGCGAATAATCAATCAACAGAATTACGCGCCGCGACCTATGAATTACCCTTTACAAAATTCTAGTGGGAATTTTAGAAATGTAGTTTATAATCAGCCAAGACAAAATCAGGCATATCATGTACATAATCCGTGGACACCGAATGCAAATAATGTTTTCTCTAAACCCCAACATAAATATTTTGAAAATAAAAATCAACCTAGACATTTTCCGCAACAGATAAAAAATGAAGATGTTAGTATGAGAACGGAACCACAATTAAGACCAGGTCAAATCAATTTAGGAAAAGGTAGGATAGCTGAGGAAGTATTCTATCACGAGGATGATAATTCGCAAAACCCCGACTATTTTGATATTCACGAGGAAAATAACTATGAAAATCAAGACCTTCAAAATGATAACGAACAAAAATTTTATCGATGTTCCTCAGAACAATACCCCACCATAGAATTCAATCACGTTAAATCGTTTTTACCGTATTTTGAAACAGACCACCCTAAGTTAAGAATTTTAATAGACACCGGTAGCCAGAGATCGTTTATAACAGACAATGCCTGTAGACGATATTTTAATGAGTATTGGAAACCAGAACCTTTTACAGTTAAGACCTCACATGATACCACCACACACAATGGAATCATTGAAACCCCATATTGGTGTAAATACTTCGGTAAAGACAATGGATCAATGAAATTTTATGTTTATAACTTTAGCGACAAATACGATATTTTAATGGGTACAGAAATGATAGAACAAATTAAGGCGAAGATAGATCTTAAAGAAAGAAAGCTTTATATACCAGATAGGGAATTATTAATTTTCCATATGACCACTGATGATAATTTAAACATAGAAAGTTTATGCGAGACATATAAAGATTTATTTTCGGAAGATGTAACAAACAGTGCCACGACTAAAATAAAACATCATATAACACTTAGTGACAGTGAACCAATATATCAAAAACCTTTTAGATTACCTCAAATTCAACAACAAGAAATTAGAAAACAAGTTGGAAAATTATTAAAAGAAAATATTATTAGACCATCAGAATCCCCTTGGTCATCAGCAGTACATATAGTCCCAAAAAAATTAGATCAGTCAGGTATACAAAAGTGGAGAATGGTAGTAGATTATAGGCGATTAAATGAAAAAACAAAGTCCGATAAATTCCCTTTACCTAACATCGAAGATTTATTTTCTAAATTACAAGGCAATAATTATTTTTCCACTTTAGATTTGACATCAGGATATTATCAAATATTAATGGATGATAATTCTATTGAAATGACAGCCTTCAGCACACCTGATGGACATTATGAATTTTTACGAATGCCATTTGGTTTAAAAAATGCGCCCGCAACTTTTCAAAGAATGATGACTAATATTCTTAAACAAGAGATAGAACAGAGCGTTTGCTTAGTTTATTTGGACGATATAATTATATATTCTAAAACTAAACAGGAACATATAAATAAATTGCAGCAAGTTTTTGAAGCGTTAAGAAGTGCTAATTTAAAAGTAAATATAAATAAATGCGTATTTATGAAAGAAGAAATTGAATTCTTAGGCCATATATTAAATAACAATGGATTAAAGCCTAATCAAAAAAAAATTGAGGCAATTAAAAATTTTCCCATCCCGAAAACATTGAAAGAAGTCAGAGCATTCTTAGGATTAATTGGATATTATAGAAAGTTTGTACCGAACTTAAGTAAAATTACTAAACCTTTGACCGAAGCCACAAAGAAGAATTCTATAATAAATATAACCGACAAAAAATATATAGAGGCAGTAGAGACGTGTAAACACTTACTGACCAATGCACCCATATTAGCATTCCCAGACTTCAATAAACCTTTTGTTATTACAACAGACGCGTCAGATATAGCGTTAAGAGCTGTGTTGAGTCAAAACAATCACCCGATAGCTTATGCATCAAGAACATTATCCAAGACAGAGCAAAATTATAATACTACTGAAAAGGAACTCTTAGGAATAATCTGGGCAATAGCACAATTTAGACCTTATGTATACGGTAGAAGATTCACTTTGAGAACTGATCATAAAGCTCTTATTTGGTTAGCAAAATTAAAAGAACCAAACCAGAGACTTACTCGTTGGAAGCTTAAATTACAAGATTATGATTTCACAATAGAACATGTAAAAGGCAAAGACAATTATGTAGCCGATGCTTTAAGTCGTATAGAAATTCATTACACTGACGGATCATCATCATCTGAAAGCGTTATAGCAGGACCTTCAAGGTTAAATACGGATAATAATGAACAGTCCATGAGAGTAAACGTTGACGAACAGTCGCATACATCCGATATAAGTGAATCAATGCAGGGAACCGTACACTCCAATCAAGAAAATAGTGATGAAGGTATACCTATTATTCATGCACCTAAAAGATTAAGACGTGTTATATATGAATTAGCACTATATAAACAAATAAAACATTTTGTACGTAAATGCGAAACATGTAAAAAGGAATTTGCGAGTGAATTAAATAAAAATATGCACAATTTATTAAAATCTCAAAAGGACAAAAGAAATAAAAACTTAAATATATCAAAGAAACCTCCAAAGACGTTTAAAATTAATGATATAGTTTATTTAAAAAACAGTAAAGCTGAACGACACAAAACAAACGCGAGATTTTTAGGACCATTTAAAATAACAGAAGTATGTTCAAACAATAAATATAAATTAAATAACAGAAGGACTTATCACGTTGAGGAACTTATTGTTACAGAATCCTCAATAGCTTCGGATACCGATTCCAACCCTTAAATTCGAACGAACATGTAGTCATTGTGGACATGAAACCGACACGGATTATTGAAGGAAAGTGGACAATAATTCATAAATTAGACATTAAGCCTATTGTAGATCACAAAAACGCTCTTGTAACAAATATTAACATAGCTATGGGAAAGTCAACTGTAAGTGAATTAAAATATATTTATGATAGAATCAATATTATTCTAAATCATTTAGAAGAAATATGTAATCATTTAAATATTCAAAGTAGAGTCAAAAGAGGATTAATTAATGGATTAGGATCTGTTATTAAGTCAATTACTGGAAATTTAGATCAAGATGATTTAGATAGTATTCAAAAAGATTTGGAAACCCTTAAGGTAGCATATAATAAACAAATATCTGTTACGAATGATGTATTAGAAGAATATAATAAACAAATTCTGAAAATTACTTTGATACAAAAACAACTTGATGAAAAGATCAGAGATAGTGTAAGTGCTAAAACACAACAGAATATTGCATTAAGTTTATTATTCCAAGCCGAAACTTTACAAGATCTAGCTGATAGATTAACGACTGCGATTACTTTTGCTGAACATCATATGTATCATTATAGCATTATACAATCACATATTTTACAAGACACGTTAAATTGTATTAATAAAGATTTTATGATTTCAAGTAATATAAATGATATTGAACCTTTTATAACTGTAGATAGCAGGATAGTAAATAATATTGTATACTTTATTTTATACATACCGTTAGTAAAGACTCAGGTATATAAGACAAGAAAAATTGTTCCTATCATACAAAAGTCCCTTACCTGTACCTATCCTATAATGCGAAAAGTAACTTTGGCATACATTGACTCCGAAATATATGACGTTGAAGATTGCATGGAACTTAACGAACTTATTTGTAAAGGAAGTATCTTACAAAAGAATACCTGTGAAACTAATATATTATTAGAAGGAAATACAACAAATTGTAGCATCATACCAATTCACTGCCCCAATGAGGAAATTCAAGAAATAACGCCAAAAGCAATTTATATGTATTTCAATATATTGACGGAAGTTAAAATTAAATGTGGGAAAGAGGAAGAAACTATTTGGTTAACAGGCTCACATTTATTAAGAGGAAAAAATTGCGAAGTCAGTATCAATGGAATTAAAAGATTTCAAACTAAAGAAACTAGTGAGAAAATTATTATATCTAAATTGGAAATTAAAAATCAAGAAAAAATCCCAGAAATAGAACTCAGTTATAATAAAGAGAAAATAACAAGCGAATTGAAACAGCTAAAGCAGATTCAGGAATTGCAGACGCAAACACATCATAATTACATACAATATGGTCTTATAATGTTTATAACACTATTATTTTTAGCCTGTTTCAGCTATAAATTCTTTCGCACCAAGGTTTGTTGTAAACCATGGGCTTCGAAACTGGAAGGGGAGAGTCAAGTAACCTTACCATTAGAGGCTCATATTAAAAACCACTTAAGACATTCCTTAGATGCCGCAGACACAATGGTAACCATTAAGGATCAATATCTGCCAGACGAGTCGATACCATTGGACACCGCCATTTTTCGAGTAATTGGCCATCCAACAATCGCACCTTGGACCACCAAGTACGAGCGACGTCAGCTGGAGTCTGCTATATAAGCTCATCGCAGCACCGCATCGTGGTCATTCTATCGTCATCCTTAGTCTTCAACACACGAACACGTGTAGACGTGTTCTAAATTAATTAAGTTTATATTTAAATATTGTAATCAAAGTTTAATGGAATAAATTTGTATTTTTTTTAAAGTCTTCTCAGTCGTCTGATTTTAACTCGCGTTTGGTCATCAAAAAGATCACCGGAAACATTCTTGAAGCAACCATTTTGGCTGGGAAGTTTAAAGGAAAAGTTGTCCTGCTGCCATGTATTCCGATGATACCATCAGATTCTACCATACCCTTCAAAAGGCTACAGTTTCCAATTCGTTTAGCTTTCGCCATGTCTATAAATAAATCTCAAGGTCAAACAATGTCCATTTGTGGTTTAGATTTGGAAAATCCATGTTTTTCTCATGGGCAACTATATGTTGCGTGTTCACGTGTTGGGAAACCGTCGAATCTATTTGTGTTAGCTAAAGACAGGTTAACCAAAAACATTGTGCACCGATTGGTGTTAAATTAAATTGAAATTGAAAGTATTTATAATTCAAAAAAATAGATATTAATGTTTAAAAGTTTAAGACTGTCTGCCTTGCCTACCTCATTCATGAGTTTAAGCGTCACATGTTATTTACTGTATTATACTGTAATATACTTATATTTGTTATAAAATTAAATGGAAATAATAAATCTGATAAATTTTTATTTTGTACCTATTGATTTCTGCTTAATATCAAGTGTAAGAACATTTTAATTAATTGTGTTCAACGTACTTCCCCTTCAAATCTCAATCCAGTGAATTTGTATACCAACATCAACATTTTCGTCTTTGTTCGTAAATAATTTCATTGTACTAAAGGGTTATAGTAGTAGAAAGTCAAATAAGGAGATCACCATATTTTTTTACAAATACCATCTATGTGAAAAAGCATAGTGGACTCCGTGACTGATGTTCTCTTATTGTTCCTCTTAGATTGTTTACTATAATGTAATATAACAAAAACTTTTGCCACAGCAACGCGTGGCCGGGTCAGCTAGTATGTTATAATGTCAAAAGATTATTTTAATTGTTAATGTAGGTAGCTGCCTACTAAATGACTTTAGTTTCGTAAATAGGTCCTGTACTGATTGTTCCTAATAATACTTCTCGACAATACTTTATCAATAAAATAAAACAAAAAAATGTTTCATTTTCTTATGACACAACCCTACCCATTTTTCGTCAATGTATGGAGATTGTACAAAATGGTGTCCAGACATGGCCTAAGTTATTTCACCTACTAAAATACTCCCAAAATGTGTCATTCAAAATTGGATTGTATTCTTTAGAAGTTAAGCTAAATTTTAGACTGTGCCAGCATAAAAATCGAATTGTTTATTTTGGATTAAATGCATTAGGCAATGTCAGAGACACGAAACATTACTTTGCCTAATTTCTAAAATACCTCAAAAACTTTATTTACATACGAGACATTGACGAAAATAAATTAAAATTACAGAATTCTTGGGTTTTTAATACGATTAGATGTGCACATAACATAGAATTCGAGCATATTTAAAATTTTATTTTACGTTAAAGGCCAAAAATATCAAAATCCGGGCAAAGACAGGAAAGTTGACGGCACATGTTGCAGTGCGTTAATATCTGATCGACGATTAACCTTTCACAGATTAATTAATTTGAGAAACTTAGGTGGTTTGCTTTTTTCCACACAGGATGTATATGATATATGTATCAAAACTGAATCACTTTTGAAACTTCACAAAAAACTAAATGGCAATCATTATATACGTAATGAAAATAGTATAAAGTTTTTCAAACTAAAATATTGAAATTGTTTATTGAATCGAATGTTTTTAATAATTTAAATTACCATTCTCTGGAGCAACCGGCAACTTGGAACCATAAAGTTCTATTGATAAAATCTGTTATCAAATACTACGCTGATGTACGCCTTCATTATCTTCATAAAAATGTTAATAAAATAAAAAAAAAGGCAAAAGTATAATAAATTGATTTTGTTTCAAGGAGAATAAATAGCCATTATTAGTAAATTATAATGTTTTTACTTGATCACGCCTCTACATTTAAATATACAGTCTACCTACTATGTAATCTGATTAATGAGTTTGCGGACCGTACCTTCTACACAAATTGCACTGTTTTTGGACGCCATGTTGACGCACACATTCAAACGTTTTCGATTTCAACCTGAAAAAAGTATTTTCAGGGCATCTAAGGGCAAACTTTTTTCAGAAAAGTGTGTGCCATACAATTGCCCACGAAATAATGCACGAAATGGTAATAACAACAGATGAGTACAATGGCAGAACACGATTTTTTAACTACTCGTTAGTGTGCGTGTGTCGGCATTTTGTTAACGCACACATTCAAAAAAAAGCCACAGTTTTTGGTGTCAGGGCCTATCTAACGGATATAAATCTATGGTTTTAGCGACATTCTCGCTAGATCTAGGGGAATTTAGAAATGTTTAGCGGGTAAAATTTTGGTTTTAGCGAGACGAGATATAAATGTTTAGCGACTTCAAGCGTCTTCTTGACACTTAGGGTAGGCGACTTTTTGTAAAAATAAAATACATGACTTGCCAAATAAAAAATAAGTAAGCAAATACCGGTATGTCCGATTTTCAAGTCTAACGCTGGTAATACTAACATAGAATCAGACTGAACGGGAATTCCCCTGCTATAAACAAACTGTAGAGTCAATCAATGTTCGTTCATTCGTTTATTGCCTTTCTCGCTCATCAAAATCAAGAATGAGTGAGACAAAAATACGGATTGATTCATTAAAATGATTCATTCGCAGTCACTCAGTAGGTAGTACCTAGTAGTACCTAGGTACTACGAATATATTAAGTTTTCTTTCTAGTTCATATTATTTGCAATATTAGTATTTAGTGATTACTGTGCATGTAATCAAGCCAATTTTTATAGTCAGCATGGAAGTTCCGCGTAAAAAAAAGTGTTACACACAGAATTATAGAACCGATTGGGAAAATTATAAAGACTTCAAACATTGGTTAAAACCTGTGCCGGGTGACTCAACTAAAGCATTCTGTAGTTATTGTTACTCTGAAATGTACGCAAAACTTAACGATCTTAAAAAGCATTTGGAAACGAAAAAACATAAAAAAAAATGCGAATTAATTTCTCAAAATAAGCAATTGACATTTTCAACGGGACCAACGAAAATATGCAAGCATTGCGCAAGAGCTGAGTGTAACTTAGCTCTGAACATTGCTGAACATAGTGCAATTTGCCACATTGATCACTTGACTGATCTGTGTAAAAATTGCTTCAAGGATTCGAAATCGACAAGCGACATGAAATTGCATAGAACCAAATGCACACAAATTATAAACGATATACTGGCACCTCATTTTAAAAAAGAACTTCGGAGTGACACAAATATAGTTTATTATTGGACGAATCAATGGATGTAAGTGTCACAAAATACCTTGGAATAGTCGTAAGGTATTTTAGTTACAAACAAAACAAAGTAGTGTCTGCATTCCTAGCTTTACATTCTCTGGATAGTTGTGATGCTGTCGGAATAGTTACTGCTCTGGTAAAATGTTTAAAAGATCATGATCTGGACTTGCAAAATTTGATAGGCATTGGAACTGACAACGCAGCTGCCATGACTGGATCGAGACACAGCGTTTACATGTTTCTCAAAACGCTGTATAATCTTCCACATCTCATATTGATACCATGTGTCTGCCATTCATTACAGTTGGCGGTAACTCACGCATCGGAAAATACTTTACCAAGGAACATAGAGTTTTTGATTCGTGAAACATATAACTGGTTTTCACACTCAACAAAGCGCCAAATTGAGTATATCCCAGATAAGCCTACTGTCCTATATTTAGGACAGTAGAAATAAAAAAATATATCAGAATACCCTCTTTATCTAAGATTATTTATAGTCTTATGATTTGCAGTAAGAAACGTGTCAGCTTTATTAGAAAAAATAAAAAGACAGTTATATTAACAGTTTTTACCTTATATTTTACCTTATAAGTGTGTAATAAAAGTGCGTTGCAGACATGGCAAATGACAGGTATGTATAAAAAGTTATATTTTACTCGTGAGTTGTTTTTTTCTGTGTTAATATCTAGTTGATAACCTTAACTTTTGTACTAAATAAATATTCCAGCAAAATAATATAAATAAATTACGTATAACTTGTTACAAATACTAGCGAACTATATATAGGACAGTAGGATAATATACATGATTTTAGTACAATAATACAACTTTTTCTTTACAGACCGTTAGCTGCGCATGAAATTTTAGATGCTTTAGAAAATGTTTCTGATAATGAAGAAGATTATAGAGAACGACTGATATGTATTCTACCTCCTCCTGTTGATCCTGACTGTCTCACTGACGAAGATTCGGGTGAAGAAGATAATGTAACTTTGAATAATTTGCCACGAAACATTCTGCTTCAACCGGCTGAAGTAATGATTCAAGGGCAGATTATGGTGAGTGATACAGAAGAAGAACCTTCTGATTCTACAGGTCGAACTAAACGTAGGCGTACCTACGCATGGAGAAAACGGGACTTGGCAAAAAATCCCGTGAATTGGCCAGATGTTCAAGGCGCTTGCCAAGATAAGCGCCCAATTGAGTGGTTTGAAAACTTCTTAGATGAAGATGTTATTTCGTTGTTGGTGTCAGAGAGCAATAAATATACTGTCAAAAAGAATTTGCCTGGAGACATAACCACTGAAGATATGAAATGTTTCATCGGCATATTGTTGGTTAGTGGTTATTCATGGCTCCCCCGTAGAAGAATGTATTGGGAAAACTCCCCTGATACAAAGAATGAATTGATCAGCTCGGCTATGACTAGGGATAGATTTGACTTTATTTTTCGCCACCTTCATGTCAATGATAATCTGGATTTGCAAGACAAATACACAAAAGTACGCCCCTAGTTACACTTCTAAATAAAAGGTTCTTAGAGTTTTCTCCTCTTGAAGAGCATTACAGTGTAGATGAGGCCATGATCCCCTACTATGGTAGACATGGCTGCAAACAGCACATAAAAGGTAAACCTATTAGGTACGGGTTCAAAGCTTGGGTTGGTGCTACACGGTTAGGGTATGTTTTATGGATGGAACCATACCAAGGTGCTACAACTATGTGCAATCCAATATATAAAGAATTGGGGCTGGGTGCAAGCGTTGTTCTCACTTTTTGCGATGTGCTGATTTCACGTGGCTTCGACCTTCCTTACCACGTAGTTTTTGATATTTTTTTTACTGGGACGCCCTTGCTGGAAGAGATAACAAAGAAAGGCCTTCGTTGCACTGGGACAGTTCTAGAAAACAGGACATCTAGTTGTCCTCTGATTACATCGAAGTTACTGAAAAAAAAGGAACGTGGTGCTGTCGATTACAGAACGACACATGACAACACGTTCATTATTGCTAAATGGCATGACAATAATATATTCAGTATTGCTTCTAATGCTGTAGGAATAAATCCTAAACAATCTGCCAAACGCTTCTCACAAAGTGAAAAGATAAACATTGTCATAGAAGAACCACATATGGTGTCCATCTATAACAAATATATGGGAGGAGTGGATCGGTCTGATGAAAATATTTCACATTACCGAATTGGTATACGAGGTAAGAAATGGTACATGCCGTTGCTCACACACATGATTGATCTTGCCGAACATAATGCATGGCAGTTATATAAAATAAATCATGGAAAACTGGATCATCTTGGCTTTCGCAGAAGGGTAGCAATTGCTTTGATTGAATCAAACAGAAAAAATGCCAAAAGAGGGCCTAGCCGACCCTCCCATCATGAACATGCTGATAGTCGTAAAGACCAAATGAATCATCTGGTAATTCCTCAATCGAAGCAAACACACTGTCGTCAATGTCACAAAAAATGTTTGACACGTTGCAAGAAATGTGATGTTGGAGTGTGTGTCAAGTGTTTTGAAACATATCATTCATAAATAGTGTTAATCTAGTAAATTACATATAACAATGGGTAATATAATCAATAGTTATCTAATAAACTACACTTTTTGATTACATTCTGTTTTGTCATAAATGGTCTTTTATTTCCTCTTATTATCCTACTGTCCTACATATAGGACGGCTGTTTCCCTGAAAGCCTTACACTTAATTTTTTTTTCATAATTTTTTTTATGTTGCATAAGATCTAATAAACTAAATAATGTAACTTTTTTCAAAATTTTCAGAAAATTTTAGTTTCAGGGTTATCTGGGATATAGAGAAAAAACTTAAAAATTTTGTGTTTTCTTAATAAGTATTTGCCAGTACATATTAAATTACTACTAAAATTAAAATTAAATAAAAGTCAGTAAATGTAACAAATAGTAACAATTTAAAATATAAGTTAATGATGAAAATTGATAAAATTAATAAATAATTATATTGATTAAAAATGCATAACTTTTTTAAATACTTTTACTTAACTTAGTCTTACAATAATAACATACAACAAAGCTTCCAATAAATTCATCAAAATGGTATTAAACAAATATCGTAATGCATTCGTATCATATTCAACTAAAATTGCACATTTTCTAAAACAATATTTACCAAGTAAGCCTCACAAGTAGGTTTATAAGCTTTTTGTTCTCTGTAATCTTATATGCTTACAGATTTGAGGTATATTCTGTGCAAGAAGAAAAAAAAGACAAACCAGCCAATGAGTCTGATCTCGGCATTACAAATAGTGTTGTTATAAGTTTCGCATGTTATATGTTTGGCAAGAGCTATACCAAGGATGACACAACCTTATCATATTCTTTGATAATTTTTATACATCCCCATCTTTGGTATATTATTTGAATAAGCAGGGTATACAATGTGTTGGAACTGTTCAGCAAAATAGACTACCAAATTGTCGGCTCCCTGACAAAAAGGAACTTATGAAAACTGCTATTCCGAAAGGGTTATACAACTCTCAATATATACAACCCAATAACATGAATTACATGCAGATTTGAAATAATTTTCCCATTTTTCCCAGACTTGGAGCTAAATGCTTAGGAGAGCTATTATAAATTTATAATCCACCGAATGAACCAACACAACATTTCTACTTTGTGCTTTGATTCTTTGATTATGACAAGTACATTTCTTTTATCAACATTTTATTCAGGAACTTTTACCAAATGGTTTGCCAGTCCCATCAATCCTAACCTAATTACAATAATCAAAGCTTTGATTAAATGATGAGCCTTTAAATCCACCGAAACGAACCAACACAGCCTTCTACTATGAACTTTGATTATCAAAGACTATGAATGCTTACCCGTCCTGACACTCAGAAACCATAGCAACAACGCAAGCCAATACGCCCAAGACATCTACATCTAGGGCATTCTACCAAGAGAATACACCCGCTGCATTCTAAGCAATGTCAGTTCAAGTTGCACAATTTAGTACAATACCTGTGAACTCAGATCAGATCATATAAAAAAGGCTGCGACACGCAGTTCACCCGATTCACGAATTCAACAAAGACAATTTAAACCATGACAAAAACATGGAAAAAACACATTTAGACCCACCTAATTCACATTACTAATACTCCTGTATATTCTCTCTTCTCATTTGTTTATCGATATTATCACAGAGTAGATAGATATAGATTTATTTAATGGCAACACAAAAAAGTACATTTCGTATTTTGCCAATGTCATGTATGTAGTTAATAGAGAGGATCCTCTTGGCAACGTCGTACGGTGGGATAACCAGTAAGAAGGTTGGCAACGTCCTTCCTGACAGTCTATGGACTCCATTTCACCAATCACCAGAAAAATTTTTCATTTTGATAAATAACAATATTATTCGATTTACTTTTGTTGAACACGTTGTGGAATATTTATCACATTACACGTTGCCTATATAATAAAATAAAAACCACTGTATCTCACATAATAAATTAAACAATATCAAGACAAGATCAAGACAACATTTTCCTTCGATTGTCAAAATTGAAGTCCTATCACAGAGTACTTAACGACTACGTGGATTAATATAAAACTATCGAATTAACTAACCCCTAATAGATCTTTTTGACGTTTCTCAAACCACAGAGTACATAACCAGAACGTCCAGATCCAGAACCACTACGTTTTACTTTTACTTCTCAAAAGGGATGGCGATTTGAGATGGATTAATCGAAGAATCGATTTTGCGAGCAAAATAAATCAATTTTTCAAATCGATGTGTAGTTCTGAATCGATTTTTCACCCTTGAAAATAGACATTCGATTTTTTCAGTTTTGGTAAAACCATAAAATTATTTCCAATTAGGAATTTAATTTACGCCCTCCGCGCGCTTTAATTTTTCAAGCAATAAAAAAATCAGGGACCAGATTTTTGCGATAATTCGATACTCAGTAGAGATGAGCAATGCTGAAAAAAAAATCGATGTTGCAATAATCGATTTTTGAAGGGCAAGTTGTGAAATCTTATATCCCGAAAACAACGCAACTTAGACGAAAAGTGAAAATGGTGAAAAGAAGGGGTTACGGGAGCAGAACAAATCACACGACTGTCAATTGCTGTCAGGTGCTCAGATTTATGAGCAGAACGCATTGTTTTTTTTTTCGTCAAAAAAAAAAACATGTCTTCATAGTTTTTCTTCTATACTCGTATGGAAACACTTTTTCGTGATTATACTGATAAGAGATCATTTATTATGGTATTTTTCTTGTTTTGCATAAAATGTATTTATATTTACATTGTTAATGCAAACGTGAAAAAAATCGATTTTTAACGAATCGATCTTTTGTACCTCGATGTTTTTGTGAATCGATTTATTAGGTTACGATTCGAATCGATTTAAAAATCGATCTTTTTCGTAAAGAATCGCCATCCCGACTTCTCAAATTTCCGAATCCGAATTCCGAACACAGAGTAGTGAGTACTCTCTAGTTTTTGGCGGGAATCAGACGGAGCGGTTGAGATTATTTCCAGTGTTCTCGTAAATCTTTAATGTGTATTTTTGGTGACGTTATGTGCAGTAAAGTTTCATTTAATTACTGATTTATGGAAACATTGATAATAATGCCATAATACGAATTTTGGGTTAAGTGATTTATCATTTTGTTCAATAGGTTACCTCTGACCTAAAGGCGTGTTACGATCTGCTACTGCCGAGGATTATCTCTAGAAACTCCATTAAGCATTAGAATGCATGACACTAGGCATTTTAATTTGGCAAACATGATAAATTTAGAAACTAGGTCTAGGTCAGAGGTAACCTATAGGCTATGGACCAAAATTATAAATCAGAACCCAAAAATCATATTATGGTATTATTTTCAATGTTCCTATAAATCAGACAAATAATTGAAACTTTACTGAACATAATGACACCGAGAAGACACACTAGATTTCTCTATAACACAATTTATTTCCTAGTCACTGGAACACAATCTCAACCCGTAGGCTCTTCTCTACACTCAACCTCACCCATCAATCCTCTTCTCTTCACTGATGACTACTGATAAGTATGAGAAATTATGTTTTTCCCGCCGTCTACGGTTCCATCCAAAAACTCGCTTGATTGATAGAATCACCAAGGACGGCGCCGCGGTGATAGCGACCATAGAATACGTAACGAGTGTTATTTTTTAAACTATGTAATATCTCTGGATACATGTTTTTTGAACAGAAAAGTGCATTGCAAAGCACGAAGAGTAAGAGCACTTCAAAGCCATTTTCCTAATTTTATATGTTTTTTTACATTTATGTACAAGCGTTTTATAATACTGAGGCTGGGTCTTATAAAAATAACTAATTATCTGAACCTTTATTGCACTTAATGACACCGAAAATACACACTTTTCTCCAATTTACAAGACGGAAAAAAATTTCATAGGCTCCGCCCTTTGATTATATAAGGCTCCGCCCGAATTAAATTATTGGTGTGGACTTGTCAAGCATGAGTCAAGCTTTTCATTGTCGTTTAAATCGTAGCGGTATGTACTCTGTGGTCGTTTATTTGTAGTTTAATTCACGGCTGGCAACAGTAACTACAGTAAGAATTCCCCAAAAAATCTCGGGGATTTAAATAGGTAAATACTGTTTCAGTAAACACAAACTTTATTATTTAAAAGAACAATATTTTAGGTTGATATGGCCTACATATTTTTTAACTAACAATGTGTCAGATATACAGACAGACATGTCTAACTCGTAACAGTATAAATGCAAATGTATAGACTAACAAATATTTATATTCTGGAGGATTGTAGGACGTAGGTTATGCTCTTGATTCAACAAAAACTGTCATTGGATAGCCCTGCATTATGTAGTGAACTCGCGTCATTTTCTCTTTCAATACTATTCAAACATCAACACTTTAATATTATCAGGCGGCTCGATGCTTGTTTGGTATAAAAAATAATTGGGATTTACATACTATATTATTACATATAACAAATGCATGACATATATCATTAAATTAACATACATTTACATTTGAACATGATTTTTATGCTTACAGCTATATGTTGGTGTTTAAAACTGATCGAAACAATAACCTCTATGTTGTATGTGTGACTGGTTTAAGAAAAAAAACGTGAATATAACCCTGTGGAAATCCTTTGTTTTTCCGGGATAATAATAATAATTGTCTGTCAATAAAATCCATTAAGCCGTTTTCGTGTGATTGATTAATAAACAGACATCAAGAATTATTTATAATATAAATTCCTAAACTGACAATATTCAATCTGGAATTGATAATGGGTGGATGCGGCAATATTTCATTTGTCAATTAGGGTAATAGTTTAAATAGAATAGAAGTGAAAATTGTTGTTTGTTTCTCTAAATACACAACGTGCAATTTCAAAGCACACATACTCATGCCACATATTAACACTGGAATCAAGAAGACCTTTTATTATGAGTTTACTATAACAATGATATATTTTACTAAATTCAAAAACTAATATACCTACAGCATTTACCTTACATTAGAGAGTCATTATTTATATGTGACACATTATATACAGAGGAAATACCTAACTACTTCATTTGGCAATGTCAAAGTTCTTCTAGTTGGTCGGCGCAACTACGTCTGAAAAACAAAAAATTGATAATTATTATTATATATATAATTATTTTTTTCGTTGTCACAATCAACGTCCAATGTCCGACGTGCACATAGAATTGTATGAAGTGGATTGGAACGCAGGTGGCGCCTGCGCAAATCGGCGTGTGGCCCTAGCATTGGTGCAATAGTGGGGGGAGGGTCACTGACCTGGCAGCAGCGGCGAGGAGGGTGCGGAGGGCGCGCAGGCGGCGCAGAGCGGCGTGTGGCCCCAGCAGTGTGCAGTAGTGGGGGGGAGGGTCACTGACCTGGCAGCAGCGGCGAGGAGGGTGCGGAGGGTGCGCAGGCGGCGCCGAGCGGCGTGTGGCCCCAGCAGTGTGCAGTAGTGGGGGGGAGGGTCACTGACCTGGCAGCAGCGGCGAGGAGGGTGCGGAGGGTGCGCAGGCGGCGCCGAGCGGCGTGTGGCCCCAGCAGTGTGCAGTAGTGGGGGGGAGGGTCACTGACCTGGCAGCAGCGGCGAGGAGGGTGCGGAGGGCGCGCAGGCGGCGCAGAGCGGCGTGTGGCCCCAGCAGTGTGCAGTAGTGGGGGGGAGGGTCACTGACCTGGCAGCAGCGGCGAGGAGGGTGCGGAGGGTGCGCAGGCGGCGCCGAGCGGCGTGTGGCCCCAGCAGTGTGCAGTAGTGGGGGGGAGGGTCACTGACCTGGCAGCAGCGGCGAGGAGGGTGCGGAGGGTGCGCAGGCGGCGCCGAGCGGCGTGTGGCCCCAGCAGTGTGCAGTAGTGGGGGGGAGGGTCACTGACCTGGCAGCAGCGGCGAGGAGGGTGCGGAGGGTGCGCAGGCGGCGCCGAGCGGCGTGTGGCCCCAGCAGTGTGCAGTAGTGGGGGGGAGGGTCACTGACCTGGCAGCAGCGGCGAGGAGGGTGCGGAGGGCGCGCAGGCGGCGCAGAGCGGCGCGGCGCGGGGCGAGGCGAGGCCGGCCAGGGGGCTGCGCGACACTACGCAGCGTGTGCACACACATCGCCCGCAGCCCCAGCAGTGGTGCTACACACACACACACACACCTTAATGCAGCCTACTAGAGCAGTAGCCTCCACTTTACAGAACATTCCACTCAAATAACACAACTCTGATGAATAAAAGAACTCTGATGTAGTGCTGTTTTGCGTCGAGTAGAGTCTAGAGCTTCCCGAGGATACCTTAAGCAGTTATCACAACATCGCTTGTGTTACGGTGAGCGATTACCATCAGGCCATACGCCTGCATGCTACCTTCGTAGTACACAAAAAACACTAACAGAGCAAAGAAAACATAAAAATATAGTATATGAACAGCAAGCAAAGGAAGTCAAAAACATGTTACCCAACTAAATACCGTGGGATAAGGGCTGAGGATGGGATTTGAATACCAACCTTCCTACTGAAGTGGTCGAGCGGCGTGGAGCAGCTGCACTCGGTCACGTTCTTGATGCTCTTCCAGTCGAGAGCAACCGTGTTCACCTCTTGCTCCAGAGCGGACATGTTCGCCGGTATTATTTCGTCTCCTCTCTGAAAAAAATATTTTTCTCTTATACTAGCTGGCTTATACAACTATCATTGCTTACAACTGAAAGATACACATCTGGCAGTGTTAGTCAGTATATTACTACCGTTTATATTTTATTACAGGTCTATGCAAGAGTGCGGAGCTAGAGTGTGTAGGAAAATATCACATAAATTATAGATAATCCAGTCATTTCCAAATTTCACAGCTGTGATTGAGCCTAAAAAAAAGTAGGACGAGATGGGATCCCTGTCGGTTTTCCCATTAAAATTGAAGCTGCGCGACTGGGGACTGTACCTCCACCATAAAGAAGACCGCAGTCAAATAATACTACTTTGATGTAGTGTTGAATTTCTGCAGTATGTAAGGTTATCAATGCTCCACGAGGATACGCTACGCTAGTAGTTATACTGCTAGCTCAATGAGTCCTCATCAACAACAGGGTTGGCAACGCGTAAAGATACCCCTGGTATTGCTAGCGGCTATAAGCTATGGTGACTGCTTATCATCAGGTGGGGCGTACGCTTGTGTGCCACCTTGATGGTATAAACAAGCCTTAGACTAGCATTTGACACCTACACGTGAGCTTTTTGCGCATTGGATAAGAACAATTGAAGCTACTAGAATATAGTATCCTTACGGTAAGATTTCTGAGCAACTTGAGGAAGCACTGTGCCAGCAATATTGAGAACAGCTTGTCTCTAATACTACAGACAGAGAGATGTGAGATACCCCCGGTGTTGCATGCCACATCCACAGGTAACGGCATCCACTCATCATCAGGTGGGGGGAATTGGTAAAGGCTACGTACCTCGGTGATAAGTGGTATTTTGTTGGGTTTGACCGGCTGGGGCGGTAAGGACTCCTTCAAGGGGTGGTCGTGGTTTGCGCACTCCAGTTCCGAGAGTGTAGCTCCGGATTCGTAAAGCAGTCTATAGAAACACGACTATAATTATTATTAACACACTTCCTACTATGCTACTAATATTATAAAAGTGAAAGTTTGTAAGGATGGACGTATGGAAGTGGATCACAATCACGTAAAAATGGCTAACGGATTTGTATGAAAGGACATCATCCTTGTTTCATAGACATTTGGTCCAAATCTGAAAGTCGCGGCTAACGTTGTTTTTTGTATATTCTGTTAAAGCTTGTACGTCAGAGCATTGCACCAAATTAACAGAGCACCAAAAATTGCAGAGCACCAAAATTGTACATATTTTGGATGCCCTTACATAAATAAATAAAATAATAATAAGTAATAATAGTAGTGCTAATCCTGTTGTACGCCATACATAAGGATGGCAATACCCTAATGATTAACGAAGTGAAACCAAAAAAAAAAAATCACCTCGCACGTGAGAAAGGGATAACAAGACTTTTAGTTCTGTCAAATTAGTTTAGTGATTTTGTATAACAAAATCGACACCGTTGTATTGTTTTGTTTTTAAAACGTGTGCAAATTTCCAAAATTATCAATCTTGAAGCCAGTGACAATGACGTTGAAAGATTCCAATACATTGATGAAAGCGTTAAAAAAAAGTAAAAAACACTTACTTGTTATCGATCTGCAGCCCTTCGGTCTTGGTCTCAATCTCGACCGTGTTCCCGTTCCCGTTCTGATAGTTCACTATAGTGGAGGTAGTGTCCTTACTGCGCTCCGCCTTCTTGCCCGATAGAAGGTTCTTGAACGTCGTTATTCTCTATAACACAATACACTTTCGGACGGGTGTCCGTAGGTACATCTACGCAAAATGTGCCCGCTTTAGCGCTATGCGTCGACTCATCACAGCATACTTAGGTTAAGTAAATCGGAGTTAAACTTTCCACTTTTAACTAATAAAGTTAAATAGACAATGGTTTCGATTCTGTTGTTCAAAATTACTAAACTTAACTAATTTGACAGGTCTAAAAAGTCTTGCTATCCCTTTCTCATGTGCGAGGTTAAATAAGGATGGCAATATTTTTAGACCTGTCAAATTATTTAAGTTTAATAATTTTGAACGAAAGAATTTAAATTACAGATATCGATGTGACTATACGATTTTTGGCATAATTCGTGCGGTAAAATGGTGAAGCAACTTTTATGATATACTAGCTTCTGCCCGCGACTTCTTGTTAATCCAGGTTATAAACTATACGTGTATCAAATTTCATACAAATCAGTTGAGTCGTTTTTATGTGAGTGATGAAACATACATCCATTCATACAAACTTTCACATTAGAATATTAGTAGGAAGTAGGATTGTAGTTGGTACCTTGGCAAGGTAATGTATGTGATGCTCGAGCGCGGAGCAGTGGTCGACGGCGGCGGGAAGCAGGTCGCCCAGCGGCTCGCGCGGGTGCACGCCGCTCTCGTGGCGGCAGTACATGCCGCGCCAGAACCTGCACACACCCATACACACTTACACCCACACACACTTACAGTTTAAACCCCCACAGACTTACAGTTTAAACCCCCACACACTTACAGTTTAAACCCCCACACACTTACAAATTTAAACCCCCACACACTTACAGTTTACACCCGCACACACATACAGTTTACACCCGCACTCACTTACAGTTTACACCCGCACACACTTACAGTTTACACCCGCACACACTTACAGTTTACACCCACACACACATGCAGTTTACACCCGCACTCACATACAGTTAACACCCGCACACACATACAGTTTACACCCGCACTCACTTACAGTTTACACCCGCACTCACTTACAGTTTACACCCGCACACACATACAGTTTACACCCGCACTCACATACAGTTAACACCCGCACACACATATAGTTTACACCCGCACTCACTTACAGTTTACACCCGCACTCACATACAGTTTACACCCGCACACACGTACAGTTTACACCCGCACTCATTTACAGTTTACACCCGCACACACTTACAGTTTACACCCGCACACACTTACAGTTTACACCCACACACACATGCAGTTTACACCCGCACTCACATACAGTTAACACCCGCACACACATACAGTTTACACCCGCACTCACTTACAGTTTACACCCGCACACACGTACAGTTTACACCCGCACTCACTTACAGTTTACACCCGCACACACTTACAGTTTACACCCGCACACACTTACAGTTTACACCCACACACACATGCAGTTTACACCCGCACTCACATACAATTAACACCCGCACACACATACAGTTTACACCCGCACTCACTTACAGTTTACACCCGCACTCACTTACAGTTTACACCCGCACACACTTACAGTTTACACCCGCACTCACATACAGTTTACACCCGCACACACTTACAGTTTAAACCCCCACACACTCACAGTTTACACCCACACACACATACAGTTTACACCCACACACACACATACAGTTTACACCCGTACACACATACAGTTTACGCCCGCAGACATTTAACAGTCTACACTCGCACACGCAGTCCCTCACGGGGTAGACAGAGAGTATAAAACTTCATTTCACTCTTGATTTACACACCTCTTTGCTTTTTCTTATATATGTATACCACGAAGGTGGCACACAAGCATACGGCCCGCCTGATGGTAAGCGGTTACCGTAGCCTATGGCCGCTTGCATCACCAGGGGTATCACTTCCGCGTTGCCGGCCCTATTACCGGGGTAGGCAGAGAGTATAGGGCGCCATTTCACTTTTGATACACCTCTATGCTTTTTTTTTATACCAGTAAGGTGGCAAACAAGCATACGGCCATCTAATAGTAAGCGGATATCGTCGCCCATGGACGCTTGCAACACCAGAGGTATCACCTGTGCGACACTATTACACACTACACATGCGGCTTCCTGGAGTTTCTGAAGGTAATTTGAAAGCATTAGCAAGGCCAGTCATAGGCAACCTATATGTTAAAACGATAATTCAGTTCAACCAAAAGTCTTAAACTAAACGCACCTTATACTCTGAGCACCCAAATCCGGCTTCAAGACATCAGGGTGCGCCTTGGGGTTATAGAGCGGATTCTTGTACTCGTTAAGGTGGCTCGCCATGTAGCCCCATAGAGAGAAAGTGCGCTCTGATAACCTGCAATATTTTATTTTTATTTATTAGGAAACAAATATAAGGAGCTAGCCTTTTTCACTACGACTTCACCCGCGTATCAATAGATTATATAGCTTATGTTACTAAGTGATAATATAGCAATCTACTAGTGAAATATTATTTTGTAATCGGTCCGATAGTTTTTGGTTATACATTACAAACATACATATAATTTTTTTCACTGATATTGATAAATTTATTAAACTAATATTTTTTATTGATAATTGCACCATTGCAATCTCCCAAGATCTTTCCCACTTCGTTGATTTAATAATTAAGCAATATGGTACCTAAGATCACGGCGGTCTTTCTCGCAGTTACCAACAAACGTGCCGTATTGACACGCATGCGCGTGGTCGTGAAGCGTGAGTAGAAAACGCTCATTGAATTGGAACGCCTGGAAACATATATTTTTAATATCAAGTGTCTGTATTAAAAAAAACTGGCTAACTCGCGCACCAAGGGTTCCGTATATACTTGTCGGTAAGGTTCAAAATAGGCGAAATGCAAATGAGGTAATTATTCTTCGGTGACTCTCAACAGCGCGATTCAGGAATATGTTTAGTAAATTCGCATTTTAAAAAAACTATATATTAATGGTTTTCATTTTTTTTCCTTTAATTGTTCAAAGTGATCCTATAAGAGTTCCTTTTTTCCTTTTAAGGTACGGAACCCTAAAAAGAAGAACGTAATGGTATTTCCCGCTTAATACTGGAGTCACCCGACGGATTACTGAATAAAAAAGATATACAATGTGAATGTATGTGTAGGGGTAAAGTGGCGTATCATTTGTGTGTTTTCTTTTCCTCCTATGTCAGTACCTCCGGGCGCTGTCGCAGCAGCTGCCAGGTGCAGTCGAGCAGCTGCGTGAACACGGGCGAGCGCTCGCGGCCGTCGCACGCGACGTGCCCGCACCGCGCCGTGAACTTGTGACCGAACGACAACCAGTCCTTCTCGATCAGCGCCTGTACCATACCATACGCACATAACATGTTATGTGTTACTGCTACACTTCAGCGAAAATACTTACACAATGGTGCCAATTCTCTTGTTCAAAATTAATAAACTTAACTAATTTGACAGGTCTTATTTAACCTCGGACATGAGAAAGGGATAGCAAGACTTTTAGACGTGTCAAATTAGTTAATTTTAGTAATTTTGAACAACATACTACATAAACATACTTATACAAAGCCCTAAGAGGAAAACACAAAATGCATTAAAATAATAATGAAAAAAAAACGGGAATTAAAGTATGTACTTACTTATATATGAAACACTAGGTGGAAATAATAAAAAAAAAACAAATGATTCCTATTTAAATTATCTTAGGAATCTATTTGCATTCTGGTGGGCAGCTATCCAATACTTACAAACATTTCCTTAACGATCTTATTTTATCTAAATGTAAGATGTGGTACCTGGTACCCGTTGATGGTGCGGTAGTGTGGTTCAAGGAAGAGCGCGGCGAGCGAGCAAGCCTGAGCGGTGCGGTCCCAGCCGTCGCTGCAGTGTACACACACACTGACGCCACTCTCGATGGCGCACGCGATCCACCACGACGTGTCCAGGATAGACCTCGTTAACACACATTAATAACGTACCGAACACATAAGGGATACTCATGTTACAGAGTAGTGATGTCGAATATATTCATTTACCATTACTATTAACGAATAACTGAAAATTATTATCATAATAAACAAACATTAATTATATCAAATAAAAATATCATAACAATATATTAACTTTTAGAACTAACATAATTGAAATTGGATGCATTGAAATTTAGACTTTAGACGTTAGACACAGGGTACATTTTCGAACGTTCATATATTATTCGAAGTTCGAATAATTAATTCGTTCCAATTACGCTATATTTTATATCGTTGACGTGATACACGATATTTTTATGCATGTGATATTTTTATTCATGCGATTAATTAATATCAAATCCTGAATAAAATATTAACTAATATTTTCACCCATTAAAAATATCGATGTTTTTATTAATCAATTAACGTTTATCTAATAAATAAAATCAGCTAATATTGACATCTCTATTACAGAGATTAAATATATACAACTCACTTAATGTGTTTGAGCCACCCTGACGACTCCAGCCCGCTGAGGAATGAGGACATTGTGGGACTGTTCTGCTCGCAAGCTGCAACCAATATGTCCATCCATTATTTGTATACTATTATAAAGTAGGAAATTATAATGCGGAACATATTCATCTCAATTTCTTGAAGCGTAAAGTAAATTGAACCTTAAAGTCGTTAACGTTAACTTAAATTTTAAAACATTTAATTGAGCAATATCATGCTTATTTATTTCATCAAATATAGATTGTCTGTCACACAGTTAGATCCAATTCAGCCCGAAGACGTTACTGACAAACACAGTTCAAATTTGGCAGCATTGCTAGTCAGTCCCCACTCAATAAAAATGTCATGAATTAAATCTCTTACATTGTCTTTTTTACTGATTAATACGCGATATTGGCGAAATTGTGGCAACCCTACAGAAGCCATTCATAAAGAAGTTGATGTAGTGTTGTGTTTCTGCGGTAAGTAAGGTTGCCAGTGCTCCACGAGGATACACTGGGCTGATAGTAATGCTGCTAGCACATTGAGTCCTCATGAACAACAGGGTTGGTAACCCATTAGTGATACCCCTGGAATTGCTAGCGGCAAAAGATTACGGTGACTGCTTACCATAAGGTGGGCCATATGCTTATGTGCCACCTTAGTAGTATATAAAGAAAAGTTTAAGTTGTTTCATTGACATGGACAAACCATGAAACTTTTTTTAGATATTATTATTATTTATCGCTGTCCCGTATCAAATGAAGGAAGTGTCATTTTTAATATGAATAAAGACAGATGCCTTGTATAGTTTCGAGCCTCCTCTTCTAAATAGTAGATTGTATCATAAGGGAGAAATTTTTTATTTTTACGGCGAGGGCGCTTTTTTGAATCTAGAGCGAGTGAGGGATTCTAGTGTAGAATTCTTTAGTAGATTCCTGAACGTAGCGAGTGATTCAAAGAACGTCGCCCGAGCCAATAATAATTTTGCGCCCGAGTGATACACTCTACTTTTCATCATCCACTATGAGAAAATAAAGGCGCCTCATATTTTATTATAATATTATTTACGCACTTAAATGTGAAGTAAGTCGTCCTTTTCGAATAGGTGGGATGAAAAAGCCTTTTTATTCCGACCCGGTGGAAGATAACCACCTTCATAAGGGCTTAAAAATATTAATTCTAATTATCAAAGGCTTGAAATATTAAAAATTTGTATGAACTCACTCTCCACAAGTTTCTGCAGACTTTTCCTCATGACGTGTATGTTTCCGATGCCGCTGAATTGGAACTTAATGTTTTCGTAGAAAGCTTCGTTCTCATAGCCCTTGCCGGCGGCGCGGTTCACCATCGCGTTTATCTACAAATATAATAATAATCAAAACCATGTATTCAGTTTAGGCCTTAAAAAGGTCTACTTTACCATCGGGTCGGAAAAATACCACCTGAGAAGAACCGGCAAGGAACGCAGTGCTCTGACTATTTTCATTTAATAATTATGATATAACTTAACCTTACTAATAACTTAAATTTAACTACTCCTAAATTAAAATACTGTTAATTTACTAAAAAAAAAATGTTTGACAAAATTATTCTAGATAAACGTTCATAATCAACTAATATTATAATTGCGAATGTGAGAATGTTTGTTTGTGTTACACTACTCAACAAATCACAAAAATCAACATGAAATTTGCACATACGTTGTGATGACAACAGAAATTGACATGAGGTACCTACATCCAAAAATGAAAAGGATTTTTCTTTAGACCAACGCGGGTAACCGCAGGTAAGAGTTAGTTCAACTCATAAATTTACTCACCCTAGGCCTAGTATCGACGACATACATGTAGCCGCAGTTTGGATTCGCTCGCCTGATCAGGTCGAGCATTTGTTCATCTTCCATGCACCTGAAAGATAATAAATAAATACAATGCCATAAAGGTAAAGAAGCAAATAAAGTATATAATAATTAAAATATCGCAGCTTGAATGTAAGTTAGAATCCTAATGGTCTGTACCAACTTAAGTCCAGTGATCAGATACCACTCCACGAACTTTACGGTGAATGAAAACACTGTGAGGAAACCAATGAGCACGCGCGGTGGTAAAGTTGTCTGTCAGATGTCAGAAAGTAATAAATGTAATAATCTATTGTTAAATCAAAATTACTTATTGGCTTTAATTTGGCTAGATTGTAATAAAATAGGAAATATATTATAAAGTTCCTTTGGGAAAAAAAGAGGTCAGATGTTACAAATCATATGCGACTACATGATCTCTGGTTTTTTTTTCATTACCACATCGATGTGTGATCTGATATGTCTAGTATGTACGAGTACGTCTACCCACCGAGCAGAGAATCCACTCAGTGGTTGACTGCACCGAGCTATAGCTGCCTTGTTGTGGTGCAAGTACGCCAGCGCAGGCAGTCGCCCACGTGACCTGAAGCTCGCGCTGCCGAGCAGGACGGCAGTGGACGCCCGCGCCGGCACGTACACCTCACTGGGGTAAGTGTCGCACAGCTGAAACATATTAAGATTATAGTAAAAAAAAACACGCTGCAAAATGCATTTAATCTAATGATCCTGGTTGTTTGGTATGTATTATAAGTATGTATTTACAAAAAAAAGTATAAGTTTTATATTAGCTGCTGGTTCCCATAGTACAAGCTTTGCTTAGTTTGGGGCCAGGCCGTGTTATTATGTCCAAGCATTATTATTATTATATTAGGACAAATTAGCTGTAGCTTCGTGCATGTGGAATTAATTTTTATTACAATTTAATTAACTTTTTGTTGCGCGGAACCCTAAATATTTATCCAAATAAAAGAAACACAAGTGGCGCCTTATAGCGTCAGCTATGCCAGTGAAAGTGTCGTTCAAATCGATCCAGACGTTCGAATTTTGTTCACAAATATTTGGGTTTCTTTTTCGTTGCGAGGAACTCTAGTCATTATTTATACCAATAAATAAAATTGATCTTGTTTTTGAATTGTCTGTTTGTAATGTATTTTTTTTTGTAATGCAATAAAAGATGTATAGATGACCCACTTTACATCAATACATGACTTTACCATTGTGATATTTTTTATTTCAGTGTACCAGTGTGTCAGAACTGAAATACGACAAGTCGAAAATCAATAAGAAGCAGTTCAGAAGCGCACTTCACTGAAGCTTGCAAGAATAGTAAAGCTACCGATCGGTGTTATTTTTTTCACTAAGGTGGCACATAAGCATACGGACCATCTGATGGTAAGCAGTCACCGTAGCCTATAGCCGCTGACAATACCAGGGATATCACTAACGAGTAGCCAACCCTGTTGTTGATGAGGAGTCACAGTGCTAGCAGCATTACTACTAGCCCACCCTATCCTCGTGGAGCACTGGCTACCTTACTTACCGCAGAAACACAAAACTACATCATAGTATTGTTATTTCACTGCGGTCTTCTGTAAGGCGGAGGTACAGTCCACAGTCGGGCGGCACCTATATTAATAGGAAACCCCACGGGAGATCCCAATTCACCCTACATAACTAACCTCGTAATCTTTGTTAGCAGTACACAGCACCCACTGGTCGTTAGGAACGTTCATTCTTTGGTACTCCGTCTGTATGTCGAAGAAGTTCCACCCGGCCGACTTGGGCAGATCATCTGGGGTTGACTTGTAGTGGAAACAGTATAACTCGTCGATGTGAACTGTGCATATAAAAATACAGACCTAACAAAGCACTATGATTGAAGAACTGGATTGTAAGTAAGACAACTGTCCAGTTATATTAAATGTTTGCTGAACGGGCTTCGTAGCATCCTACTTCCTGCTAACATTATAAATGTAAAAGTTTTTGAGAATGGATGTATTGATGTTTGTTTGTTGCTCAATCACGCAAAAACTACTTAACGGGTTTGTATTAAATTGGTTCTATTATATTGGTTATGTTAGTTCATCTGGGAGTAAGCTCAACGCGGACGAAGTGGCGGGCAAAAACTAGTATATCATATCGATAGTGACTTTTAATACCAGAGGAATAACTATACTTGCAGACTTTTGCATTATTGTGATTATTCAATGTGCTAGTAGTTTTTCCAGCACAGCTTACTTCGAGGAATTCGAGAAAACTTACTGCAGAATCTAATTGGACTGAATTTTTCAGTAAAGTTCCAGTCGGACGACTTTTTTTTTATAACAGACTCTGTTACTTATTTACTCACCGGGCTGACTCAATCGTAGCAGGGTCTGATGCATCTCGTGACAGTCTCTCTCCCTTGGTATCACGAAGAACACTGACTGAAATGTTTTCGTTCTCACTAGCAGCGGGGAACCGGTCGTCGTAATCGGCAGCCGTTCCACTGACGAAATGTGCATAAGCAGTATCTGAGACAATAGAATTAGATATATAACTGTTATTAGACTGTCTAATCTCCAAACATTATGCAATGATGCGCCCATGAAGTCATTTCGGCCGTTATTCTAAAATCTGTCACGAATCTCGACGTGAAACTAGATTTGAGTGTAGATTCATTTCAGGACTAAACTCGAATCTAAATTACGTATACACTTGAAGCATTGATTGATACTATCCTCAAGTAATGATCAGGTGTACTCAGTACTCTCAAACGACACTTGAGTCCTGTTTTAGAATACCGGCCTTCGACTCCACTGTTTCTGATTCGATGAGATCGATGCGATGATAGATATCGTAGGAACGAAATTGAATGAGGAAGGAAAAATACAATACATATATCGTCAGGTAAGGGAAATAAAACGTAGTGGTTATGTACTCTGTGAGAGAAATTAAAAAAAAATTAGTTACAGTTTGAAAAAGAATTAACGAGCGAGACACAAGCTCTTTGAACTTATAAAACGTTTGTTTTCTTAATTGGCTGTTATCGGTTTTTCATTCGTCTACAAACGAAGTCGTGTAATTAAAATTTAAGACATTTTGTTATACACACAATTGCTGAGTCCTGCCTGACCGAAACAATAACATTTTTGTTAATGTTTATCGGTAAGTTTATGTAAACGAAAAACTTCTCGTTATTAATTTCTAACCAATATTTACAAATAAGTTAATAAATCCGAATTGTAAATGTACATACCCATGTCTCCTTTCTCATCTCATGGTCGACGAATATGAGATGCGTGGTCGCGAAGTACAGTGTGCCCTTTGAAGGGTTCCGCAGGTTATACTTGTCCAGTAGTTGCACATTTTCCAACTGTAACAAAGAAATAAACATAATTGAATTATTTCACATACTTATAATGTAGCACGGCACACAATCATACGGCTCACCGGATGGTAAGCAGTCACCGTAGCCTTTAGCCGCTAGCAATACCAGGGGTATCACTAACGGGTTGCCAACCAAGTTGTTGATGAGGACTCACTGTGCTAGCAGCATTAATACTAGCCCAGCGTATACTCGTGGAGCACTGGTAACCTTACTTACCGCAGAAACACAACTACATCAAGTAGTGTTATTTCACTGCGGTCTTCTGTAAGGTGGAGGTTCAGTCTCCAGTCGGGCGGCTCCAATCTAAATGGGAAAACTCACAGGAAATCCAAAATCGCCCTACCTCTCTTAAAGCTATGCTCCATATTTTTTTATAAAAAACGCAAGATTAAATTAAAAAAAAAACAGTTTAGGCAGTTATGCAGGTCTAAATTACAACCAGTTCGGAAAAAAGTAAATAAAAAAATATGCTCGAATTTCAAACGTTACCTAATAAAAATACAGATGATTTTTTCAATAAGCAAGAACCGAAGCTTTTGGTAGCTCCTACATTTTCTATTCAATAATCCAAAGCCAATTCTTTGGAATATTATTCATAGTTAATAAATGTAAAGTGTCTTCAAGGAGATGTTATTAAATAAGTTCTAAAATACGTGAATATTCTTAGAGTACATGTATAGTTCCCCTACCTTAAATATTCATAACACCGGCACAGTTATGAAGGAGGGTGGCACTACATGACTACATGACACGACTCCCTTTAGTTTTGAAGTAATATGTAAAGGTAAATTACAGCTCTCACGTAACAGTTCTCATATAAAGTTAGTTATGTACTTTAAGTTTCTTGTCTTTATAGGTTATTGATAATACATGAATTTGATAAAATATTTCACATTGTAAGAAAAAAAATAAACTACAAGTCTGACTACAAGTTATGTACTCAGTGCCTAGGAGGAGGCAGGACTATATCAGATTTTTAGCTCAGTTGAGCTAAGTTTGTTTACTTGATTCTCCTCATTGCTTTGTGGTCCAAGTTACAAACTACTAACTAACTTCATATTTAGGACATTAATTCGGAAGTTTATATATGTAAAGTTTTAGGGTTCGTCTATATATAATATACGAACGGCGGACCCATGAGTCGTCGATAACACCTATGCGAATAAGTCAACATGTACCTATATATAAATTATAGCTTTTGCCCGCGGCTTATAATGTAAGTACCTATTTTCATGGATTTAACTTCAAAAATGACAGATTCTTATCCAAACTTGCCAAAATTCCCTATTTACCCCCTTAGGGGTGTTATTTCCAAAAGCCCTTCCTTAGTGGATGCCCACGTCACAAAGGTACGTAATGTCAAAATGTCAAGCCTCTAACCCCAGCCGTTTAGGCGGTGCGTTGATGTCAGTTTCTTTTTTAATGTATACTATAGCGGGCCGCCCGGCATCGCACGGGTAGACATTTATCAAATATTTTGTCTACCCGTTTTTTCACAATTTTAGGCAATTTTAAAAAAAAAATCTGTCCGTAAGAACCATCCTTTTACTTCAAGGAAAATGCTAAAAAAAGAATTAGCGAAATCGGTTTAGCTGCTCTCGAGATTTGCGCTGAGCAACACATTCAGCGATTCATTTTCATATTATAGATAGATAGATACAGAACAGATTGTCAACATTGTACAGTACGGTACGGACAGATGCATGGTCTATGACGTCACTGACGTCAATGACGACACATTTCTTTACTGCACTGTACTGGTAGCAAGAACACCTTACATCCACGTATTCAAAAACGTAACTCTCAAAATGTTCATACGAATTTTTAGTATCACTTTTCGCCGCTGTTCATTTTTCATACAAAATAATGGCATACGCAGTCGAAAGTGTTTCGATAGTCTTCCTGCTAAGTCTACTGGAAAATGCAATAAATGAAACACTACACGCTCCGTCGCACGCTCGATCTAACTCCTACAATCTCGAGTCCCAGTTTATCCTGTAGGTACTTTAATTAAATACGAAACGAACCCTCACCGGGTTGTTTATTTAGCTACCAGAGCTCTCTGACGCGGAGAGAGGTTTGTGCTAATACTCTACGACGTATTTATTTATTTACAAACCTTTCGCCACGGGAGATGTTTGTTTTATGGAACTCGCCAGGTGATGGACGGTTACCCAAAAATGAACAAATAGTATGAAAAGGGACGGGACGGTTTTGTTTGTATTGGAAATTAAATATTATAAATATTAGATAAAGTATTTTCTAATATCGTATGTTATTCTTTATTTTATTTACCTACCAGCTATTAAATAGGACGAAATAGGTCCACCATCACCAGTACTGTTTGCAAGAACGTCTTAGGGCTAGACTACATATTCCACGACGTATTCGAAAACGTTACTTTCAAAATGTTTATACGAATTTTAGTTCCATTTTTCGCCACCGCTGCGCTGTTTGTGCTTGTTCCCATACAAAAATATTCGTACGCTATACGAATACGTAGTCGTAAGATGATTTTGATAACGCATACTGATTACTAGCCACCTCGTTACTACATTAAATTCGATGAGTTAGAAACAAACAGGATAACTTTCGCATTTATCATATTATTAGTGCGATAGGATACTTAAAAAGTAGCTAATACACATACAACGGGTCTGATGAAGAGATTTATCATTTATTATAGTAAGATAGCTTTCTTTTATACCACTAAGGTGGCAAACAAGCATAAGCCCCACCTGATGGTAAGCGGTCACCGTAGCCTATGGACACTTGGAACAACAGGGGTATCACTCGCGCGTTGCCGACCCTAAATAGTTAGTCAAACTTTTCTCAGAAGTACAATAGAAGTGGCTATAGATGTACTAAATAAAGCGTAGCCTATAAGTAGCCAGCCAGTGACATCTTAAAATGTAATACAAGGAGTACTCAGCATAAGTTCCACCGAAACTTTTCAATTTCACGTAGCAGCTTGGTACTGGCAGAAAGCATAATGGACGCACATAAATGTGCCTGTCAAAGATTATTTCCTAAGCTGGGTCTTTAGTGACGCAGACAAACGTCTCTGCAAGCCTGTGGTACATGTCACAAGCTTGATTAGACAAGTATATAATCAAAGGTCACAAGATGTACATTCCAAACTTTTGTATTATTCGACAATCTTACAGGTCAAGGACGTGACCTCAATATTCAGGTCAATGCCAGTGACTCCATCCATATTGAAAGCATCGACTCCTGGCAAAATGTTCCGTAGTTCATATTGGTGGTAAAACAGACTGTTAATACCTCGAAGGTGGTAAAAAGCGTATGGCCCGCCTGATGGTAAGCGGTCGTTGTAGCCTATAGACGCTTACGACACCATGATGTGTATTACTAGCGCGTTGCCAGCATGGGCGGATCCAGGGGGATGGGGTCATGGGGTCACGACCCCCCTGGGCTGGGTCTACCCATTCAAGTGAAGGAAGTCAGAACTCGTTTTGTCATAGAAGACAAAAGAACCAAAGAAATATTATATTTTGTATCGATTAATTAGACGTATAAAATTTCTTTGTAATTCGATTTATTTCATTATAATCGAAATTATTACTCGACTATATGACCCACCTTGCAAGGTGGATGGCACCCTTGGTTGCCAGTTGGAATGATGGCACAGAGGCACAAGGGTTATTGCATATATGTTTGTGAAGGCAATTAACGATAAGATATCTTCGCTACCGTTTACTTGTGCACTACGACAAGTTCAAGGTTGACAAAGGGAGAGGGAGATAATCAAGTCGTTTTCATTTCGACGCGATATAAACCGTCACTGACACAAATTAATACCAAGTACTTACTTACTAAACAACATAATTACGTTTTGAAATTTATTTCTAGATTCACGTTTTACAAATTCGGGTCGTATAATTCGATAAAAAAAAAGAACTACATACCTACAAACTGCGAAATGGTTTACAGCTTACAGCATTAAATATTTGCATCGAAAAAATGTGTTCCCCTGAATAATTCGCTTCACGTACACTTAGTAAATTTCTTTTTGCTTACGCCAGACTTATTTTCATTTCCTCTGATAACTATAGAAAAAAATTCAATACCTCAGTGAACATAAAGAACCTACATTCTCTAATACAACTCAATTTTGTGGGCTGTATTTAGACACGTTCCATTCCACATAAAATAAACACAAGAGAAACAGAACTAAGTGTCTCGAGGACACTCGATATCCCATTGAAGTCTGACAAAGTATCCATTACGCATTACCTCAAGAATTCCAACATTGTCCGGCCAACAATGGAATTTGACAAAATAAACCTTGAGTCTGGCGGCAAAGGACACTTATGTGGGTTTTCCTTGACAATTTGAATGGTGTATTAATACATCAGAAGCAGCGGCTTCACAAGCGTTAGGGAATCTTTATGCAAATAATAATAATGGCACTTGGCCTAGGCCCGTGGATAGCATAGCGTTAAGAATCCGGCATCACTGCCGAGAGCAAAAGGAAATTATGAAAAATAATAATAATCCTTGGACATTATCACACAGCGCATCTGGTCCCAAACTAAGCAAAGCTTGTACTAACTACTGGAAACCAGTAGCTGATAGAATACTAATATAATTTATATTTTTATGTAAATACGTACTTATAATACATAGCAAACACCCAGACGCAAGGCAAACATTAATGTTTCACATAAATGTTTGCCCCGGCGGGAATCGAGCCCGCGACCCCTAGCGGAGCAGTCAGGTATACTAACCACGAGACAAGCGGTCTCGTCGCAAATAAAGAGATCATTCAATAGAAACGATCATAATACTAAATGATTTTGATACTCACTCAATGGTGGATTGGTGAGCTTTTGTGCGATAATCTTGAATACGTATTTAATCTATGGTGTGTTGTTTAATGAAGAATGGATTTTGGCCATGACTTAAAAAAGACGCCAGTTTTTTTTTCTCTATAATATAAGGCTCTATCTGTATGTTAATGTTCCGTTCGTAAGTGAGTTATACAGTATTATTTGTGGACATGCTGCCGTAAGCTCATTACTTTTACCACTCAAAAAGGCAAGAAAGGGACAAACACAGGAAAAAATATATTATTTTCACATGTTACTTGATAAACGAATAAAGTTTAACGGCGAGCGTTCGGGCGTGTGAATATTGATCTCAACAACCGTGTTCTACAAAAGTAAATGAACCCGAAACCTACCGTTTACCTAAGAGCATAAAAACACATTTGGATTGAAGACATTGTACCCAGAATTTCTTCTCGTCAAGGTCTAGCATAAGAGCCTTACTCCAAAGAGAAAGGAAACTACGTCGTCGTGATAATATTATCTTGTTTATTGCGATATTAAACTCTCACTTCAGTTCTCAACGAAATAATTAATTTGCTGAATAAAATTACTTTTACGAGAAATTGTTAGTCAAAGGAAATAAATATATTTGCACAAAAAGCTCTTCGCCCTTGATATGAAATAGTAATTTTATTAAACAATTTGAGCAATAACAATACAAATTTGGTACAAGGCTTTCATTTTGTTGTTTGAAGTTTGTAAATATAATTATTGTATTATTAAACACTAGCGACTCGCCGTGGCGTCGCACGGGTTAAGACAAAAACTAAATTAATTATACATACACATTACAAAAACCTTCCTAAAGAATCCACTCCGCCTATTAGTGAAAACAGCATTAAAATCCGTGACGACGGGAAGCGCCTTTATTTTATATTATGAGTAGTTCTGAGAAAACGCCAACTGTAATAAAAAAAAATATTTCTAATAATAGGATGCTTAAGTAACATATTTTAGTAACATGCACGGGGCCACCGGTGGCTTTGTAAACATCAAAGGGTTCGCATATTACCTAACCGTACAGGGGCTTGTCAAAATTTTGTTCTTTACCATTAAAAGCAGATAATGTTATATCGTGTATAGTTGAAATATATTCGCGATGTATGAAATACGTTGTTATTTTGCTGGTAAATTCTCCCTCGCTGGCTTGCCCTTTAGTAAAAGGAATGCGTTAATTAAATTCTGGATCTGACATGATCGTGGCCGTTCTACAATAAGTAGCTCATGAGAGTCATGGGACAATGGATCATAAGATAAATATTATAAAACGCCGGTGAGTAAAGGGATTCTGTCTCATAAAAAACATCTACTTCTTTTATAAAACTTGAAAACATAAAGTTATCACAACGTCGATATTTTCCGGCAATTTCGCTCCATCTCTCGACCCTTTAATTTTGCTGTACACAAAGCTGGACGCTTTTCTTCTTGTTTTGTTTTTTCTATAAAATAAACGACAAAAGATATGTCAATAGACACTCTTATACAATTACGCGGCACTATTATTTATTCTGTGGATCAATAGGCCCGATAATCAACCATACTACTGTTAAAAAACGCTTTTAAAAATATAATTTGCTGTGCTGTTTTTTTTTAAATCACATGTTTGTTACGATAGGAGCCACATTATGAAAAGTTTATTGCTTATTTTACCGAATAAGCAGGAAAATCTTTTCTGTAAAAAAAAACAATTGTACTCACTAGCCAGCTACTTGTATATATTCTAATTAACCCGCCCACCCACACATACACAAACACACTTATTACACGAAGCTCCCAAATCCGGTATCATTAAAGAGACTCCTGACCGCACACTCTATTTAATTTTACATGAGTCCGTGTAACAAAGCCCCTATCCCTAAAACAAGCTGAAATAACATTAGTTAGGTAGGTAACCTTTGTATGACGTGCGCAATATATTATCTTCTCTGAAGGATGGCGAATAAGTGGAATTGAATGAATAACACATGGTTAGTTGGTTACAAAATTTTTATTTTTTTAATTTTCCGGAAGTTTTTTTCACTTTTCTTTTATCTTTTGATACAGTGAATTTAAATGTACCAGCCGTTTCTATCTATCAGCTTTTATTTTCCGTATATAGCTTTTTGGTATTTTATGTGAGGGTAGGCGCACCTTTACAAATTTAATACAGTGTTAATATCAATTAAGATAAAATTATAGCGATGTCTGCATCGAGGAGACGTTGTTTAAACGATCCAAAGTGTTTTTGCTTTATTTGTGGTGAATATGTTTTTAAAAATTATAGAAAATCGGTGACAGATTTCGTAAAAACCGCGTATACCGACTATTTTAAAGTACAAGTGTGTAATTTGGACAAGCCGTGGGTGCCTAAAACTGTTTGCCAAAATTGTGTTGTTAGTTTGCGACAATGGTCAAGTGGAAAAAGAAGTTCCCTGAAGTTCAAAACCCCCATGATCTGGCGAGAACCGAAAAACCACCATGATGATTGTTATTTTTGCGTCGTCAATGTAAACGGCATTAATTCAAATTTGTGCCTGGAAAGCAGAATATAATACATGCTCCTCTCGTTAACAAAGATCGCATTATTTTGCCACCACTGCACATAAAACTTGGTATAATGAAGCAGTTTGTCAAGGCGCTTGATAGAAATGGTGACTGTTTTGAGTATATAGCACAGAAATTCCCTGGCCTAACTACAGAAAAATTAAAAGCTGGAATATTTGATGGACCACAAATACGTTTACTAGTTAATGATGAAAATTTTGTTAAAACAATGAATGAAATAGAGTCCAAAGCATGGAAATTATTTGTGTCAGTAATGAAAAACTTTCTTGATAATACTAAAGCACCAAACTACCAAGACTTGGTCCAACATATGTTAATATGTCTGAAAGATCTTGGTTGCAACATGAGCGTAAAACTTCATTATTTACACTCTCATCTGGACTACTTTGCTGAAAATCTTGGCCACTTTAGTGATGAACAAGGAGAAAGATTTCATCAAGAAATTCGCACCATGGAGGAACGGTATAAGGACAGATGGGATGTGCATTTGATGGCAGATTATTGCTGGAGTTTAAAACGAGACCTACCACAAGCATCTCATGCAAGAAAATCTTTAAAAAGATCATTTTTGGCTGCTTTCGAAAATTAAATATTTTTTATGGTATTATTTTTTTGTATTTTTCTACAAAATTACATACATGTCATATCTCCAAAACTAAAGCTGATAGATGAAAACGATTTGTATTTTCAGAATCAGGATGCCATCCTGTCTACATGAAAGCTAATTAACGGTCTGGAAAAAAAACATTGTAATTACGTGTAATCGGGGTATTGGACGAAATGCCTGCTGAATTGTACGTAGTATCTACGCTGAGCTGCAGACCAACTGAGATTTGGACAAATTGTGAATTTTAATCTGCTACTAGATCGTAAATAAAGCTTATATACAATTAGAGTTTTAACATTTGATTAAGTTTGTCCAAAACTATAAACGTTGCGGGGTTTAGAAACACCTTAGTATTCAGCGGAAACTCTTTACACGTTATATGGTAAGCTAGAATATAGACTTAAGCCCTTGGTCGTATTGGCCCTAAATCAAGCATTCATTTTAAGTTTCCCCGTACCGACACATTTTGATATCTTTAAAAAGACCTAATAAGAACTTATACCTTTATCTAGAACCATCCAGTATAAAGCCCTATTACATAAAAGACAATAGCCTCAGTCTCTCATCGGAAGGACGAACATAAATAAAAGCATTAAAGTCAAGTGTTTCCCGCAGACACGTTGGATTGTCTATAAACCCCCAGATAACAGAGGAACGACTTTCTTCTTCATTGAGTTTTGCCGGCCATCCTACAAAACTTAGAGGCAGAGAAAAAAAACTTTACCGAGTACGGAATCGGTAATGGAAGGAAAACTTGTCCAATTAGAAATCTAAAGTTGAGTACCTAATTAACGCGAACGCACAAAATGTACAGACGTATAAAGAAATAATTGAGTTTTATTTATAATTGGTGCTTTTTCACGACTTCCGTACCGAATGAACCAGTAACCCGAGCAAGAATAAAACCTAAAAATTAGTATGAAATTTTTTGACATTTCGCGAGTTACGTTTTCGAATAGGTAGTCGAAAAATGTTCTTGCTACCAGCACTGATTGTCTGAACAGAATCTTGTTATATTCGAATCAAGCCGTTCTCGTATTGAACGCACAAGAGAATACCTTAGGAGAGGCAGTAATACAGGTGCTACCACCGCTATAAACATGTTCTTTGTCCACATATAGAAGTAAGGAGCTGAATTATTAAACGTGGCTCGAGAAATTCCTGTGCATGAAATAGAGTTGAGTAGTCTCACAGGACAAAACCCGGAAAATTCGATCAAGATGACCTCCACGTGCCACGAAGGAAGGAGGGAAGGAATTGATAAGAGTGCAGATCAAATCATATTATTATATTTTTTTATTTCTTTTTTTATGTCAATATTTTTTTACTTTGTTACACGGCGCCATCTAGCCCCAAACTTAGCAAATCTTTTAGGTACTATTGGAACCAGAAGCTGATAGAATACTTAAATATAGAAGATAGGTAAACATGTTTGTCACATAAATGTATGTCCCGACGGATATCGAACCTGCGACCCCTAGTGTATGGTTAGGCCCTAAATATAGGTCGTGATATTTACTGTGCATAAAAGAAAAAAGGTTTGGTGCCACGTAACTTGTTGTTTATTGTATTAATTTAATTACTGATTACTTTTTCTTGCCCGGTTGGGGCCTTCTCTTATCCTGCGCCCCCTTGCCTAAAGATTTAAGTACGTCATCTGCCGTACGCTGAAGTGGCAGCAATTGTTGATCTGCGTAGGCAAGTAATTGAGAACGACGATGGTTCAAAGCTTCCAACGCTTTAATCATACAAGATTCGAGGGCGTCAGCTCCCCTTACAAGTGAACTGCAAGCTCTTGAAGCTTCTTGAGCCGTATATTGACCACCTTCATTCATCAATTTAATTTGGGCCATAAACCGCACATTTGATATCCGCGCACCGTGCACGCGGTATTCCAATTGCTTTTTGTAAACCATAAAAACTTCATCAAGAGATTCTTCGAACAGTCGACGGTGTTTGATCAGACGAGGGGTATAACTAGACATTTTCAATCTTTTAAATTCTTGGTCTTCAGGTTCCTGTCCGAGTACAATATCCATATCGTCTTGAATTTTGTTAAGCCATTGATAAAGCGGATACAACTGAGGGGCTTCATATGACAGGAATTCAGATGCCTCAACAGGCAATGTGTCCACCAAATCGTATACAGCATCCAAGTGCGAATCGAGGCGTTGTTCGTGGTATTGGAGCTCTGCTAAACGCGCCGTACGGGCGGCTTTCACTCGTTCTACCCGAATGCTGTGCGACACCAATTTCAAAGAGTAGCGCATGTGCAGCGCTGCAGCTCTTTCGTCTACCCATAACCGAGCTTGACGTCGTAGTTCATCAGGCACAAGCGATACATTCGTTTCAAAACATTCCAAGAAGCCGTTTCTCCAGTTCAATAAAGCTAACTCTTGTAGTTCGGTCTGAAGAATTGCTCGAGGGAGTAGCGACTTAAGATGTGTAGCCTTTGGAACTGGTGATCCTATAGCAGACGAATTTATTATACTACCTTTTGGACTCATAGTTGATCGAGGATATTTTTCTAAGAAACAATCAAACTCAGCAAGTAATGTATTGGCCATAGCGTTAGGTAAATTCATAAATTCCTCTAGTCTGCCCAGCTCAGCTTGACAATGTTGTTCATACATTTCAGCTGTCCGGTCAAGCATTGTAACTAAAGAGTCTTGTTGTTGTTGAAGCTTCTCAATATCGGATGAGGTTCTTAATTGTTCTAGAGCAATATTGAACGATACTTCATTGGCAAGCTCTAGAACGTCATGGTTAGTTAACATATCTTCTACGGCTGCTATTGTTAGTTTCTGTGCGAGAGCGGACCGTATTATATGTGCATCCCATAGATGGCCTGCATCATGAAGAATCATATAGGTATTACGAAGGCTTTCTCCTAACGTCCATAAGCTTTTATAGATGCATAAAGTGTCACTACCCGAAACTTCCTGGATACAACCATCAGAATTCTTTTTCGGCATATTGTTCGATAGATTTCGTAACGTTTTCTCAATTAGATGTTGGAGTTCTAAAATTTCACTAGGGCCCTTTTCCATGTCAAAGAAATTGTGTTTGCAAAGATCTTTCTCCAAAGCTACTAACTTTCCGGAAAATCCTGAGAAAACCTTCTCAACTGCATTACGATACGCCTGAACTAAGCGTGTGACACATTCATCGAATTCACTAAATTCCTCTTGGTAATATTTGCAGGAGTTTTCTGAAGATCGCCTTCTGTCGGTTACGGCACTCATAGATCTCTTTTGGAAATTCCTCTGCCTGCTACCGGTTGATAGAGAACTGCGCCCCCGATGGGTAATTGCGACTCCAAGGCAAAGTTGATTCAGAATAGATCGGGCCCGAACTACATTTTCGTCCGCTTGAACGTGCAATTTAGCTTCCAAATCACTGTATGCCCTGCAGTTGCTCAAAAGTTGTTGGTTGATTTCATAAGTACGTTCGTCGAAATCGTGTAACAGTTCTCTGGGAGGTCGATGACCAACGTTGATGAGTTTCTGAAAATGATCACGTAAAAGTAATCTAAGTTCATCCGCCCGTTGCCTTTCAAGTCCCAAAGCTTCACGTCTAAATAACGCCATATTATCAATTTGTTGGGTACAAAGTCGACTGATTCGTCTGAGTGCTTCATTTCGATCGTCCGTTGATAAATTTTCCCCTCCAGTATTATTCTCTTGGATCACGCAATCTATTTCAGTATGGTTTTGTTGAATATGCGTTAAAAGCGTTTCAGCTAATGTACGCACTTTGGATTCGATACACTTGTTGATATCAGCTGCGCTATCCATCATGTCTTTGACAGCTTCCCCATGTCTCTGTTCTCTTTGTTTCAGAAAGTTGCTGAGAATGGAGCCCGAATGTCGAGGAACCCAGTTTTCCGGAAGAGCCGCAACGTCAGCGTCGTCGTCACAACAATAGAACGGAGTACCCCGCTTAGGTTTATATTTCTTGTCACAGTCACAGTTTTGCAGTTCCTTCTTTGATTCCACGCGAAAACTATATTTACTCATAGCTATGAAATATTCGCTTTCATTTAAAATGTATATTTATTTAAAGTTCATAACAATACCATCAATAAAATACCAAATGTTTGTAAATGTCATATGTCAAAATAAATATTTTTAATTTAGTAAACCATGACGTTAGAAATTTATAAAACTTCAAAAATGAGTAATAGAGTACACCAGTGGTTTTCCTACATTTTATAGGTATTCGATTATTATTATCTTATTTTTTATACCACTAAGATGGCACACAAGCATATGGCCCACGTGATGGTCAGGAGTCACCTTAGCTTATAGCCGCTAGCAACACCAGGGATCACTAACGAGTTGCCAACCCTGTTGTTGATGAGAAGTCACTGTGCTAGCAGCATTATTACTAGCCCAGCGTATCTTCTTGGAGGACTGGCAACCTTACTTACCGCAGAAACAACATTACACCAAAGTAGTGTTATTTCACGCCGGTTCATTTTCTGTACGGTGGACCGGAGGTACAGTCTCCAGTCAGGCGGCTCCAATATTAATGGGAAATGAAAGGATCCCAATTCGCCCTACCTAACTTTTTAGCTCATGGAGTGATTAATCAGTATCTGCGACAATTGCAGATTTTGTAAATCGCGAGTGTTGAAATTGTTTACACTACCTGCAGTAATCGTTCACGATCAAGCGGCTATGCTTGTTTGCCACTTTACAGATAGATATCTATTAGTATCTATTAGTATAGAGTATCTATTCTCGGACGTGTTATACATATATGGAATCTCGTGATATATAATATCTCCAAGAAAATAACCGCGGTAACCGCTTACCATCAGGTGGGCCATGTGCTTGTTTGCCAATAGTATGGTATAAAATAAAATACCGGATTAAATGCAAATACAATCAATTCACTTTACAAAGACTTTGTAAACAAAAAGTTTATCTGACACTTACCAAAAGTTGGTATCTTGACAAATACTCAGGTTTAACGGAATTAAACAAAATCCTTCGAATTCCTTTTAAGTCTGGGATCTCTCCGGGCCTTCTCATTTAAGTTATAAATACTCTTCGACAAGTTGGCAGTGAGGCTTGCAAAAATAACTTCTTGAGACTTCGGGAGACTGAACAAACTTGTTCTTCAAAAGTAGGTAGGTACATAGGCAGGTTTATTAGTTGGATCACGCGTGACAGACAAGCATGTGCTCGAATTCTTGAAAAAAATGTTATATGTCCTCATTACATTGCCAGCAATATATTTCAACAAACAAAGATGTGCTCTCAGGATACATTCCAACTTCAGCTATTAACTTAAGCTCACCGCTTAAAATTACAATTAGCCAGAACTTGTAGTAATTTCGCATTCTATTTCATTCTCCTCACTCGTCCAACGGATTGAGAGAATTGGTCGTGCCAACGTTGGGGCCAACCAATGCTACTTGGCGGTTCACGTTGGCGAGGGCGTAGGGCTAACATTGGATCCAACATGTGGGTCCGGGCGTAATGTACTGTCGAAAGTGGCTTGAATAATAGGATGCCAAAACGGTAATAATTCGTCGAAACTACGCCCACGGGGCGCCGCGTTGGTATTTACAATTTAATTTCGATATAAATAAATGAAAAGGACGACAATTTCAATAGAGCCTCAGCTCTGCGTATAATTCTGAATAACAACAACAGGATGGTGTGATGGTCGTATTATAAAGGCTTTGTATTCCGTAAATACTCCATTTCAAACGGTTTCATGCTACCCACGGATATTATTTTATTAGAGCGGATCGGATTTATACACAACATTGCCTACACACACACACATATTTTGTAGTTTCTTAGTATTACATTTTCGTAAGATCGAATGGAAAAGATGTTTATTCGTGGTGCCTACAGGTATTTTTCTCTGGCAGTTTGTTCCTGGGTAAAATACCTTTTCACGGTGTTTATGTTTACAAATTTAATTGTTCACCTACCTACGTACTAGAAGTTGAATGTTACCATAAAATGGCGTTTGACTAACCATACCACCCACTTTGGTACCTAAAATTTACATTACGATACGATTTAATTTATAATACGCGTTGCCAACCCTGTTGTTGATGAGGGCTCACTTTACTAGCAGCATTACTACTTGCGCAGCGTATCCTCGAGGAACCCTGGCAACCTTACTCACCGCAAAAACACAAAACTACATCAAAGTAGTGTTCTTTGACTACGGTCCTCTGTAAGGTGGAGGTACAGTCCCCAGTCGGGCGGCTCCAATTTTAATGGGAAATCCCACGGGCTCAATTCGCCTTACCTCTCTTTTTAAAGAGTTGTTTTAGTGGTTTTCGATTGAAATCACATCTCTTCCCAACATTCCTACTGAAATTATCTGTATGGTAGATGACACTCTCGAACATCACATACATTAATTAATCCAACCACATATTTGTTCTGTACTGTAAACGATATGTTACCCACGTAATATGCGCGGCAGGCGAACCACCGACCTAACAATACGTGGCCACCCAAACTAACTGGAACAGGATCAATGAGGCATCGTATTTAATTGTAAGTATAGTTTGAATCGATTATGAAACAAAGACTTCCTTACCCTGTACCTGTAGTTACGCGCCAAAGAACTATAATAATATATAATAGTATATAGTATTGACACAAATCCTAATAACCAAAGTAGCCAAACGTCTTACAAATGTAGAGAAAGGTTGTATATTATAAATATAAAGGTAATTTAGTGTGTATCAATATAGAGACCAAGATATAGTAACACAGTTGCGTAAGACTGATACCTAAGCAGTAAATGAGAGAGTCCTTTAACACTAGGTACTAAAGTTTGAATGCCTTTAGTCTGCTTGAACAATTTTTAAACCTTTAACATCCCAGAAATTATTAGCTAGACGTGGTTACTTAATTAGAAACTCAATCTGGTTCAACACAAAGGCATAGGCATCCAAAATATTCGTTAGCTCTATCGAAGTTTTCATGAAACCAGCCCGCGGCGTTTCATTAATACACACATGTATTATTCGGCAAACATAACAAGATAACTTTGAAGGTGGTAAACGTGAACTTATCAAATAAATATATATTAATAATCTTGTAAGTAAAATTAATAGGTGTTTTGAGTATTACATCATCATTGCTTTTACAGTTTGATTTTAATTAGTCCTCCTCTTCTCTTTTCAGAAATACAAAATGTCTTTTCAAATGTAAACTTAGCGAAAATTTATCGCAAAATATATTCTTGTGGAATAGAAAGTACTTAACTATACTTACCTTCAATTCTGATAAGAGCAATAAATTTTACATGTAATTCATTTGTAGCACTGAATAATTTGTGAACGTGGCAGTAGTTTCAAGAGATATACCTAAGCCTCCATAAATCTAGAAGCGTTTTGTTTAGTCAATTACTTACAATTGTCTATTTGTAAACTTGATAACTTCGCGAAGCGAAATTTCACTGGATTACTTTCGTTATTATCGGAAGGTTACTTAATTTTCGATACCAAAATAATAAAAAGGTAATATTTGTTAAGGAAATCTGTGGAACATCAGGAAATATCTTTCACTAATGAAAAGGTCTGAGCATCCCTGAGCAACATATGTCATATTTTAGGCCAATTATTATCCTACTATAACGCGGGCGAAGTCGCTGGCAAAATCCAGTTGTGTCTGTCAAAATATCATGTCCAGTGCCTGTAGCACGAAAATTTTTCGACAAACGTATTCGAAAACGTAACTCGCGAAATGTCAAAATTGTCATACTAATTTTTAGTTCCACTTTTCACTGCCGGAGCGCTGTTCATTTTTCAATAAAAAAATAGTCGAAGGCGATACGAAAACGTTGCGCAAATTATTCATGCTAGCCCTACTGGTAGTCTTTCAAACGTGGGTATAGCGAACGGTGGCCTTGTCCTAAAATCTGTTGTGTGAAACAGAAAAAAGTTATACGAGCATGAATATTTCATGAAGCAATAAACCGCTTCCCGACCCACGCGGCCCCTGTTTCCTTACCTGCAACAAAATTATACGCATTGTGAATGAAATTGATAACTATAGAGGTAATATCATTTTGTACAAATCAATAAAGGAAGTTATAAACACACACTTTCATCAAATATCGCACAGTGGCGCCAATTCTTTTGATGTAGATTCTGTTGTTAAAAATGACAAACTTAAGTAATTTGACTAAAAATATTGCCATACTTATTTAACCCCGTACATGAGAAAGGGATAGCAAGACATTTTAGACTTTTCAAATAAGTTAAGTTTATTAATTTTGAACAACAGAATTGACACCAATGTATGCCTTTACTGAAATTATATTGGATTAAATAACATTTTAAGACTAAAAAAGAATACTAAATGCGGTAAGAGGTTCAGAAACGCTAACATTAATTCGTATATTAAAATTTTCAACTAAAATATCTCATTCGGCCGATTCTTTCCTACAGTTTAAATTATTATTAAGGTCACTGCGTAATTCTTCAAAAGCATCATCATATTTTTGTGTATATTCGGTAGGTCTGAGAATAGGACGTAAACTATTTTTCGTACCCCTAAGTGATATCAGTGTTTTTAGGACAAAATAAAATATAAATAATTTATATGGTTTGCCGGGTGAGCAAGTAAACTATAAATGTTTTTATAAGAATTGACATAACCAACCCATGTCTATTTCAGCCGTGCCCTTAGCTTATCTACATATCCAAAATCGAATTAAGCCATACCGAACGGCACCACCTACACAGTACACACGCAACCTATACATGGTTCCCGCTCATCTAATCAAACTCTACTTTATCGACTTCCTACTTTTCGCTTGTGCCAAAAGAGGTCAGCTGAGATTTACTGAATCGTATATCTGTCGGTCAGAAAATAGGGAAAATTTATACGTCCCAAATATATGTAGCTTACTTTGATGTTGATTACGGCTTGAACTGTATACAAGGTTTTTTCATAGTAATCTACATGCACAGCTACTGATACCAAGAGGAAATATTTCTATACATCGATTACTCGATAAGTATATCCTCTCGCGTATAAATGGAATTTGGAATTGTAATATTCCGAAATATCTTGAATTGAAATACAAATATGAAATTTGTAATATCCCGCGAGCGAAAATAATTACCTTCATCTAAGGATAAAGAAACGCTTAATCAAACTGATAAAGGATCAGAAAGCTAAAGTCTATTTACCAACAAGCCTGGGGCCTAGCCTGTTTTATTAATTCTCTGATTGAAGCACATTTCAATGTACCAGAACACTTTAATCTTCATCAATCCGTCGCAATTTCACAAAGACCGCTGGCGTGGAGTGCGCACCCAACAATCAAAACAATGGAACAATCAAGGCTAATAGGTGGAATTAATCGATATCGGATTTACTTTCCTTAGCCTCGACTTTCACATCAATCTTGGTTCGGCGCTAACTTACAATGGAATGGAATTAAGGGATTAGTTTGATATTGAAGATGATAATCATGTTTGATACTAGTAAGAGCATGGGATGATAGATTAGCAAGTGGACCCCAACGTATGGCTTGTAATGAAATCTCTAGGGCTTATATGTTACGAGATGTTACGGTTACTGCCATATCACTGAATACACGTTATCGCATATGGAAAGTGAACCTCTAGCATCGTTTTATTATGATAATCAGAAGTTAAGTAAGACAGTAATGTAATAACGTATATGGTATCTTCCTTTGAATGGACGGATTAAGAAATTTTTATGGAATTTCTTTGCTTATCTATGTATGTTAAATGTTCTTCCTGAGGTTCTTCCCTAAAGTGTTTAGGATATTGTACGGTGACTGCTTACCATCAGGTAGGGCGTACGCTTGTGTGCCACCCTAAGTTGTATAAAACCAAATTGTAATAAGTATTGTAATGAGGGTGAGGATCAACTGCTTTACCCTACCAGTAAATCTTTTTCGTATTTACGGCTACTACAGCAATATTCAACTATCAGTTTAAAGTGTTATTATGGCAAACTAAAAAAACTAGTAAGATTTTTTAAAATAGTATTGAAATTAAAGTACTTGTTACGTTACAAATGTTACATCTTAACATAGTATCAAAATAAAAGTCGAATCCCGCCTCTGTTCTCTTAGATCTTTAAACTATGCAACGGATTATTCCTGAGGAAATTCCGGAGTGATTCCTGAGAAAGGTTTTTGTGTATAATTCGTTTAGGTTTTATCGAAACCCGTGCGAAGAGGGGGCGGGTCGCTAGTTAAAAATAAAATCATATAAAACGAAATACGGGATCATACAAATATGTAGCCTGATGGCGGCGCTCCCTTTCCACATAATAATCCATTTTGTGTGTCAATTTGTGTATATACGTAGCGATAACGATCAGAATTAAAGTGATGATGTTTTGTATACGTAACTGATACCTGACAGAAAATATTGTCCTTAAAAACCGGGTAGTTTCTAATTTATGTGTAAAAATCCAGTAATATTAAGATATTATCAAATAATTGATTTATGTTGATTTCAACTAACAGTTTTTCTAAGGCACTCAATATTCAAAATTTTGCAAGAGTTCTCCACATTTACTTATTACGCACAAAAACCAGAACTCAATTTTATAAAAACAAGTACAAAGTAAAAGTATCGCCTTTGCCATAAGCTATCCTTCGATCATAATTATGTAGTTACGATGTAAGTAAATACAAAAATTCTTTGAAATAAAATACTCAAATTATAAGCCCTAGAGAGAGGTACAAGATCCGTTGATATTTGAAACTACTGGAATATCTAACAAGCTGAGTTAGAGAACTGAGAACAGTTCAAGGAAATCAGCTGTTTTAATTTGATTCAGATTCAAGTAGATACACGTGGAAAAGATAATTGTGTATTGTTTGAAGGACAGTAAGTTAATAATAAGGTAGAAATAGGTTTACCTTAGTTATTGTAGCGTATACCGCAAGTAATCCTATCCCTCGCTTACGAAATTCGGTCTCCTCAGTTTAATTTATTACGAATTTGTATGCATATCGAAGTACAAGTAACAAGGAGGTTTTATATGTATCATGAAGTATGTAACCTCAGAATAAGAACTAAAGCTCGTAGAGTTTAAAACACATTTTACGAAGTGATCTGAATTTGGATACACAAAATGTGTTTTCAGGACAGGTAGTGTTGACAGTTACTTTCTAAGTCCCACCCATTTTCCAAGATTTATCTGTATAAAGAAAGAAGCCGTTATATCAAAAAAAGCCTACATAATTAATTATATGTACCATTATTCCCGGTACATCTGAATATGAGCCCCAATAATTATTTTGATTGTATTTTTACCAGCATAAAGCGAGGTATGAGCAGTTGGTACATGTTTATAAAACGCACAGATACATTGAGTGTTTGATGAAACTAATTAATTTTAAGATAGGTATTGAGAACCGGGAACAATCTTAAATCAAAGCCTTTTAATTACCTTTGATTGATTTCGAGACACTCGATATTTAAAACGCCTTCTTCTAGCGTCTTGTCTTGTCTGCGTATAAGTTTGATTTGATATATTATGCTGGACAAGGACTCAGAGTAGATAATATCAAGGATAACGACAACGCGCGAGTGATACCCCTGGTGTTGCAAGCGTCCATAGGCTACGGTGAACGCTTACCATCAGGTCGGCCGTATGCTTGTTTGCTACCCAAGTTGAATAAAAAAAGGATAAAAATAATCAGTAATTAGTATCATATGGAAGCCCACAGTCTATCACTGCGTCATTGATAAAAGAACTTAAATTTATCGCACTAAATTACGTGGAAGAAAATTAACGTTGTTACGAAAAGCTAAGACAGCTGCGTCATAATAAATGGGAGTCAGTGACACGTAAAGAGAAGTACATAAATCAACATTCATGGGAAACGATTAGGGATCGTGACATCGAGATGATGGGAAGTTAGAGTCGCGAGTCAATGAGATCACGCAAAGGTTCTGAGGAGCATTTAAATAATAATTCCCATCCAACCGTTATAGTAAAATTTCGATTTAAAATCATCTAATTCCGAGAAGATTTACATTAATTACCTTTTATACTACAGATAAGTCTACAGTAACAATAAATTTTCACTTAAAAAAACGTAATGGAATTCATTATTTATGTAAAAATTGCCTCTTCTTTTTTAGTTAGGCCTGGCAAATATATTTTACGATTCCACAAATGCTACTAAACCTACCTACAAGTAAATAACGCAAATGACAAAGTTCCACACATCTTCTTGGATGGTTGTTACTTTATGCTCTATCTTTTGTTTAGTTTAGCTATGCGTCACAAGATAGCATCAGAAGTGAGTGTAAGTATACTTTCTGCTGCTCTTATACGCATTGGCTGTTATTACATTGACACAGCCACGTAATTCCACTCCACTCGCATGAAATTGCGGGTAAAGCTAGTAGTAATATAATCTTTGCCCCTTGAACAACCTCTTCGAAACTCTCACCCCCAGCTTAGGGACACAAGTCACGTTTTGTCGCCGAATCCCCCCGTTCCTTAGTATTTACTCAGTAATGAAATCCGGTATAAAAAGAAATGTCAAGAGTCAGCGACAAAAGTCTGAGTAAGTAAATTTTTTTACCCCATGGCGTGAGGAACTAGTATTATGTATTCTGTGCCCATAGTTGAAAAGTTAGAGATGAGATATATCACAAACACGCCTTATTTTCACCGCTAATTTGCAGGCTCGCCTTGGGTTTCTACGCTGTAGCAGTAAGTTATTCATAGGTTATCTATATAATACATTTTCTATAGATTAAGAGGTTATTCCAGGCTGGTGAACCGACAAAGCACGTCAGGTTATAGTTTTCCGAGCTAGTGCACAAGAAACTAAGAGGTTTTCGGCTTAGGAAATTAAGGTGTGTCGCCCTCTTTCATTAGTTTAAGTGAAATGATGTCAGTTGGCGTTAATTAAAATAATACACCTATGTTTTTGTATTCTTTTTTGCTTTGGAGAAGTGTTGAACGGGGTGTACTTTATATGCAAAACTGTGAGGAAAGTTACCGAGTTTGGGAACTTCACCTTTTTCTAATTAGGTATTATAAGCGTGCAACGATTATTTAAACAAGTTATTATACACGTCATAATTACCGGCCAAGTGGGAGACGGACACGCGCACCGAGGATTGTAGGTAAGACACACTTGTAGGTAAGGTAAAAGTAGGACAACTTCAAATGAGGTTTTCTAGGGATTCTAGGTCAAACTAGGAACCTATAGGTTTTGATTCCCTTGTTAAATCGCAAAATATGCGAACCTTCGCGACATAAACGGTCATATCTTTTCCTTAAATTGACTTACAGGTTTGATATTTGCACAGCTGAAAGAGACCATATAATAATACCCGGGGTATAGGTCGCGGCACGAAACTCTAGCGCTGAGCGAAACGTGGAGGGGATAGCTGCGCATGGGTACCATCGCGCACGCAATACAAATTAGTAATTTAATTGCTTAGTTAAAAACAGCAAAATAATGTTTTAATGTAAAGTCAAATAGTAAGTCTAGCGGTGAACAAAATGTGGAACTTAACTGCGTATGGGTACTGTCACGCACGCAAATATTACTTCATGTTACCTACAATATAATTTTTAACAAGTTTATGGGGAGTAGAAAAATAAATACACTATCGGATTTGTAAATTTTTATATTAAATACCAAATAATAAAAAAAAATATATTAAGTCCGAATTACATAAGAACCTACTGAAGTTTCTTCTCAGGATAGAAGAAACCTGCGAGTTCGGCAGGGTGTGGACATCAGACACCGCATTCTCCTTTCCGATATCTAGTCCGAATCAGACAATGGTCTTACACCTTCAATAGTATCCCAACAGGGCCTTTTGCTTACTGAGGGCCCCGGCTCAGGGCTGCTTCGGTCGTCGGCACTAACAGCGTCATCGTCATCAGACTCACCAAGGCTATCCTCTGAACTGTCACCATCAACGCGAATGATGAATTCTTCTGTAACCAAATCCACGACATGGTCACTCTTGACATATTGCTCTTCTATGTCCTTTACCTTTTGGCATAACTTTCCCCAATCCCAAGCACCCATCAGCAAAACTTTTTCTTGAATTAGTTCTATACATTTAGCAACACTCCACTTCACATTTTTACTGCCTACATATTGCTTTATGTCAGACCATGCCATTTCGATTGGATTTAGATCTGGGTGGTATGGTGGCAGTCTTAGCACTTGATGTCCTTGCTCTGCTAGTATCCTGTCAATTGAAAATGTTTTAAATCTATCTTTGTTAGCCCGTATTAAATTGTATAGTTGAGGTTTTAGTAGAGTTTCCTCATATTGTATGCCCTTTTCAGTAAGCCAACCCTGCATGTCAGCTTTTTTGGAATTAGAAGTGGGTGCAAGGTCCCATTGTTTATTATGGTATGATGCGTTGTCGACTACCACGACAGAATTAGGCGGTAAGTTCGGCAATAACTGTGTCCTCAGCCATTTTTCGTAGTTGTCGTAGTTCATATTGTCGTGGTAGTCGCCTGATTTCGCACCAGCTTTAAAAGTTAACAGTGCGTTCGGTATGAACCCAGCCTCTGATCCTGCGTGGACAATGACCACCCGCTGTCCTTTGGAGATAGGTTTTTTGAGACCTTTTGTAGTACCATCGGTCCAGGCTTTTGGAGCAGAGTGCGATGAATCTACGTAAGATTCATCTGTATATACGATGGGCCTTCCCTCTTGGCGATATTGTTTTATTTTGCGTAAGTATTCGATACGTAGTAAACGTATATTTGAACTTTCAATCAGTACTTTTCGATTGTTTTCAGTATTTTTCCACCGAAACCCTAAACTCTTAATTATTCGTCGAAGACTTCGTTCTGAGCCTTTGAAATTTATATCTTCCTCTAGCTTCTTTCTCAACTTTCCGACGGTGGGAAGTTCATTATTTGTCCTATGAAAGTTATGTATGCACCTCTTTATTAATCCTTGATCAAAGTTATCAATATCTGTGACCGGTTTTGATCTGGAGCGTTTTTTGCCTGGTGTTCTAAATACTGATAATAAGTCGGAATTATTGGCTTCAGTGGAGATTTTCCTTACCGTTGCTATGGACGTCTTTGTAGATTCAGCTGTCCTTTTCTGAATTTTCTGTAAGTCACTAATTATACTATTTAATTTTATATTTCCCGCCTGAATAACTTCTGCAGTTTGTTTTATTTCACTTATATCTACAGTGCTGCGGTCAGAATCGAGTAAAATACTCGCAGCTTCGCCAATTTCACTTTGAATTTGTTTCAGGGAATTAATGAAATCATTCGATTCCCTTTTCAGAAAACAATGCACGTCAAACACCATTTTCCGTGCCTGTCTTTTCAAAACAGTATTCCTTCTCGGCCTCGGCATTTTCACTGTTTAAAAACTGTTCAAACTTAATCAAACAGTGAATAAACTAACAAACACAACAAACAAATCAACAAAACAAACTTAACAAAAAACAACAACAAAAATTAACGATGACAACAAAACAATTCAGAACGCGACTGTACACTGGAAGTGCGCGGAGCGTCGTATCGGCACGGGGGACGGAGTACGACTGGAGAGCCAATCGGCGCAACGCACGCTCGCCCTTCACCCCTGTACCCCGCCAAGACACCTTATTTTTTACTTCTGCGCAATAACGGTCAGCGCTAGAGTTTCGTGCCGCGACCTATATTTGATCTTAAGATCTTAAATCTTAATTTCAACATTATAACTCCACGCGTTCTTGAGACAAAAGGTCTTGACAGACAGACAGACTAACAGACACGGACAACAAAGCGATCCTATAAGGGGTCCTTTATTCCTTTTGAGGTACGGAACCGTAAAAATGTTATGTATGTATAAATAAACCAAATGAAATTTGTTTGAAAAGATCCAACTTTCATAATAATTCCCTTCACAAAGAGTCCTGTCGGTTATCAATCTAACAAAAGCATTATCATCTTGAACTTATTCCAAAACTTTATTATCTGGAAGATGTTGCCTGCGGCCGTTATTTTCCACAACTTTTATCATCCTACTGGAATTATTAAAGAGAAAAGTTGGATTCTTTCATTTATTCGCCATTTTCTTTATCTCAAACACGTTCAGTTGGAAAACCCTATGAAAATACCTAACAATTTCCTAAAAGTTTCTTTATACACGTCTAATTTGATAAACAGAAGATGTTGGGTACATAAGTTCAACATATTCAAGTGATACATGCACCCAGACAAACCTAAACAAACATAGGAGACATAAGAGTGGCTTGCAAGAATCCAACAATTAAGAAGGCGTAACACCTGTTAATTTGATTGAGACCTGAGCTGTTCAGCAAGCCGTACTAATGTTCCACACCAATATTGGCATACTTCTGTAAAGTAAACACACTTATTCCTTTATATATTAACATCAGGAAGGTTGGTACTGACTTTTCAGAGGGAGCTTCAAGGTCAAGGACCCGTTATGTTATTAAGCATACACGAAAAATGTTTTATTTTCCTCGCTCGCTACGTGTTCTGGAATATACGGAACATTTTCAACGATATTTGAGATTTACCGTATGAACCGCAAATCATCCATCTAGCTAAATGAAACGGCAACACGTGACGTAACTGTCGATCCGTAAATTTTAGCTAAGACAAAGATCTAATCTATTATACCGTCAACATATTATACATTGTACATTATGAAAACTGCAAATAACGGAGATGGAGCAAAGTATATTTACGAAATTATATTGTATTTGTAATATAATAACAGATACATACATGTAATTAATAATAATTTAAAAACTAAATTACTGCCAAAGACCAAATGTCACGCGGCGGGAACTTGCTTGCTAAGATGACTAGCAGCAAACAGCAAAGCCCGCTGTGTGGATTATAAGCAATGTTTGTTTTTTATACCACTAAAGTGGCCCGCCTGATGGTAAGCGGTCACCGTAGCCAATGGACGCTTGGAACGCCAGGGGTTTCACTCGCGCATTGCCGACCCTAAAAAGTTAAAAAAGAGGCAAAGAAGCTTGCCTTATCCGATTAGCATTATTAGAATTTAAGTTAAAACCCCGCCATCAGAAACAGAACCCAGTAATCAAGAAAAATTGTGCTAGATAGAACACATACTTAGTACCAGCAAAACCCAATATATTTCGACCTAAGCAATGAAGCCTTGCATATTGCATAGCAATGCAATTCAGTCGGGGCGTCACGTCGTCTGTGATAACATTTCGGTTCGATGTACCCGTTATCTAACTAGAAGAGCTTAATTTAGTACGATACAATTTGTTGAATGTTGCGTATTTACTATCTATCAGATATCTTACAAAGCCATACTTTGCACGCAAAGTCTCCTCATTGTTGATCAATCGAAACTGCCTTTCCATTTTAATTGCGATTCGCGATGAAATTTGGTCCGAGTGCGTGGCCTCTCAACCTAAATCCTGCTGTCTTCAAGATGCCAATTTCAATCAAAAGATGAACGTTACATTTTAGAAAAGCCTGTTATTCCTATTCCCCGTGTTTCATTTCAATAACAACGGTATTGTGACTATTTATATTCTATTGAGTGATCAAAGTAATTGATCAAGTGATTCAATGTACGATTAGATACGTTTTCCTAGCGAAAGAGCTAACAACCCGGTACCAACATTTATCTTCAATAATAGTTGATCGTAACTTTAATTAAATATAAATTCATTGTGTGATAGAAACTTAGAAATCTTATGTCATTCGGTCTGATCTTGGTAGAGGCTAGTACTCTTCAATATCTTCAGCTAGAGTTCGCTCATTATGACTGGTTTCTCTTTTGATATCAATTAAAATTATTAATGACACAAAACATCCCCCGTATAATGAAATCAAATGGACAATAACTTTTTGCATACCGGAAATTATTTATTTTTCTTACCGCACAGAGTGAGCAATTTTCATACATGCATAGACTTTTATCTATTCGTATAATATATTATATTATATTCTACAAGGCACAGGTACAAATTTCACAGTATCTACTGTACTGTCTTATGTGGGACGTAGTAGAGGCTAACCGAAAGAAATTTACGAAAACTAAACATAATATTATAACAGAAGGTAACGCATTGTTCTCTCCCGCATCAGATCTCACCTTTTCCGTCACAGCAAGACCTGCGTACTCTTCGTGTGAAAGGCAATCACCCTTCAGCCAATTCGCTAGCCGGCCTAGCTCGCCCAGCATGTTCGACGGAGTGAGCGAACTGAGTGCCATTTCGATCTATTCTTTCTTTTATAAATTTCCAAATTATACTTTTAGTAGCAAACTGTTTCAAATTTCTGGACACTACTCGTACTTTCACATTAAAAAAACTTTTTAAGAACAATAAAATATCAATGCAAAGTTTTTTTCTGTTCCCAATACAAATGCGAAATTTTAATCAATCCGATAGTTTTCTTCACAAAGGTTCAGTTTCGTCACGTTTCGTGTTGAGCTAAAAATTCGTCTACTCTCCGCGTCTGCCTGATATCCACTGACTGATAATCAGGGTTGTCTCAAATAATCTCAATTTCGTACCGGGAATCTTTGCTACCGACTAGGTTACGCTCTATTGTATTCCAATAGAGTTCATTTTCAAATGCCGAAAGAGAATTTTCTTGCGCATGGAGCATGCGCGCGGAAATGCGAGAAGAATACGGTTTTATATAACATCAAAAGGAGATGGTACAATTTTCCTAATTTCCTCCGCATTTCCTAATTTCAGCCACGTGCGGCAGTTAAGATATACATTACAGTGACATTATGACTCTCTCTACTAATTCTTACTATGGGGGTACTTTCGAACTCAATACTAGTTATGTACTACGAACATTAAATATAAAGGACAGTTAAAAATTTACCAATATGTACATACATTAAGAAGTATATCCATAAACATACTATTGTATGATATTTATAATATAGAACCTATAGGGGTTTATGCTGCTCTGTAGAATCTTTATCCTGAATACCGTTCACATAAGATATGACCCTTGGGTGGTGTTAAATGAACATTAATTTAACAAAGGACAGAGTGTGACATTCAACAGGGGCAGTACCATTCCACCTCCTCACTCCTCCACTTCACAGAAGGTACATACATATATCCCGTGGATCCCAAATCCCACATGGAGTAGGCAGACAATATAGAGCATCAGTTCACTTTTAACTTGCACACTTCTTTGAGAGAATGTAACAACCTAATAATGCTACTTCAATGTAGTAGTGAGTTCCTCAAGGTTGCACTATTATGCTAGTTGCATGCTGGGAGGTTTTTTTTGTCAATTATGCTCCTAGCATAGTGATTCCTATGAACTTAATATTGGCAAAATATGAGTGATAAATCTGTTAATACTCAGGGTAAAATTATGGATATCAGTGTGAATAGCTCTTGATATACAGCTCAACTTGAGTCACTATCAACATCAAATATTTTTTGTGTGATTCTCATTCTTGCCACCGAAAGGACTTCCTGATGAAAGATATTTAGCCAATGATTGTTGTTTTTTGTTATGGGCAGCTCTGCACCATCATGCAGTGGAGCTGGCCAGCTGTATAATAGTGAGCAGTATATGAAAGTTAGTTGTGTCTTGATGCCTTAAGCCAAAAGTTTATATTAAATTTTAAGGAACTTAGAGCGATAGCATGTATTGCATGCAATTGAGACATTCACTCATAACTTTCTAGCAATAGGACAAACATAGACAGAGATATTATATCAGTACTACTAGAAATTTAAGAAATACCTACTATTTGAATGTAAGCTAGAAGCCAATGCAACAATCTTATTTACCTACAAAGATAGCTGTGGAATATCAGTACCCTAACATTCTTATCTTTTACATTGTGAATTAAATAATTTATGAATGCAATAGTACCACAAGCAACGTAGTTACTACCTATAAACAGCAGCGTTATCCACCCTCATTAGAGCCAACAATAAGTGTTTTACTGGACTACATAATTAAATAACTAAAAATTGGGTAAAAACAAACAACCCAATGTCACTTTACTAACCTTTGGTGTTTTGATGATATCCATTGTAAAAATCGAAGAAAATCGATAAAATAACCAACCACTTTCAAGTCAACATATGTGATCGATGAACACTGTTACAAGGACATATGTTCATAAAAACAATATCTAGAACAGACAAAAGCTAACAATTCAGAATGAACACTCAAAATAATTCGAAACAAGGCAAACGGTGTTAGATTTTTTTGTCCCGTTTAGTTTAAGTTCAAGTTTTGTTCTATTCGCAACATTCTAACATCAACATCAACAACAAATGAAAGACGTGACATGACGTTTGCTATTGTCATATAATGTCAATTTGACATTGTTCAACAAAAGTCAAAACTATGTCAAAACACCTTTCTTGTTTTTATTGTCTGTTTCTGTTTGCCACAGCTGCTGCTGTCATACGTAGATTTCTTCGTTTTCATTCGAGATTGTCGATTTTGATTGCTGTGTGGTGCGACTATACCTACTGTACGAGTAACAAATATTTTGAGAAAATTAATTAGAAATTGTGTTTCTAAGCTGTTTATTATACAAAAAATGACTTCAGCGCTGGCTAACGAGAGGAACGAGGAGCGCCGTCGCCGGGTATGACGAATTTATTATGTTTAATAACAGTTCGATCTAGGTAAATTGACTAACTTGGTGATTCATCAATGTTATTGCGTTTATCTAAAGGAAAAATATTATGCTAATATATATTTTAGATCGAATAGGTTGTTCAACGCGATTTCGATCACTAATAACTTGAAGAACTACATATTGACCAACTTCTCGGTTGTATTGATCAAAGTAAATGTCTTGAATATTCTAGATAACTTTCATAACAGTTTCAAATACAAATGTTGTTTTTTTGTAAGAGAAGGGTTCGTTGAACTATAATGGCTAGTTTAGTGTTTAAATGTGTAACCAACAGCTAGTCTATCAAATTTCGATATATTAAAATACAAGTTTGTGTTTTTTTTATTTTTAAACTTTATTGTACAACACCAAAGATGAATTGATTAGACATATAATTATAATATTTAAAGCTACTGCATCTGGATAAAAATCTGACAAAGAGCTCTTAACATCAAGAATTCCTATTTCTTAAAAGCTTATACTATAAGAACCCTTTTTTTTAAGGTCATTAAATTTATCTGTGAAGACAAAAAATGCAATTATTTGTCCCAGTTACAATAATTACAATTAATTACCTTTAAATATACATTTATAGGTTTTATATTTAAATATTGTGCAATAATATGTGCTGATATTACCTTACCTGCTAAGTTGTATGTAAAAAAATAATTTATTCTGTTTCTTGCTTTGTTTTGTATCAAATATTTGGCCTCATAAAATGCAAAACTTGAATCTAAAAAGTATTTAAGTGGCATAATTAACTGAAACTGCATTCTTCGCAATGTTTCTGTGTTTATTTTACAGCTGAGAATATGTTAGGGTTCCATAACCACACAACACAGAGGAAAACCTTATTTATACAGCTTTATAGATGACATTTGGAATATAGAATGGATAAGGGTAGTGAAAAAAAAAAAATAGGGGTGGGTCTCCATACATGTACCTCATTCAAATAGATAAAAAAAAATGTGCACATAAACTTGAGGTCATCTTAAAAATAATATTTTGATGAGACTTTTTTAATTGAGTCTAAAGTAGGATATATATGCACTTCTAAGTCCTGAGTATGTACCCTTTAATTTTGCAGTATAGGGTGGAAAAATTTAGGTCAAATGTTAGAACAACTACATTAAATGGGAATCACTGAGTCTAAATACACATTTAATAATGTTATTAGTGGCAAATAGGAGATTAGGATTACATTAATTGAGTTATCCAATTGATTGTATAATGAAAGCAAGGTCAGTCCTTACTTATGTCAATAACAGATTACTGTTAGGAAAATATTTATTTAAAATTGTTTAGATAGACATACATAGTTGATTGTTATATGAAAAAATAATTAATTTTTACTGGTTATCCAGTGGTCCAAGGCTGTTACATTCTATTACATATTCATCATCATCATCATCATCATCAGCCTATCGACGTCCACTGCTGAACAAAGGTCAATATTACATATTGCTTAGCTACAAACATTACATTAGTCCACAAATAAAATACAGCCATTTCAACAACGTGAAGACATATTATGTGGAAAACATTATGGGAATCAAAACGCAAGTTGCTTATAAATATGTAAACAGTAATCTCTGAATCTACAACCCCATAACCGTTTCAACAATTAATGCACACACCTTCAAAGACAGTTCAGTAGTGTTACCACGATTGAGCCAGCGAGCTGCCAAGATTAAATTACTGTTTTTTTATACAGGTGTTACTCGGTCCATTGCCAGCCGGTTTTCTCCGCGCCGATGGAACAACTGATACCCTTGATGCTGACTACCAAGCGGCTTTGGCCTTACAACAACAATTATGTGGAGCTACGGTCGGTAACTTGGTAACATTAATTGTGTATACATATTTTTTTAATATACTACTTAGGTGGCACGCAAGCATACGGCCCACTTGATGGTAAGCAGTCACCGTAGCCTATAGCTAGCAGCATTTCTACTAGTGCAGCATATCTTCGTGGAGCACTGGCAAACTTACTTACCGCAGAAACACAACACTACATCAAAGTAGTGTTATTTCACTGTGGTCTTCTGTAAGGTGGAGGTACAGTCCCCAGTCGGGCGGCTCGAATATTAATGGGAAAACCCACGGGAGATCCCAATTCGCCCTACCCGTCGTTTTTAGCTCATGGTGTGATTAATCACTGTACTTAATCTTAGAAAAACTCATTGGTACAGGCCAGGATTTGAACCTGGGCCCATCAGAAGACAGGCCGTTGTTTCAACCACAAGGCTTGGTATTCATAAATAAACACTTATGGTATGGCTGACTACTGAAATACAAGTCGAAGCTGATGCCACATTATTTTAAGTGGCCCGCGATTTTACTTGCGAAATGTATTTTGACGACGGCTTTAATAGTGAGCCTTCAAACTTAATATTAGTGTTCGACCGAAGGTGCAATTCTGGCCGAAGCCGAAGCCGAAGCCGATTAATCGGTATTCACCAAAACCTTCGGCCGAAGCCGAAGCCGAAGCCGAAGGTGTCATTGACCTTGAGAAATACGATAGTTACTTTGATCTCAGAATATACTAGATACATATTGTGAGAGCTTTAGAGATTTAGCCCAATAACGAGCCGAGTGACCAACATATACAAGTAGGTAATAAAATATTGTCTAAAATAAAAGTTTCAAATATACAATGTTAATTAAATATGTATTTACTTAAAGTAATTTTAACAAAAATAATCAAATAATCAGTCACATTTTTTTAATTATCAGACGAACACAAAATATTTCTATAAAATAATTGAGCAAAGTTTAACGCTTTTTCAATATCTATTCTTTACATATAATTTTTTGGATTTTTTGAGAAAATTTAATACTTATAAGTAATTTCTTTGGATAATTAAGTTAAACATTTTTGGTAAAAATAGCTCTTTATACTTAATTATATGGCGAAGCAGTCATTTATCAAAATTATCAATAATATACCTATTTGGGAAAACTAAACTATTATAAAAGCTTACAATTAAAAGAAAATATGAAGGTTTTTTGGTTCTTAGAGTGCCTCATATATATATATCAATAATGAACGTATCACCACAGGTACTAATCACAGTAATAAATAAAATAATTTGTAATAACAAATATGAAATATTTAAAAACAAAACACTTATTAGAATTTTAAGACGCGCTCTCAAACTTGTTTTGACTCGTTTACTTTACTAACTGCGATTCGTTTGGTCCGGTGCGGCGGCGCGGCGAAACTCTGCTGCTCTGCACACTCTCCGTCTCGCTCTAGCATCGTTCAGTAAATTTCAAATTTTGACAACTAGCAAACCTTCGACTTCGGCCAAACCTTCGGCAAATTTTTGGCCGAAGCCGAAGATTTGGCCGAAGGTGCTTTTTTGGCCGAAGCCGAAGCCGAAGCTTTGGTCGGCCACTACTTACTATCATTTCAATATTCTTTTTGAGAGTGCTCTGTGCACATTTTATTATGACAATACATATTTTCTCTTCTTGAGGTCTGATTCTTTACAGGCCACGGTTCGAAACTGGACCATTTAAGATGACCATATCATATGCTATTGCTTTGTATAACCGATGTGGTGCTTCCAGATGCCGACTGCGGGGCCTCCTCTGACGGCACGGCTCAGTATCACCATAGCCCAGGCTAAGCTTGCCAAAAACTATGGTGAGTTCTTTACAATTCCTTTAAGGACACCATCCTATATCCTATCCTACATGAAGTTATGAATTTAAGTAACAGTGTGTATCAGTCTGGATGAGACAATACAGATAAAATTCATGTCATCTAAAAACTTTTAAATTTTTGAAACATATTTCTTTAACCAATCCTAGCTCTGGTTTATGAGCTACCACATCGCGTCTGCAATTTATCTATGGTATCTATATTTATCTATGGTATTTACCCAAGCAATAATTTGACTACACTACTTACTTAGGTCTCACCCGAATGGACCCGTACGTGCGCGTGCGCGTCGGCCACTGCATATACGAGACCCACACCGACCCCAGCGGTGGGAAGACTCCTAGGTGGAACAAAGTTATTCACTGGTAAGAAGTCTATCTTACCGTGTTTTACCTTTCGTGTATTATTGTTTAATTCTTATTTTACCCCCGCCCCGGCGCACAAAAGCGGGATTTTATAATTATATTATAAATTAAAATATTTGTAATATTTAAATGTTTTCACGAAAATTGTTAAACAAAAATTAAGCCCCTAGATTCTAGTCGGTTCTCCCCAGATGGCTGTTTTTACGAGCCGATCGTAAAGTAGTATTCATGTGTGTCATTCAAGTGCCTTACTAGGGCCTAAACTGTTACATAATATAATAATTCAAAATCAAAATCAAAATCAAAAATCATTTATTCAGTTTAGGCCCTAATAAGGCTCTTATGAAGGTCTAAATTACCACCGGTTCTTACCTAATTACCTAATTCACAAAGTGTATACAAACACATCATATCTGTGCAGGCCAACTGTAGTCCAAATCGATACCCCTGTTTCTGGATGATTAAGATTGATGTATATTACTTGTTACCAGCCTGTTGCCGCCTGGCGTGAACTCCATGTACCTGGAGATCTTCGACGAATGCTCCTTCACCATGGACGAGCTGATCGCCTGGACACACATCAACATACCACAAGCGGTGCTCAATGTGAGTCTCTATCGAAACTTCTCTATATATATACTGACACGATGTAGGGAAATGACGTTAACTTATATTTAATGTAAACTTAACAGTTGTTGTACAAGTTTTTTTTTTTTTACTTAGTAACGCACATACAACATTGAAGTTGAGAAGAGAACCTTTTTACTTAATTTAAATAGTTTAAGTTTACGTCTTTTATTTCAAAATAAGGTCTTTTAAGAAATGCATGTGAACATTTTGAGCAGTTTACGCCAGAGTTTGATCATTTTACAGTAATATAACATATAGTTAATTCATTTCTAACAATCCCAAAACCTGTGTTTATCTTGGGTAACTAAAGGAATCTGAAAGTTTTACTTATCGTAAGAACTCTTCAGATTATTAATCCCTAGTACAATGTTCCAATAATTCCAATTACAGACATGTTCTAAAATATTTTATTTACTTAGGGAGAAACACACGAAGACTGGTACCCACTGAACGGCAAGCAAGGCGATGGTGTCGAGGGGATGATCAACCTTGTACTAAGCTACACGGTAAGATAACAAACGTATAAACTATTAAGAACAGGCTAAAATACCATAAAAAAGCTTAACATTGAGTATCCGAAGCATTGCAAAAATGTTTTATCAGTATTGGATAATTTTTCCTTAGGTTAAGCATTAGGTGAAGCATTGCGATGATCCGCATGTCACTTTTGAGGTCGATAGTCACCAATGAAACGACTGAATTTAATTTGTTTTTTTTTTAGTATCGTACATATTCTAAGGTATTAAAATATTATGTGTTCTAAAGTTTAATGGCGACATTTTGTGAGGGAAACAAAACACAAAACATGGACAACTATCGATGCTGTACATCACGATGTCACGATATCATCGATAGTCCAAAACTATTGATAGGAATAATACTATCGATAGCGTAGCGCCTATCGAGGAACGATACTATCGATAGTCATACCATTGCTGGATTATCAATAAGAACGCAATGCGTACATTTTCGCGGCATTTGACTTTTAACTGTATATACATATTTATTTTTGTTTTTTTTCCACAGGTGGGCCCCGCAGCTGTGGCGACTTTCCCCCCCATGATGATGGTGCCCAGCACAGGCATGGGCTACGCGGCCATGCCGGTGTACCCCGCGATGCAGCCCCAAGCACATGTCTACCCGCAGCCCCAACCCCAACCCCAAGCCCAGCCTCAGCCCCAACCGCAACCCATCACTGCGGAACAACTGCAACAGGTATTCTTAACTTTATAGTTTATATTTTTTTATATTACTTATATATATATATATATAACTTTATATATTTTTAACTTTATAGACATGAGCAGACTCCACAATTTTGTAGATGACAATTTAATTAACTATTTGCAGGCGAATGTTTCACTTAGACTCAATATATATTTAAAAAAAATCGTTACACATACCAATTTCTCTCACAAACTCTGAGGCACCGTCATATTTGTTACATCGACCCAGGATTAAAACAGTAATATATGGATTTTAAAAATGACGTACATTTCAGATCGAAGAGATGTTCCCCAGCATGGACAAAGAGGTGATCAAATCAGTGTTGGAAGCGAACCGCGGCAACAAAGATGCAACCATAAACTCCCTGCTGCAGATGTCGGAATAGTCAACATTGACAAATCAATTGCATCGTATTGTATACCTACGTATATTATGATAAGACACATATTTGCATCAGAATAACAATTATTTACGCTGGTAAGACCGTAATAATTAAAATAATTCGGGCAATAGTTTTAAAAAACATTGCCAATTTTTAAACCAGTCCACCTCTCGCCTCAGTCACTTTTTGCGATGCGTATTGTACTAATTTAACAGCTGAATTTATTTAGAGCATTTCACGAATATAGATTCTGGTATCGGTGGTCTGAACTCTCATTCAATGACCGAAAATTATATGTATAGCTGTACCATACATCTTAACGTTGGGATATTTATTTATTTATTAATATAAATAGATTGTTTATTTTTTTAATGGCAAGTTCTGCGTGACTTTAATTGTTTTCAGTTCTTGGCTATGGCTATAATTTGCTCTCAAGTCGATTTTAAATCGTCGTCGTGAAATGCTCTTTAATACGATTGAAAAATATTTAAACCACAGTTAAAGTATTTCATTTTATTATATATTATTCACACAAACTGGAGAAACTATATATTTTCCATTCGATAAAGATGTACTGGCTGTGACAAATATGGTACGATTTTTCTAATATGATGCGAAAAAATATGCTTTAAATCATTAAATATTTAACCCCATCTTTTAAAATATAGGGGACTTCTTATCAATAGTCTGCATATAAGGATTTATACGAATTTTATAAGCATTAAGATAAATATTGGTGTCGATTCTGTTGTTGAAAATTACTAAACTACTCAAGTGCGGGGTTAAATAAGGATGGCAATACTTTTAGACCTGTCAAATCAGTTTAGTTTAATGATTTCGTACAACAGAGAATTGGCACCATTGTGTAGTTTTAACAATATAGCTCGTTTTATTTTTGCTCAAATCTAATTGGCAACATGACGTCTTATGTAGTTGGATTATTTTATCCTTAGTTATATTAGTAAAAGGTTTCATATTAACATCTCATATTATATACAAATTATTTATATATTTTAATTATATTTTGTAAGTGACGACATTGTTATTCCAATATTAAAATAACTTATGATAAGTATTAAATATTTTACATTTGTTCAATCATCTTTTGTAATATATACCGACCGTCAACATATTATATCAAAGTCACTGCTTGGATGTATGACCAACGTAGGAGTAACTATGACCACATATAATATGACACACGAACATTGAAATGAAATATATCGCAAAATGTATTATCATCTGTATTAGATCCACGATCACTTTGTCAGCCATCTCTTCTATACATCCGATGTCAGGTCGTCCAACGGGCGATATTAAACCATATTTCAACTGCTCTAGGTCTATTATAAAGTGCAGAAGAACGATGGTCCCTCAGACGTTTTCTCGTACTCAGTTGTGGACTTTATGTGATTTGAATTAAGACTATTTTTAAAACAAGGATGGTGTCACAAAGCAAGCTTAGACAGATGTTTGAAGCAATTAATGTTTTGTATTGTAAACATAAAATATTAATATTCGCAATTTGTTGTGCCAAATAATTTGCCATGGATGTTTTGCTTAAAGTATTTTTTTGTGTTATACATACAATGTGCAAAATATATTATTGTTTAATATTTATAAGAAGACGTGTTTTATTTTACATCAAATATGTTACCGGGATTATACAAATTGCTTCCGACAAAATAAATATACTTACTTCATGAAAATAAAGATATTATGAATAAATTTTACTATAGTATTTTAGAAAAAAAATATGGACAATCTTAATTATAATTGGGTACACGCGAACTGGACGCGTGGAAATAGGAGTATACTAGCAGTACTAGCACAGCCCTACTATAAAAAAAGCCTGAGTTACTCAGGGATAATGTCAATTTGTATTTGTAAAAGTATTCTTCAAACCGATCCAATATAGATAAAGATGAAAAAATAAACGGCATCATTTAAAAAGCATTTTATTAATATTCATATTTTTTTCTTCTTTTTATTAGGCTTGCTTTGTTCATTCGACTTGGTCATGATTTTATCTGCCTTTTGTTTGATCTTGCTAATCTTGCCGATAACGTTTTTAAATCGGTCATCTTTCTTCATCAAAGACTTGTTTACTTTCTTTAACCCCTCTTTTATATTGGAGTCAATGTCCCCGGTTTCCTCTCGTAACCGCTCCGTATTATCTTCATTCTTCATTTGAGATTGTATTTCTTTTATTTTCGCTAACTTTGCTTTTTTTGCGGCCTTTATACGTTTGCGGCGCATTGCTTCGAGACTGAAACGTTACAGATTAATGAATATCTGGCAAACAAAAGAAGTGTGCTGACTAGGGCGTGGGTCAATGCAAATTGCACGAAAGAGAATCGCCGAGATGATATGTTACTCTTGTTCTAGATGTAACGATTACAAATATATTTGTGGTTCAATAACGCACCACGCCTACATTGTGAACTTTAATAACTTTGTAGTACTAAGGAGTTTTTACTGTAGCGTTACTGTCGCAGTCAATGGCGTGTTTTTGGACCCCAAAAGAATATGGTAATCGTAAAGATTTCATTTATTTGAAAGAAGAATGTTAAATTGAGTCTTTAGACGGACGACATACGATACGAAAAAATCTAGTACGTCGGACTGAAAATGAAGAAGAATAGTTACTAATTCAATAATTGGGGCATTTAGGACAGTTACTGAACATCATAATTACAACTACCCCCGATTCCAAATTCAAACTTGACTACTGTCAAAAATCTTTTGAAAGCTCACCCCTCCTCCATAACCTCGGGGTCTACTCCGGCCTGCAGCCAGCGCTTCAAGCGATAGTTACGCTTACGTTGCTCAAACTCCTCGTTATCCAACTGCGCTTCTTGCTCGCGACGCGTCACGCTCACCGTTGTGAACACCTTTACAGCTTCGTCGTCTACAAAACACATATTTGCGTATAAGGCTTTGGTCCTTATACTTGTCAATTAAAAAAGAAGAGCAGGAGCGGATATGTAGTATGGCATAGCTAACGGTTGATGATACGATTATATAAAGAAATCCTTATACGATAGAACTCCTCGTGGATACACCATATTAGCTGTAAGGACCATAGTAACCATATACGGCTACCAAAGCGAGTCACAACTGAACCTAGTTTTTCTAGCTAGGTTAGAAGTGTTGGATCGGAACGCGCTATTGAAACCCCTAGGTATTGCAAGCGTCTATATGCTATACTTTATGGTGATCGCTTTTTTTTATACCACTAAGGCGGCAAACAACCATACGGCCCACCTGATGGTAAGCGGTCACCGTAGCCTATGGACGCTTGCAACACCAGGGGTATCACTCGCGCGTTGCCGACCCTAAAACCGCGACCGCTTACCATAAGGCGAGCTTGGGGTTGTCACTTTTCGCACTATTAAACTTATTTTACTATTTATAATTAGGAAGACGGAAGGTCTATGGTATATGAATAATACATGCTACGAAACTCAAAACTCGTCCTGTAATTATTTACTCTGTATGAAGTTCTCTGGTTAGTTTTAAGTTTATACTTGAATTACCTCTCAGCTGTACCTGCATTGTTACCATTGGCTATAGTTATAAACAAAATCGCGTGGATAGAGGTTAAAGCAACTAACCATCAATTTTATACTCCGTCAGCTTGGTCTTTATCTGGTCTTCAATCTCGCCTAACCGCAGAATGTCGTATGGAGTGATGAGAGATATTGCCATCCCGCTTCTTCCTGCGCGAGCCGTGCGACCCACTCTGGGGACAAATTCCTCACGTTTAGCCAAAGTTCAGTCTAGCTAGCTGTGATGCAAACTGTGTCGCTAAATAAAAACGATGTGGCTGTACTGAGATAACTTTTTTTTACTTGGGATAAAACAAACATAAATGGAAAAGACTGCTTCTACCTCGAAGTGGAAATAAACCTTTTTTGGGCAGTCGGGTAAAATGCTTAAAATAACGGCAACCGTTTACTATTAGACGGGCCATACGCATACTGCCAAACTCGTAATATAAAAAAAAATGTTACGAAACATCAAGTGTATACTACAATGGGCATACAAGTCGAGAGCGATGGCGTAGAGGGGAAAATTGAATGCTGTAATTTCTACAGTATCCCCTATGATATTGGTATCAAATTAAAGGACTTGAGGACCGAAGAAAAGATGTTTTATTCACATCTGCTTTTATACCTGTGTACATATTCCTTGGGCTCCAACGGCAGTTTGTGGTTGACGACCAGATCCACAGTGGGTATGTCGAGCCCCCTCGCCGCCACGTTGGTGGCCACCAGGGTGCACTTCAAGTTGCTCCGGAACTGAGTCAGGGCGGCCACGCGCTCCCTCTGCCGCATAAACCCGTGTAGACACACATTGTCCATCGATATAGCGTTCAGCATCATCGATAGCACTTGGCATTCCCTGGAAAAATTGTTCCATGTAACTAACAATATGAAGTGATGGAAAACTCTTAAGGTAAATATTAAAAAAAAAACAAGTGGCACACAAGCGGATTATCTGATAGTCGTACGTTTTTTACCAGACTGGTAAGCGTCAACCGTAGCCTTAAACGCTTGTTATATCAAGGCTATATTACTGGTGCTTTACAAACCTTACGGTTTAAAGAAGTGACTGTGCCAAAATCATCAAGACTTCTCCCAACACAGCATATTCACAAGTAGCTCCGGAAACCTTACTCAATGGAGAAACACAAAAATACATCAGAGAGAGTGTACTTTTTATATTAAATTGCAGTTTTTAAGCAGACATTTTTTGGTAGTAATAGTACATACTTCTTAGTGTCAGTAAAGACAATGATATGGGAGCTTGGCTTGGTCTCTCTGTACTTGCGCAGCGTCTGTACTAGGTACACATCCCTCGCATATGCTGGACACACTACGTAGCGCTGGTCTAATGTGGACACTGTAAGTTGAGGGTCCGATTCTGTCCATATTTGAAGATTCTATGTGAAGACAAGTGGGTTAAAGTTTTTTTGTAAAAGCTTTTATATGCTCAAGCCCTTTTATTTGATACTCATCCCATAGGGGTTGCTTTAGAAATTATAAATCTCAATTTTGTGACTTCCGCCATATTGGATAATAAATGGCGGCATTTAGGTAATGTGCATTGTCACGGAAAAATTACATGTTTTGTTAATTAATTCATTGATCTTTTAACGATTACCAAGCTTTAAAATTAAACACTTAAATGCTTATAACTAACACAACATGGCACAAACAATAATTAATTATCCTAGAACATATCTTAAGAAACATGGCAAAAATTATTTTAAGGATAAATTAAGTAAGATAAGCCAGTATCCAATTTAATATAATTGAATGGTAAAAAAAAGCTATCTTACATCCTTATTCAGTTGTAACAACTTTGATTCTCGAACATCCTCAGTGATAGTGGCGGAAAACAACAAATTTTGACGTTTTGTGGGCAATGCATTGAATATAGTCTCCAGATCATCTTGGAATGACTCACTGAATAATCTGCAAAGAACGTCAAACACTTACATCAGATTTATTATATTAATAAATTCCTATTTCTATAATAGGCCCTCCACATTATAGATTACAAAACCTATGTAATATATCTAGTTTATTTTCCAAAATTATTAATGTCGCCAATTATTCGGAATATTTTAATTCTTTTTGTCAATAAATATATTGTACCATATCTGACTTTGGCCAATTAGAATGGTTTGATAAATAAATGAATTTAGATACAACAGAATGAAAACTTTTAATCTTCTTATAGAGAAAAAAAGCAAGTTTTCTATACATATATTAAACTAACATTAAAACCATGGGGTTTGCATATGGATGCATGCATCCATAATCATATACAAAAAAAAAATACCTATCTGCTTCATCCAGAACTAGATACTTGATTTTCTTCAATGTAAATGTATCACAGCCAGTGATGTGATCAGCCAGTCTTCCTGGCATTGCCACAACTATGTGCGGTCTCTTGGCCAGCTTCAATGATTCTTCCAGTTGATCAGAACCTCCAGTCACTATACATACCCTTAAATTTAGTGGCTGGCCTAGGATACTGAATTGGTCTGCAATCTGAAACACAAATAAAAATTATGATACAGTTGGCAGTGCAATCTTCTTTATCACATACTAGCTGTGCCCGCCACTTTATACTGGTGATATTGGTATTTGTCCACAATTTATTTTTTTATTTTTGTGTGGCACCCTAATTACATTATTAATGGACAATCCAACATGATTTTTTTAATTTCAATTTGTAGTTCCTGAGATTAGTGTTCAACAAAACTAGATCACATTACTAAAGTACTTAATGATGGAAAGGTAAAGAGTAAAGTTAAGGGAAAGGTTATCATACAAAACTACCCCTGAAGTTGTTAATGAGTTATCAAAGTTTGGTAAAGGAACCACAGTTGAAACAATGCACAGCTTATGTATAATAAATATACCTGATAGGCCAATTCATGTGTTGGAGTAAGGACCAGTGCAAATATTCCAAAAGGGTCTTCAGCCAAATGTTGCAGTATTGGCAGGGCAAAGGCAAAAGTCTTGCCTGAACCAGTTTTAGCAGCACCAATGCAGTCATCTCCTGCTAATATACGAGATATGCACTCCTTCTGAATGGGTGTTGGTTTCCTTATGCCTGCAAATATAAAATAACAATATAACCTTAGACTACTAGCCATAATTAAATGGTAACATATCTTATGGGCCCCGTTTCAGTTCCACTGCTGAGCAAAGGCCTTCCTCGCCTTTCTCCATAATTATTATAATATGATATTCAATTTATTAACTGTTTGTGCATGACTGTAAAAGTGTAGGCAGCAAGGTTGGATTTAGATGGATGATACAGAGAACAGCTGATAATGACTGGAAATATATATATTTTGAACGTAGGGTAAGAACTAGAAGATGATCACGACTATTATGTTTGCAACTCAACGGTAGGGTTAAAACATTAATCCAAGTACTACTATAATATCGATAAGAACTATCATAGTAGAAAACAGATTTGATAAAAACAATCTACTCACCGAGACTAAATAGTTGTTTTATCAACCACGGTTTAACACCAAGTTCTTGAAATTCTTTGCCATCGTTTTCATTCATGGTTCTATGTACTTATTTTAGTTTAGTGCAAATAAAATAAATAATTGCGATAGCAAATTTTACCACTTTTTACTCGTGGTAGTGACACTGACTGTCTGACATTGACATAACATGACAACGATGGCTGACGGAAATCACTGACACATTCAATTTCTTTAACAGCTTCTTTCTACGCTGCTACGACTGATAGTCATTATTCTGTCTGAGGTCCATACCCAAGAGAATACAACCGCTACGCTAGAGTCCATACCTTAGGACCTACTAGTAGAATCGTATAATTTTATCTCAGAGTTGATAATATACTACGTACAAGTTTTATGATGGGGATTGAATTGAATTGAATGGAATGCTTTATTATATATCGGCAGGGATAAAGGCGTAGATAATATTATATTATCTACTCTCAGCTGTCACTGAGGTCTCTCTCCCTCTCTGCCTCTATCTATTCAACCCCCATCATTTAATTCATTCGATTCAGAAGAAAATCAGCAGTCGGACTGACACACGACAGTCGACAACTTCTGTGATTGGTCCGAATCTAACGTTCGATAATTTTTAGTCCAATCCAATCCAATAAGAATTTACTTTACTATTTTTTCTATATCATTTCATTTTCATTCATACAGAGTACATAACTACTCAACTACGTTTTCATTCGAACGAATTTATCAAACTAACATTAACGTGGAAATAGCGCGTGTTTGATTTGATTTGCTTGAATTAGTGATAAAAATAAATTATTTAGTTTCTCAATAAAATTGTGGTGTTCCCCGTGTTCCTTACAATCGGATTTTTGTGATAAGTGTAACATTTAAGTAGCTGTAATTGAAACGGGTATGTACAAAAATGCGATGCTTATCTGAAATATTTCCCGACTGACCGGATTATTTTCTATTAAAAAATTTAGTACTACAATGTTTAGAACTGTTTCTAAATTAGCAAGACACTAAATATTTCAACGCTGCCCTCATACATAAAAAGAAATACAAAACAAAAATTGATGATTTATTTACACGAGCTCGATATTTAAGCGAAACACAGTTCTTTATTTGAAAAACTAATTTACGTTTTTAAAAGAAAAGACTTGCTTATAACTTTGCATTTCTCGCCAAGCATCATCATTTAAACTAATTCCACCAAGAAAAGGGTTTCGCAGCGATCTACCTGCCTGGAGCCTTGCAATAGCTAAGACTGCCCCTGCCTATTCCATGATAAAAATTAAAATAACCACCCTACCTCATGGTATCAGTCTCTAATTTTTTTATAATAGCTGGTCCTTTACTTTGGCACACTTTATATCACATCTTTCAGTCTATTCTAATAGTGGTATAGGAGAATGTTATGTTATTAGTATCACCAAAAAAAAAAAAATTATAACACTATTTGGAGGCATTTCTTAGACAATTGAAGCATTCATTTCCTAAATCTATCCATACTAATATTATAAATGTGAAAGTAGCTCTGTTTGTTTGTTTGTTTTTGTTACCTTTTCAGTACTACATGGCTAAACAGATCAAAATGAAATTTGGCAATGAGATAGATTATAACCTGGGAAATAACATAGGCTATCTTTATCTAGAACCATGTGGGCGAAGCTGCAGGTAAAAACTAAAATTGGTGTCCAGTCTATTGTACAAAAAAATAAATTAAACTAATTTGAAGGCACTAAAAATATTTCCAACCTTATTTAACCCTGCACATGAGAAATAGAAAGCAGGACTTTTAGTCCTGTCAAATTAGTTTAGTTTAATGATTTCATACAACATAATTGGCACCAATGTCTAACAGCCAAATGTGGCACAGCTTTCAAAATTTGAAGGCCTACAACTGTTTGAAGTGTCATCAAAATAAAATATTCCATGTAAAATCAGAGGCCACTCTAAACTAATATTGCATCAGATTTGTCGGTGTTCCAATATTCAGCCTTAAAAACCATAACTAAATAAACAATATTTTTGTTTTATACCACCAAGGTGTCAATAGCCTGATGGTGAGTGGTTACCACCGTATAAGCTTGCAACATTAGGATCTCATTTACATGTTTTGGATGCTAGAAATATATCTTCACAGCCTTAAAGAACCCCATTTGGAAACAATGCTAAAACACAACAAAAGGGACAGGTGCAGAAGTTATCAAATATAACATAACACACACCTGTACGCCTAATCAAAACACAATATGTAACCCCAATAATTTCAAACAAAAGGGTCAAAGTTCAAGATGGCTGTAACAATTATTATTCTATCAAGGTAGTTGTAACATTTATTTTTGTATTGAGTGTAGAGTATTAGATTATTTATTTAAATGTGAATAGAATGGATGTGTCATTGGAGGAATTGAAGCAGTTATGATTGAGTGTCTATTAACCAGAGAAGCCTAAAAGTTACTCCAGCAGACAAATGGTTATACTAAGTCTGCATTAAGTCAAATTTGAGACTAGCATATTCCATCCAAGTACTATGTTTATTCCAACTAGTTTGTCTGCCCTTGACCTATTTCTTTTAGGTTCAGTCAGACACTTCAACAATTATCTACTATTGGCTAGAAAATAAGTTTATATATATATAGCAGATCTATTCCAACCAGTCAATCTTTAAAGTTGTCCATTCTTATCTTACCCGTGTACCAACCTTATAAAATAATAAAATTATAATGTCCTGTCATCTTGTGATACCAGAAAAATAATGTCCGCGCAATTTTCGTGAAATGGGGTACAAAGCTTTTGCTTCACATTAATTTAAATCAGTGATGGAAAAATCCTTCAAACTTATTATGTAGCCCATGTCAAGTAAACTTAACTATAAGAATTATCCCAACCATTGATTGACCATAGTTTTCCTTATACAGGTACAATCTTTAGTTGAAAATGGGTGTGTTTCGAACAGCTGTCACATTAGCTAATAATGGAAAGGTTGGCTTGAAGAGTAACGGAAATAGCGTAAGTATTCAATATTTTTTTTAGGTAATAGTAGGAGTTGTAGCATTCATTGTAGCAACAAATAGTTATACTTGATTCGGTTAAATTCAGCTTTGCCATGTTTAAAATTCTGTATGTACCAGCAGTTCAAATTAGTCTTAAAGTTCGAGTTTTTTCCCAATGGAGTACACCACACTTCCAATATTCGCGTTGCATGCATGGCATGCAACACTGACCTAGTATGCAGTCTTATTTCCGCAATTTAATTGAATGTATTGTCTATTACATATATTGCAAGTCGCACTCTTTATAGCAACGTCGTCCTATATCGGCTATATCACTGTGTGTGTTAAGCATTACTAATTTATCCACCTAGCCGGTCTCATGCGTTACGAATCCTTCCTCTAATGAATATGTACATTCTCTCGTCTCTTGTAGCCATCGGAGGGTAATTTATTCTCACACATGGGAACCAAATGGTCTCTCACTGCGCGGTTCCAAGGTAGTTTTCGCCCTCAGCGATCAAATTGTGAAATGAGTTCCCCGCCGTGGTTTTCCCAAAGGAGTACAGCAAAGAGTTCTTCAAGAAGGGTGTTAAGGGATTTTTGCAGAGTCGGCAAGGCGCCTGTGTTACGCTGGGGTTGCAAACGTCTACAGGCTACGGTAACCGCTTACGATCAGACCGGCCGTATGTTTGTTTTCCACCTTAGTTCTAGGGTAGCGGTTGCTTTCTTGGACCTTAGTGGTATAAAAGAATCCTGCAATTCGCTACTAAATACTTTCATTATACTATACTTGTCATCATAATCAAAGCTAAAATACTCTTACTGCAAGTATGACTGACAGATATAATGGAGTAAGAAAGTTAAAGTCGGCCTGAACAAATAGACACAAACGCCGTTTTACAGGTCATTATGATAATTTATTCAAATGAATCAGGCTATAAGCGTGTATTGTTTCGAATAATAATAGAATTTCGGATGTAAATAGGAATATATTGACCTATACACCTTAGATTGCAGACATTGCAGTGATATACCAATACCAAACCTAATAATTAAGTATTTTGGATTTCGCTATACATATTTGTCTCAATTTTTTTTGCGGCTACAGCATCCCGACTTATTTTGTTTGATCATTGCAAAATAAGATGCCTAGTCAGATAGGTAGGAACTGAACGAACAATCATCAAGGCGGGTTTTATTCATTTCGTGATAAAAACTAAATCGCTATTATTTTACTTTTTATAGATAAGTCTTAGCGAATCCAAAGTATGCTTTGCTGAACTCTAAGTCATGTACCTATTAGATTTTTATTTAATTTTACTCCCACGTCATTCGTTATTCAACCTTAACGTGTTCAGAATAAAGTTTAACATTATATATGTAGCTCTTCACGTGATACCACAACCTTGGACGGCTTGTCTGGCGACCATTACTCATTGGCGATAAAAACGGACAAGAGCGAACTCAACACGCGGTTATGTAGTGTTTGGGTTGTTAACCTATTGAAAATTTACTCGAGTTATGTCATGGATACATAGCTAGTATCTTATATATACAACTTTACCTTTCATCTCTTATATTTATTAAAAACATGTGTAAAATACACCTTATGATCTAAATAGTAGGAACAGCCTGTATGTATATTCTTTCACGTACGTTTTGTATAACACACAAATAGGTCATCTTTTACTTTAGGGTATTTGCTATAAACGCGCTAAAAACAACGAAATTAAATCATTTTGATTGATGTAATGCAGTGTATAGAAGTTAGTGTTATACTGATCATGCCCTTCACAGCTACACATGGACGCTAGATCCAAAAACTATTCAAAACCATATACCATTCTACCGTTCAAATGTGTAATGTAGATTGTAACGAGAAGTAGAGCAAACTGAAGTCCTACTCGATAACGAAGCCCAATAAAGATCATACATATTACATACCGTACCATACACGTATAGTTAAATGTGACGGGTACTTGGCAGTAGTAACTGCGGTTATGTTTGCGTCATTGAAATGCGTGTAAAATTAATAAATCACATATTTTATGATGTAGTATTGCAACTACCTGTTAGAATCGTATACCTCTTTTAGATTAGATATGGCGTGACGTATTTCTTTCCTTTTTTACCACACGTCGATACTTACCACCGTTATGTAATTGTACCGTGTCAGATTTAGCTGCTAAGTAGGAGTTTGTTAATGTAAAGGAATATATCTATATATTCTATTCATCTGAATGGAAGAACTAATGTCTAGGTGATAACGACGCATGTAACAGCGCTAAGTAGGTACAGGCTGCTAATTACAAAACATATCCTATCTTCGTATCGACCATCTCTTTGCACAAGTGATTAATAGCGCTGATGAATTAATTAAAAACCTAATTATACGTTACATATTATTATTACCTCATATGAATAGATGTTTGGAACATGACGTACTCATTTATGTCAATTCTTGTACCAACTTTCATAAAAGTTCAATCATTAGCATTTTTAATTTCCGTCTGTACGTAAATTGGATAAGTAGGATATGATCGTGCTAGTAAATATTATCATGCTAATAGCTATCGTAAGATCTTTCATCAACTCGAGTCGCCCTACTGACTTATGTCGTAAACGTAAATGTGTCTCGCTCGAAGAGATATGAAGCTTGAATACAAAATACTGATGCCATTGTTCAAGGGGCGGAAAGGTCACGTAAGTTGCCGGTGCTGTATATGCCTATCAATCAATTATTCGTATTCATATTGATTTTTTTATTAACTTGAGGTTTAGCTATGGGCATTACTTTTTTATTAACTTGAGGTAATATGTATTGTGTTATGTATGTTACATTTTTAGTAAACAAGTTAAACCGAAAATGTCTATCTCAATTAAAAGACGAGCTTTCTGAATGTGCATCCTACCAGTCTTAGTATATGGAGCAGAAGGTGAATTCAAGTCAAGCTCAGAAAGTCTAGCCTTTAATTCTTTGGTCACGCACATCGTGAATTCGTGATATTAGCCGAGCCGATGCAGTCTTGTTATGTAACATTTTGCAACAATGTAAATACTTACTGTAGCTACACGGCCGAGACGTTGACTTGCCTTGACAATGAACCACCCGGACCTTGACTTTCTTGTAAATATTTTTTAAAGTAGTTGCCGCATTGCCAATTGCCCTGCAAGGTTTTATATCTTAGTTGTACACACTAGATATCTTTCGATTGTATTAGGTTTAAGGTCATTAAAAACTCGAAGGGTGTACGACACGTTTGAATCTTGACGATAGCCTATTTTTTATATCATGTTAACTACGAATATTTTACGATTCTGTAGTAAGAAATGAACAATCGAGTCATTAAATGCTCACAATTTGGTCAATATTCGTCAACATGTTTCGAGTTGCGTGTCATCCCCAATAACTAAGTTTTATTCGGCAGTCTCCCTTCCGTCCCTTGCTGTCGTGCGCGCCGCTGACGATGGTGACCTTCGGTCGCGGCGCCCACTCACAGGACATCACCAAGAACCTGCAGTTCATCAGCAATGATAAGGTCAAGCTTAAAGCTGACCCTAACACCTTAAAGTGAGTTTTTTTTTATACTACTAAGGTGGCAAACAAGCAACCGGCCCGTCTGATGGTAAGCGGTTACCGCAGCCTATGGACGCTTGCAACACCAGGGGTATCACTCATGCGCTGCCGACCCCAAGTGAGTGCCTATATTACTGATTACACTCAATAATCTACGGAACGCGTCTGTCCCTCGCAAAAAAACCCACTTGTTCACTGAACTGGACTGGACAACTTAACTAGTGGGAATAGACCTTACATATGGGAGCCTTTAATATGGAAGAAGAATGTTTTCTTACAGTCTCTCTCTCATTTGAATGTTTGTACATTATACGACAAATATGATTCCATATGCATTTGAACTTCGGCATTAATACGATACAAAACCTCCTAATTACCAACTTCCGTCTGTTTTATACAAACTGATAGCATCAAGAGTTATATAATTGTTGTTGCGATAGTGTTTGCTGTATTGTGTTTTGTTTGGTCTACGTAGCATATCATTTGAATCTACACCATTTTTGAGTGGTGCAAATCATACATACTTTCGCATGTTTAATATCAATATTGTGTTCCTTAACAAGTCTAATTTAGTACCTAACATTTGAAATAGATTCAACGTTGAAGAGACATTGCAAATAAATGAATATGACTTTGACGCTCGTGGGTTCGTAGCCAGATAGAAACGGGAACAGGCTAATTAGTAACCTATCCTAGTAGGTATAAGACTAACTGGTAGCATAAAATAACTAACTGGTAACAAAGACAGGAATCAATTCTTATTTTGTGCAAGTATCAGCTCTGGAAATAAATCAGTTGTAGGTAACTAATTTGACAGGTCTAAAAGTCTTGCTATCCCTTTCTCATGTACGGTGTTAGATAAGGATGGCAATATTTTTAAGATCCGTCAAATTAGTTAAGTTTAGTAATTTTGAACAACTCAATTGGCACCACTGTCTGTATTCAATAGTTAACGTGTTGGTGGTAACATACATGAATAATAATAATAATAATTTATGGACATCACACCACACAGCGCCATCTAGGCGAAAACTAAGCAAAGCTTGTTTTATGGCAACCAGCAGCTGATAAAATACTTATATACTTTTTTTGTAAATACATACCATGAATGCCCGTGCAGACTAGACAAGCAGACAGACAAGCCTCTGTGCGTGATGATAAACTGGTTGCTGGCGCGGCAGAAGCACGTGATGAAGTACGCCAGCTTGTACCTGGACCAAGGGTTCGATGTGCTCTCCGTGGCGTGCACGCCGTGGCAGCTCATGTGGCCGCTCAAAGGTTCACAGGTATGGTACACCACAACGGCGGTTTCCTATAAGGAGTACAGCAGAGAGAGAGTTTAAAGTTTAAGAGAAGCAGAGCGAATTGGGATCATCCGTGTTTTCCCATTAATATTGGAGCCGCCCGATTGGGGACTGTACCTCCACCTTACAGAAGACCGCAGTCAATAACACTACTCTCATGTATTGTTGTTTCTGCGGTAAGAAAGCCGCCTGTGCTCCATGAGGATACGCTGCGCTAGTAGTAATGCTGCGACACGGTTGGCATCCCGTTAGTGATATCCCCAGTATTGCTAGCGACTATCTATAGGCTACTGTTACCTTTAGGTGGGCCGTATGCTTGTTTGCCACCTTAGTGGTATAAAAAAAATTGGATTTAGGGCGCAACGGGATTCCACATGCAAAAGGTGTTGCCCGACCTTCCAAAGATCGCAGCAAAATAACACCATGCTGGTGTATAATGTTGTGTTTCTGTGGTGGTTTCTACTAGCCTTTTATGCGCCCGGTGCAAGCTTCTGATACCGCGCCCTTGAAACATTTTTCGTGGTCCTGATCTGCTAATTTCTGCGCCCGTCGAGAGTCAGCGCCCTGTACCTGGGCACCGCCGGCACCGCCCTATTTACGACACTGGGTTTCCAGAACTCTAGGTTACGCTGGGCAGACAGCGCAGCGCATCCTACAGTTTAATTAATTATTCACAATATAAGATTGGCGAAGTGCTAGTGATATACTTGGTATTGCAGGCTAGCATAGGCTACGCTGACCGCATACCATCAGGCGGGCCGTATGCTGGCTTGCCTCTTTTGTTGTATGAAAAAGCATGCGCCAAACATATAATCTGATCTAAGTGGGCTGCTTTTTTTGTTCCAGCTAGTCGCGGGCGATCTACTTAAATTTATGGCTGCAAACGAAAATGCGTCCCCGCTCGTGTTGCACGGGTTCTCTGTCGGAGGGTACATGTGGGGCGAGGTGATGGCGCACGTCACCAATAACAAGGATTTGTGAGTGCCACTACGCTTTCACTTATAAATAGGTTGTATTGATATGTATACTGTGCTTCTTCGTCTTTACGTACTAAACAACAATTTGTTATTCTAACTAATATTATAAATGCGAAAGTAACTCTGTTTGTTTGTTTGCTACCTTTTCACGACTGAACGGCTGAACGGATCGAAATGGAATTTGGTTGTGAGATAAATGTTAACCTCGGGAAGGACATAGGCTATCTTTTGTCTCAAAAAATAATACTTTAAGGCGTGAAACAAGGGGTTGAGAGTTTGTCTTAATCAACTCAGTCAGAGATAAATAAGTTTTTTTTATCTCTAAAACCAACTAGTATACAATGAGATTAACATTCAAACTTAGCTCACGAGGTCTGCCAATGATGGCAATTCATGGGAATTGAATGATTATAGAACTGGTGCAATTAATGAAGGATAATTATGCTATAGTAGAACTTGTCTGTCTTATAGCGTTTATGGACCACTTGCACTAGGAATGTCATTCGCACTTTGCTAGTATATTGCATATCATACGTATGTATGTACGTAGTAATGGACTAACGGACGAACTAGTTCTTTTACTTTTAGCTTTTCACCTTTATGCTTATTAATAGTGTCGCGATTCGGCTATCTTCATATTTTAATTGCAGCATCGCTAGTTAATGAAATGACGATGTCGTTGAATTGTCTTTTCGGTTATAAATACCCATTTGACATTTAGGCCTCAGTGTCTTTATTTTGGTATGCCCTCTTGCAATTTGATGCATGCAACCAAGCTACTGCAGTGCGCTACCGACTCACCAGGAAAATAAATAGCAATTATTGTGTGGTTCACGTCGGGCGTACGTAAGAGTAAATGATGAAACTTTAACAAAATAATAAAGCATTATAAGTAATCATTTGTATTCTTAATTGTGTCCTATTGTTTGTTTACGTATCTTTAATACGGAAAACGCTTATTGCCTGTTATACTACTCAGATGATATGATACGTTTTAAGGCCTTACATTATTTTGGTCTGTTTAGTGAAAATCTTTCGAGTTTTACTGTGTTTTAAATCAAGTTTCTTAAACATATCATGAACTTCTAGCTAGGTTTGACCGCCCCGGCTTCGCACGGGTTTACACAAAACCTTAATGAATTATAGTTACCTACATAAATACTTTCACTCCATCTATTGTACAATCCGCATTAAAATCCCGTGCGTAGTTTTTTTTATACCTCTAAGGTGGCACTCAAGCATACGGCCCACCTGATAGTAAGCAGTCACCGTAGCCCATAGCAGTACCAGGGGTATCACTAACAGGTTGCCAACCATGTTGTTGATGAGGACTCACTGTGCTAGCAGCACTACTACTAGCCCAGCGTTTCCTCGTATTTTAAAGATCTAAGCATGCAGACGGCGGAAGCGACTTTGTTTTATTCTATGTAGTGAGTGAAGATTGGTCCTTCTTCCAGGTACCAGCCGGTGATGGACCGTATCGTGGCGCAGGTGTGGGACTCAGCCGCGGACATCAGTGAGATCACGATTGGAGTGCCCGCTGCTGTTTTCCCCAAAAACCTGATCATGCAGAAGACTTTGCGCGCTTATATGGAGTGAGTGTGCGCTTTGTATGACTGTCAGATTGGTCAGGTTGAGCGTAGGGGTTCAAAAATAAAAAGAACCATATCACAAATCATTTATTCAGTTTAGTCCCTAATATGGCACTTATGAAGGTCTAATTTACATACGGAATCAAGGAAAAAATTTGCCACCTGATAAGAACTTCAGCGTCCCAACTCCGTTAGTCTAGGTGCGGGTTCTATTCCCGCATAGGACAGATAGCTGTCTGTCTATGAGTATTTATCCGCGTGTGATATTTTTAGCAACACCCACGATAAAGAGAATAAAAACGTATCGGGAAACAATCATATGGACCGCTAGATGGTAAGCGACCACCGTGGCCTATCGAATTTCGTTACATCAGAATTATCACTCGGGCGTTGATCTTAATACTGACTAATATATGCTAATGTCAATTAATATTAACTTATTCGATTACTGACATATTTTTAGTCGGCAACGCGCGAATGATACCCGTGGTGATGCAAGCGTCCATAGGCTACGGTAACCGCGTACCAGCAGACGGGCCGTAAGCTTGTTTGCCACTTTATTTGTATGAAAAAAACACATATTTTATATTGTTTAAATAACGGAGCTAAATGTTATTTATGAGTTATTAATAGTTTAAACACCAATATAACTATATCCACTGCACGCTTGTGATATGACGCGTAAAACTATCAGTGTACTTATCTACCGTCAAATACACAACGTAATTGGTAAAGGTCGCGCGCTTAATAGTACATATGTATATAATTAATTAATTACCCAGTCATGTCATGCCCAAATACAAAATGTTGTCCGTTTTAGGTTTGTCGTTGAAATTGTTTGGGTAAGGTTGGCTAAGTCAATACGGATTACTTTACTCGTAGGTACGTGCAAGCTTTGCAATCGTAAGATTTTTTTATAAAAATCCAAAATAACTTAATTGCCTACAGTAGGGCTAGCATGAACAATTGCGACAACGTTTTCGTATCGCCTTCGACTATTTTTGTATTGGAAAATGTACAGCGCTGCGGCGGTGAAAAGTGGAACTAAAAATTAGTATGACAATTTTGACATTTCGCGAGTTACGTTTTCGAATACGCTGTCGAAAAAGTTCGTGCTACCGACACTGGTACAAAGAGTTATATAATGTAAATCTCTTATAAAGATGGCTCGCTGACCCGGCAAGCGTTGTTTAGCCATGTAAATTATATGTTGTGCAAAATATAAAAAATATTATTTTTGGGGTGGACCACCCTTACTACTTAGCTTAGGGGTAGAAATAGCTTACGTTCAATTCTCAGTCCTACCATATATACACAAAATATCATAAAACTCTGTCATGCCGTTTCGGAGGAGCTTTGTTACAAACACTGTGTCAAGAGAGTTTTATATATAGGATGATAACCCGACTTATCATCAAACTGGAAGCAATGCAACGTATTGCTACGTAGACAGACGACAAAGCGATGGTCCTCGATGCACTTTGGAATCTCTTATCAATGCTGCATTGCTGTTAAGTTAAATAAATTAGATTGATCGAGGCCAGATCTTTATTTATATGTAATGCAAAAAGTTTTTGTGCCTCCTAGCCTATGCGTTTCAGTGGTCGTCTACGATTCGAAACGGTCGGAGTAGTTAGTAGTAGAGTAGCGTGTCATCAACGATCGATCTTTTGCAGTTGGTGGTAAACTAGCTATGTAAATGTGCCTATGTCCTTCCCCAATATATCTCATTTTCAAATTAAACAAATTTTATTACGATCCGTTCAGCCGTTGAGTCCTGAGTAGGTAACAAACAAACAGAGTTACTTTCGTAATTATAATTTTAGTATGGATGATGGATCTGGCTGGATACAAATACAGTGCCAGTTAATCTGCCGCCGAGCATTAACTATTACTGTGTTCCACATTGAAAGGCACTCTAGTTGGTGATATTATAAGGCATGACAGATTATAAGACAAAAGGAGTTTTCACCTGAATTACCAGCATAAATAATTTGCGTAACGTTTTCGTATCGCATTCGACTATTTTTGTATTGAAAAATGAACAGCGCTGCGGCGGCGAAAAGTGGAACTAAAAATTAGTATGACAATTTTGACATTTCGCGAGTTACGTTTTCGAATACGTAGTCGCAAATGTTCCTGATACCGGCACTGATTCCAGCTCGGTACAGTCTTAAATTTGTTTTCGTCCTAGTGTAAAAAATTCAGTATTGATAACGAATTCCAAAGTGAATTTCCATGCCGTCGGTATCCGCACATAATATTGTACCTCTTGCACTGAGATGATAACATATCGGCCACTATCGGAGTTGTTAGGACAATAATCCTTATTGCACTAATATGTAAATTGCAATGGATGTTTTGATAATGAATGTACCTACCTACCTACCTGTCACATGATATCGGGAAAATAACTGAAGCTGTGCAGTACCAAACCGTAGGAGCAAAACTTAAAACAATAGAATTATTTCAATTTGATGTTTGAAAGTTATTTCTGCATGAATTTTATTATTGTAATTTAGAATTGTGTCTTAAATAGCAAAAAATATTAAAGATACATCGTATTCGGATGCGTAGCATTTACATATTTTTTTATAAGATAGATGTCGATAAATAAACAAAATAGTTCTGATGGATCCCCGCCGTGGTTTTCCAAAGGAGTGCAGCATGGGGTTATTCAAGAAGGGTGTGATACCCCTGGTGTTTCGTATGCTTGTTTGCGACCTTAGCGGTATAAAAAAAACAGGCGGGCATGTAAATAAAGCAGAAGAAGTGTGCAAGTGCTGAGTGAAATGGAACTTTACTCTGCGTACCCCGTGGGAAACTTGATGACGATGTATGTATGTTGCCGGTCTCGGTCAGGTACCACATGAAGACGTTCCACGAGGCGGCGACGTCGCACTACATCAGGTCGTCGCAGCTGTTCCACTCGCCGCTGTGCCGCGCGCCCGCGCTCTTCCTGCTCTCCAACAGCGACCCCGTGGGCTCGGCGCGCAGCAACCGCGCCGTGCACGACTCCTGGACTAGCATGGGGATTAAGGTACACACCTTTTATTATCATCACTCTCCTGCCATTATCCCGTTTTATTTGAGTTCGGCGCAATATGTTTTTCTCTTCCATACCTCTCTATCAGTCGTCATCTCTGTATTCACTTCCTTCCTGGTCATGTCATCTTTCACACATTCCAACAATGCTAATTATCGCACTATTCATCAAACCTTTTGACTTTTGATTTATTAACTAGACCATACTAGCTTAGATTTGTGATTCAAGCATAATATCCTTGTTTATGTGATAACTCTTTGTGATTTATTCTTGTCATGTAAGAAATTAATTTAATTGTTTTTAGTATTTTATTTGAAAAGAGTAATTGCTGAGTTTCTTACCGGATTCTTCTCAGCAAAAAACGACTTTCCGAATCCGGTGGTAGATTCTGACGATTTGAAAGTACTTGTAAAGTCTATTGAATGTCATGTATAATAATAAATACATGGATTGAAACATGGTCATTAACCAATCTAATTGTACATTTGTTGTGTTCAGTGCACATGGAAGTGCTGGGAGAAGTCTCCCCACGTGCAGCACTACTCGCACCACCGCAGTGAGTACCTCGCCGCGCTGTACGCGCACCTCGACGCCAATGGCCTCGTCTCTCAGCCGGACAAGATGCAAGTACGATTATAATACGAGCACCCTCCGGGTGACCACTACTGAGGTATGGACACACATCTTCTATGTTACTAGTAATGAGTCATGGAATTTTTGAAGGAATTTTATGTCTGTGCGGTCGAGGGACCCGTGACAAAACACAATCTGAAGCACTGGAATGCTCAAATAATTGTGTTGTAAACGAGCAACGATTATCCAACTGGCACCTACATCTACATGTGACCATACCTTAGTTGTAACGATCGTAGTTCTAATTCAATAATCGTTACACGGTTTTTGCTCGGAATGTAACATCATTTGATTCATATTTCTGATAGTTGTATAGAGACGCCGTCTAAAGCCGGGTATCCACTTAGGTTCGCCGTGGTTTGCGAACACTGTGTGCTCCGCGAACGTGAACGTGTACAGTGTACATACTTAGGCTGCAACATCAGTGCTCCGATCGTGCTCCAGTCGCGCTCCGCGATCACGACGTATCCATTATGTTTGGTTTGCGGAGCGGGCGCGTTCGCCAACCACGGCGAACCTAAGTGGATACCCGGCTTCACATTTTTATGTCAATTGTATTTATGGAACGGATTTTCCTAGGCTACTATTACTAGTTTAACTTATCTATTTCACTTTTAGACTTACTAAAAGTTTTAAATGGATGTTTGGAAATTAATGCGTGTATCTTAAGTTTACTCTCTTAGTAAATATTAAGTAACTATTGCTATTTAACATTTTTGTTTTAAAAAATTATGTTGTGTCAATCCAAAAGAGGCAAACCATGTGATTTTTAAATAATATTATATTTATTGAACTACTTAAATAATTATGTACTATTAGTATTATTTTGGAGATAAAAAAAACATCGCAACCAAAAATGTTTACTTAATATCAATTTGAGTTTTGAAGGCAGCCTAGCGCCTAGCTATGTTGAGAAATAATATGGGATTTTAGAAAAAATATTATGTATTCGAGTTTCGAAATGCTTACAAAAGTGCAAGTTGATTATCAATTTTATTGTAGGTGAGATCGAAATCTATAGTTTGAACTCTGTGAACCTGTACTGGTTTCAAAAATAATTGAAACATATATAACTTAGCTAATTAAACACTGTGATTACCAACTTACGAGAAGTATATAACGTCAAACTAATTGGAAAATAAATAGCAAACTGTATAGTTATTATTATTGTACTCTATTGTAAAGTAATGGAGTGAAAATCATGGAATTATTATATGTATATATTTATTTATATCAATAATTTATTTAATGTTTAAAATATCGGGCTAAATCTCGAACTGAAAAATCCTTATTGTTAAGATACTCTTAAACTTTTATACTGTAGTTATGTTTAAGCTATTGAGTTATGAAATAAAGAAACTTATTTAAACGCTTTTTTATACAAGTTTCCCAACGTTTTATTCCTCAGATGTTGCGGCTAATAAAGTGGTAACCGAACATCAATTGGATAGTTTATTCGTTAGCCACCACATTAGGGATATGGAATAGAATAACAATTTATCACTGTAAAACATACACTAACATATATTTACATAACCTTACGACTAGATTTCCCAAATATAAATTACTTTAGGTAAAAATATTGGATCCAGGAATATTATCTAAAATATGTCTCTAGGTTTCCTCATCCTTTTCTTTTTGCCATTGGCATTTTTGTTGACGGGCTGCTTGGGCTGTTTCACTCTCTCCTTGGCGGCCATCTTGAGTCTCATAGCCCGCTTACTCTTCTTCTTCTCCAACTTCACATTCTGTCTGTGCAAGTCTGCTTGCGTTCTCAACTTGTGGTTATTCCTCATCTTGTGTTGACTTCCCTCTTTGGCCGTCAGACCCGTATACTCGCCCGGTTCATCTGGCCTCTTCACAAACTTTCCAGGTGCAGCATCGTTATTCTTCTTTTGCTCGAACCGGCCCTTCTTAACGTAACTCTCGTCCGGCGCAGTTTTCATCTTGCGTTTCCTGTTTCTCTTTCCTGTGTTTGTGTTGTCCTCTTTGTTGGAGAGAGGGTTGTTCGCTATCGACTTCTCTAGACGTTTCTTCCTAGCGTTCAGTGCTGTGCGGTCTTCTATTGAAAAGGACACTATCGGTCGCTGTGAAGAATGAAAAACTTATTGACAGTGACTTGAAATATTGTACCAGGAATGCTTGTTCAAAAACAGACTAGTGTTGTTGCGATAGCGATAGTCTATCGATAGTATCGTGATATTATCGTGACCATGAAAATCAGTTACTCTATCGATAGTCCTATCGAAACTATCGACTTTTGGCGATACTATCGGTAGTATCGATTGATAGAAAGAAGTTATAATATTACTAAAGATCAATAGTATCTATACTATCGTTAGAATGAGTTTCGACAGTATCGTTAGTATTGCAGAATTTCGATATTTTCGATAGGACTACTCGCGCTATCGACTATTTTTCAAGGTCAACTATCGGTAGCGAAACTATCGCTATTGCAACCACACTAAAACAGACATACTTAACTTAATAAATAGTTATCAAAACATAAGGCGTTAAACTCACATTATTCTTATCGAAGATTTCTGGGTTATTGTTAAGTTTCCGAAGGCACGTCAGCGCATCTTCATGTCCCATGAACATCACGAAGCCGTACCCTTTCGAACTGCAAAACAAAAAAAAGCTGGTTACTAGGTTAGCTCCAGTGTTGCCGCTTCACTGGCAACTATTTAATATCCAGCAATAGTATGACTATTAGCGTAGCATCTATTGAAGTTCGATACTATCGCAGTACTTGCAAGACAGCAAAATTATTACTAAATACTATTCTATCGATACTAATTAAAGTATCGATATCCTAACTGGTTTTCAAGGTCAAGTATCGATAATCCCACGGCAATGCTAGATATCTCAAATATGATAGAATAGTTTCATAAATATGTGACATGTTATCTTCATATTATCTAACTGACGACTATATACTATTGCTATGCTGGCGTATTGTATATACCTACATATCGGCATAAAGTATTTTATTTCCCACAAAGGTGGCTACAAGCATACGATCTGATGGTAAGTGGTTACCGTAACCTAAAAGTTAATAGCTAACTTAAAAAGGCGGTACTAACGGTTGCTTGCCGTCCAGGCCGGGCTGCGAGCGCAGATCCCTCATGACGCGAGCCTCGGTGATGGTGGCGCGGCGACCCGCGGCCGCGGTACAGATGCGGCGCAGGCGCGCGTCGTCGCAGTTGGCCGGCAGGTTCGACACCACAAGCCGATATCTCGATACGAACCTGATATTCAACACATTATAAGTAATTCTGTACTAGCTAGTGTATCATGGCACGTGGGTCATTTGACGATTTGAGAGTGCTTGTCTGTAAAGTTTCGGATTCGGAAGGTCGTTTTTTGCTGAAAAGAATCCGGCAAGAAACTCAGCAATTACTCTTTTGAAACCAAAATGTGCTATTATATGTATATGTTATTTCTTATACCTGTTTAAATTCTTGAGCATCTGTGTCTTGCTGCGCTCTAGGGCGAGTCGCTTGGCCATGTCTGACGCCGACACGCCGACCGCTGCTTTCGTGCCAGCCACTATCACTGTTGGCCAAATCATAATACACATTATACTTCTCAAATTCCGAATGAAACCTGTTTGCTTAAAGATGTATAATTCGCGATCCCGACACGGCATAACGACATAACATGTGCTCTGAGGCAAGAGGGCCTTAACTTTGCAGATGGATGTTCGCAGTAACAAGAAAATACTAATTAATGTTTTTTGACAAAAGTACAGTTTACAATAAGTTACTTCGAGATTTAAAAACGAATACAAATTTTAATCTGTACTGTTACAAGCGATATGTCTGCATAAAGCATTTTTTTAATAGACAAGCAACATCAATACTGTATATCTAACCTCCTTCCTTCACCAGGTACAAATTCCTGTTGTCCTTGGTATCTTTCTTGTTGCTTTTCTGCAAGCTTTCTCGCTTCAATGCTGGCTTCGCAACTAGCACTTGACCATCTAGCCTCAACTGGTCGGCCGGGAGCGAAATGAATGTGTCTGCATGTTCCTTATTCTGTAAAAAAGTTTAAGGTTATAGTTACAGTTATAATATTGGTGCAAATTCTGTTGTAAAAAATCATCAAACTAAACTAATTTGACAGGACTAAAAGGTCTTACTATCCCTTTCTCATGCGCGGGGTAAAATAAGGATGTCAATATTTTTAGTCCTGTCAAATTAGTTTAGTTTAGGATTTTGTACAACAGACTCGACACCATTGTATCAAGGTGTATAATATTAGTATCGAAGTATGAATTTTCACTCAATTTAGTGCGTAGTAAATTGATATTGTTGCCGAGAACTGAACTGAAAATGATAAATGTAAGCTTACCACAAACTTCACAAAGCCAGATCCCTTGGAATGCTCAGTCATTTTGTCCATACAAATGAGTGCATATTTCACTGGGCCTGTCTTTTCAGCGAAATCTTTTAATAAATCGTCATCAATAGTGAATGGTATGTTTGTTATAAAAACTGTACACCCGTCTTCTGCGTCATTCAATTTGATCCTGTAAATTTTAATTAATTTAGTATCACAAGGTCCATAATGAAAGCCAAACCGCATTTACAACAAACTTTTCTTGATTAAATTGTATTAAATAAGTAGGGTATAATAATTTGCATTAGGCATTTTCTTATATTGCTTGTTTTCTCTATGGCTAAATCCTTTTATTTCGCAATCACACAAAAAAAATTCTCTACATTTATTTTTGCATTATTTTTATTAATATTATTGTTGGATTTTTCACATACCGTTGTTTTTCTGGTTGCATGCTAGTTTGACTGAGTTGATCATCCATGTCATCATCTTGCTCATCTTCATCATCATCCTCTTCATTTTCTTCACCTTCACTATCGTCTTCATCCTCTTCTCCATCTTCATCCTCATCTTGCTCACTGTCCTTGCTATCTGGTTCACTATCATCTGCTTCAGAATCTTCTGACTGACCTATCAATTTTTAAATGGATATATCTTATCTTCATACTAAGCCACCATCAAATTGACCTTATACTTATTTTCAAACAAACTGCAATTCATGAGTGAAATGGCGCTATATACGGTCTGCCTACACTGAAATGGGCTTGGTGTGATCAAACATATATGTGTGTATATGTAAGCTTATTTTCAAACTAAGTTAATTTAATAAGTATACACATACTAACTTTTGACTTCCTTCTTAAGTTCTACACCACTGATGTTCATGGGTGCATCATCGTCATCACTGTCGGAGTCCTCCTTCTTTACCTTCTCCTGCATTTCCAGCTGCTGGTTCACAACATGCTGCATGTACTTGTCCTTTGCCACTGCCCAATCCACAGATATTGGACGACCTTTAGGTAAAAGGTATACATTTTATTTTATGTCAAAATAAATATAAATACAATTCAGCTGTCTATCATTGGTTTCTAAAATTACTTCCTGAAAATGCATACGCGCAATTTATTGAGAATGTGTAATAAGGTAAGAAATACCTCAAACAATATCAAAGGTATACATTATTAATGAGCTCTGAACACATTTGAAATTGACTGCCAGCCATACCAGTTTAAACATACTTGGATTTATAACAGTAATTATAAAGTATGCTGGAACAGATTAAGATGAAGGAGAAGAATTAAAGTCATTAAGTAAATCATCATCATAAAATAAATAAGTAAAATTAACCCCATCACAAAGCAACATCTACTCCAGAGCTCAGTAGAGCTTGCACCTTCTGTAGGTAATACAAGAATTACTATAATGTTGTACTACTTGTGCTGATTATACAATGCTGTTTATATTTACTACACAATATCTTCATTCCCATGTTTCTTACCTAGGAATGGCTTCATATTGGTATTCAAAAGTGCCTTCTTTGCCATGGGGACATTTTTGAAGTGCACAAATGCACAGCCCACCAGCTTTCCATCAGGTTTTTTTAACAATTTCACCTCTAATATATCACCATAAGATTGGAAATGCTCTTTCAGTGATTCTTCTGTGGCTTTAAATGACACATTACGAATGATCAAGCGAGCATTGCGGTTTACTCTCATTTTGTTTTTATCATCCTTTGCAGCAACTTTTCCTTCCGAATCTTCATCTGTAAAATAATATAAGTAGTTAGTGTGAGAATTTTCTTCTTACAACCAAGACATTTTGACAAGCTCTATTGTCATTAAATCATTGAGTAACTGGAGCTACTAGTGTATTTCTGCTGCTGTACCATTGAAAAATTGTACACTCCTAGCTTACAGCCCGACTTGTGATAAGCATATAATTGACAAGTTTATATAGATTCAGCAGTACATGAACAGACAAAGCAAGTAATAAACTTTAAGTAATATACTAGCTTCTGCGCGTGACTATGTCTGCATTGAGCTTAAAATCTCAAAGAAACCTTTTTTTTTAAAAATAAAGTATTCTGTTTGTAAAACCTAGGTTATAAATTATCTGTGTCCCAAATTTCATCCAATTCCATTGGGTAGTTTTTGCGTGAAAGAGTAACAAACATCCATCCATACTCACAAACTTTTGCATTTATAATATTAGTAGGATAATATTAATTAATTTGGTGCTGAGACATAAATGTTGACCTGTATCATGTAATAATTTTTAAATCGATAGTTATAGTCCAAGGTATCATTTGAATAACTCACTTTTGACAACTGGTTTTTTTTCATCCTCTGAAGCTGCACTATCAGTCCTCTTTCTGTTGTTATCATTGCCTTGTATTTGTTCACTGTATTTGTGCTTCGGTACAGCCCATGATACATTTATTGGGCGCTCTGCAAAAATGATAGTATTAAATATGGCTGTACTCTATGTATATTAACTGTTTCACTGGTTTTTGTCTAAATATTAATTCATTTATATTGTTACTTCGAGAATACATATTAAATGAGAATTGAATAAAAAATGCTTTACCCATAAATGGTTTCTTGTTAGTAGCTGCTACAGCTTTGTTTGCCATTGGCACTTGAGTGAAATGCACAAAACCACATCCAACAAGCCTTCCATCAGGTTTTCTGAGCAGCTTCACTTCTTCCACGGTACCATACGGCGTGAAATGTTTCTTTAGAGCCTCCTCCGTCGCTTTGAACGAAATATTCCTAACTATCAACCGCGCATTGCGATTTACACCGTCCTTAAATTTTGAGTTGTCGGTGCCCAAACTATCTTCGACATCTGGCACACCCATATTTATATGCTTAATATAAGAAAATTCTCAAAACAGTGCCAATCAACTATTTTTATTCACGTGCTATATCAAAACATAACCTATAATATCAGCCAAAAATGTATCTGATCCGTTCGATCTGCCTGCTGTCAGAACTATTTAGAAGTGTCAAATTTTATTTCCGAACGTAGCCTTCGTCCAAAAACCATAAATTATTAGAATATCTTACCGAATCGCGAAGCTTGAACGGGATTAAACAATATAACTTTATGTACATTAATCGCTTTTAGCAGTTTTGTTTCTAAAACAATAATACGTTACTTTTTGCACATAAGTAAACCTTTTCACTCTTTAATTTAACTGATAGATTCGTCGGAACCCTTTTCTTGTAGAACGAAACTTTCTATGTCAAAATAAATATAAATACAATTCAGCTGATCTACCATCGGTTTAAAATTTTTAGATACCAACATTTACTGAATTAAAGTAATTGAACGCCGAAAATGCATACTCGCAATGTATTGAGAATGTGTAATAAGGTAATAATACCTCAAATAATATCCAGAGGATATGGTTACAAAGTTGTCAAGCGACCTGATCCAAAGACTTTCAAAGTGGTTTCACCGTCGTCGGCTCCGAGTTTGATGGAGATTCTTAAAGAGAAAATCAGATTAAATGGCCCTTTGACTGTAGCTGAATATATGCATATCGTAGCAACAAATCCAACTGAAGGGTACTACATGAAAAAAGAAGTCATAGGCGAGAGTGGAGACTTCATAACCTCACCAGAAATCAGTCAGCTATTCGGTGAAATCATGGGAATATGGTTTTATTCTGAAACCCAAAAAATGGGCACTGGGAAACCTTTGCAAATTGTTGAGCTTGGGCCTGGGAAAGGGACTTTGCTGTTTGATATTTTGAGAGTAAGTTTTTCAATTTGATTTTGAACTATTTTTAAATGTGTAGGTATTACGTGAGGAATATTTCAACATAAATAAATAACAAAATAAAATTACAGGTACTTAATCGTCTGGGATATGAATCATCAGATGTTTCTTTACATTTAGTGGAAATATCAGAAACCATGCAGAATGTACAGGCCAGCAGACTGTGCATCTCTCACAGAGCCATGGACCTGGACTCTCCACATAATTATGAGGTATCTTTATGTACCCCAATGTAATCTAATAAAAGGTTATTGCATATTACTTGTCCTTTGGAATATTTTATATGTTATCTTTTCATACCAATATTATTTTCACATTCTGTACTTTTTGTTATATTTAGATGTAAACACCTCCTCTACTCACATTCTGAGTTTAACAGTATTTGCATGCAAATAATATGTGCACAGGTGATGCATTTGTAAAATTCCAGGGAGAGACAGTAAGTGGTATGAAAGTGTACTGGTACAATGACCTCAAGAAAGTACCAAACAACTTCTCATGGTACATTGCTCATGAATTCTTTGATGTGCTGCCTATTCATAAGTTTGAAGTAAGTATTTATTGCAATATTTAAGAACTGAAAAAATTATTTAAATTTGCTGTTTTGTTTATATGCTATTCCTACAGATATGAATATTTTGAATCAGATTTCTTGTAAAATATAGACAAATAGTTTATTCATTTAGCAAAATAATTCTTTCTACTCCTTACATTCTAACATATTTGTAGCTTTTGTTTGTTTTCTAATTCAATTTGTCATAGCATACCTAGATATTGCAGATCTATTGATATGATCACAATTGTAAATATATATTAGGCTTGCTACAGTTTATAGCATAAAAAAACGTTATTAAAACATACAATTACGACAACATAAACAGAAGACAACGTTTCTACATATTTCAGAAAACAGAAGAAGGCTGGCGAGAATTACTAATAGACATTGATGAAACTGGCAAATTTTACTACAGGATATCAGCAAAGGAGACACAGTCAGTCAAAATGCTGATTCGACCTCCATTAGATTCCGGGGACAGGACTGAACTGGAGATAAGTGCAAGAAGTCTAGGGATAGCAAGGCAACTAGCACAGAGGGTGGATCAGTATGGTGGTATAGCATTAATTGCTGATTATGGCCACGAGGGAGAAAAGGGGGACACTTTTAGGGTGTGTACTGTACTCCTGTCCATTTTATTTTAGTTAAATTGCATATATTTATAATAATGCTTGGACAATGCCATTTGGCCCCAAACTAAGCAAAGCTTGTAGTATGGGAACAAACAGCTGATAGAATACTTATATACTTTTTTTGTAAATACACTTATAAAATATAATACATATCAAACATATAATATATACGTTTTTATTCACCTATAAATATGTGAATTACAATTAGTAGAACACACACACTTTACAAATCATTGTTTCAGTTTATATAATATAAATTAAGTATGAAATCATATAAAATATAGAAATGTAAGATATTTTTTACTTCAATCTTTTCAGGCTTTTCACAAGCACAAAGTAGTAGACCCACTAGAAAATCCTGGAGCAAGCGACCTCACCGCCGACGTGGACTTCTCTCAGCTCAGGATAGCAGCATCAAAAACCCCAGGGAATGAAAATTATGCCGTAGTACTGGGCCCAGTCAAACAGAAGGAATTCTTGGAAAGATCACAGGCTGAAGTTAGGTTGAAAGTAAGTAGTTATGATATGCGGGCAATCGGCTTCAAAAAAAAAAAGTGACAGTTATGATGTAAATAATTATTCGTCTTGACCTTCTTGCATGCTCTGTTAATATTGTAATTTTACATATATGTCTTAATCAAACAATATTTTCACAGGTGTTGATCGATAACGCTAAAACAGAAGAGGCTAAAGAAAAGCTGCAAAGCGCGTACAATATGCTTGTAGAATCTAACAAAATGGGAGATCGATTTAAATTTATGGCATTTTATCCGTCCTCGATGGCGGAAATTTTAAATAATCACCCTCCACTAGGCTTTACGGATTTTAAATAGATAATAAAGCAAGGGAATTAGGTTTTATTTTTGTTGGCGAAGGTACGAGAAGCATTACTTAGTTTATATGTTCTGTCAATAAAGTTGATTTTTGTTAAATTTTTGTATATTTGCTTGAGATACCTATAACTTACCTCAATCGATAATAACTTATCTCAATAGATAAGGAATACGTCTTAGAATAAGTTAGTTATACACGTAGTATATTATCTACTCTGAGGTTATACTAAAGAATACAATATATAAACCAACATTACTTTATTGCCTGGAAGGGAATCCTAGATAATACTTGCATAGAAATTCAACCCTTGTAGCTTTTAGCAGAAAGATCATAATCTAACTGCTAGAAAAATACTTTGAAAGTATATTTATCGCAATACTGTTATGATATTTATGTACTGAGCACGGGCATGGTATCGCACGTATTATATTTTTAAAAGTATTTCAAAAATGAAAACAGTATATAAAATTTTAAAAGTCCGGTTCAATCTCGAACCCCAAGACTCGAACCGTTCAAATTATCCACGGTAGCGTAGCGGTTGTATTCGCTTAGTCCGCGGTTGTATTCTCTTGGGTATCTACTCTGAAGCTATGGCATCCATAGATAATAAACTTACATAAGACGATGGCATTCTTACCTAGCTTCCAGTCGGTGTATGAAGAAGAAGAAGAAGAAAGGACAGCTCTAGGTCGTTCGTTACAGCGTTGCTAGATGTAATAAATATTTCCAAATTCTCGTTAAAGTTTTAGTTTAGTTCTTCTAAAGAATGAAATAGTTTTATAACATAATTTAAGCTATGAGTCCGTAATAATTCTTACGAGACTGACTATGTTAATGACGCGATCTACCCACGCCAAAAATAAGAAAAAAAATCCAGAGCAGTCGAAACTAAAATATAAATAAACCGACTTCAATTAAATACTGGTTTTGATCAAAAGTGTTCTCATTCTGGTGTAGCTTAAATCATGGTTCATGTTTCCGCATATTTCTTTTACACTTGTTTATTGAATGTACAATTTGTATAAGAAATTTATTTCAGAATGAGGCATAATATAATTGATATTATAATATGTGTAAAAAGTAAAATATCATTGGAGTGAGGGAGGTATTGATATCCAAGAGAAGACAACTGCTACGCTAGAATAAAAATCTAAAAATGTTTTCGGATATCAAAACACGTAGACCGTAGTATATTATCTACTCTGAGGTAATGGTTAAGTAGTATGTACCACAGAGTACATAACCACTACGTTTTAGCACGATTTAACTAATTAATTACTCTGTGCGTTTAAGTATGTACTCTGTGGGTTATCTGGCATGGCAACCCTGGTTCGTTGCGAAGTGAACTTTTGAGCCTTGCGTATTTAGTTCTCTTTATTTACATTGTAAATTTTGCATTAAAATTGTTAGTTTTATATTAAATAACCAAACCTCACTCCTGAATACTCTTGAGTGGATGTCTGGTCTTATTTAATAGAACTGATAATTTTTTTGGAATCGATTTATTTATCTTTTTGTAATGAAATGTCAAAATTTTCGTGGATTCATGCCAATGATCGAGAAAATTTAGTTTACAGTGAAAATTTGTGATACTCATTACATCCAAGATTTTATTGTTTAATGAGACGATTAATATTGTGATCAGTGTTATTGTTGAAGTCTTGAGGATCCGTAGGATAAGTGGCTGTCAAAATCGTTGCATGATCTCTAGAAAGTGAAGGTACAGTACAATAATCTTTTGTTGTGACTTGTGCATTTTCATCGCGCATGTAATCGCTTATTGTTGTCAGTTTTCTAGATGTGGAGATTTCCATAACTTCTCCAGTTGGAGTTAGGTAAAAGCTAGTTGGTTATATATTATGTCTATAAAAGTGCGCAATATGTCGCCTTATGGGTTGTGAATATCGCGTTTTAAAGTATTGATTTATGAATCAGTTCTATATATAAATAGGTAGGTACATATATAATACTCTTCTGTCTCTCCATTCGATACAGTGGTTTATACAATAATTTTGCATCACTATAGTGCTGATTAAAATGAAAATAAGTAAAATTACAAGAAATCATAGTCATATTCTATATCAATACATACATATTATGTTTACCATGATTGGTTACATTTTACTAGAGATTTAATGGATGTCTGGTAATTATCCAGCCCTGTTTTCACTGTCCAGCTAGATGCCAGATTGTAATTAAGTATCTGGCCAGATAGTTAAATTCTTATTGTTTTACACAAGGCTAATCATACCACTATAGTTTATTTTTGTAATCACACCTCAAACATGTTTTTTTTAATTATTTTAGTACAAAAAAATTACAAGTGGCAAATTGTGGTGAATTAATAAACAAACACAGACTATTTGCTATGTACTATATATATACTATAATATTTAGTTTGGTATTGTGGAAATTATGGCAAATGCATTTAACAAATAACATATATTAGGTCCTTACATATGAAATTGGCGTTTTTCATACTGGCCACTTTAATCACGAATTTCTCCTCTTTGGTAAGGAATTCCAAATTCAAATTTGTACAGCTATAGACTCCTGTATTTGTGCTTCGATGATCGTCATTCATTTGTTTTTTTTCTTCTGTTTTTTTCTGTTTGCGTCACTCATTTTACAAAATGGAAAACCTTAAATATCGCATTATTTACGAGTACGAGTTCCGCCGTGGCACTAGTGCTGCGGAAACAACTCGAAGGGTGAATGATGTGTATGGCGGTCGTGTTGCAAAAGAAAACACAGTTCGTTTTTGGTTCCAACGTTTTCGTTCTGGAAATTTCGACCTGCAGAACAAGCCCCGTGGACGGCCTGAGACTCAAGTTGATAATGAAGAGTTGAAGGCTATTGTGGAAGCGGATCCATCGCAAACCACGTCCGAGTTAGCTGCAGGCTGCAATGTTAGTGATAAAACTGTTTTAATTCACTTGAAGCAAATTGGGAAGATTAAAAAGCTTGAAAGGTGGGTACCTCACGAATTGACTGAAACAAACCGGCAAACGCGCGTCGACTGCTGCGTTACATTACTAAACCGGCACAATAATGAAGGTATTTTAAACCGAATCATTACCTGTGATGAAAAATGGGTTCTTTACGATAATCGGAAGCGCTCAGCGCAATGGTTAGATCCTGGCCAGCCAGCCAAATCCTGCCCCAAGCGAAAATTAACCCCAAAAAAGTTACTTGTAAGCGTTTGGTGGACTAGTGCCGGTATTGTTCATTACAGTTTTTTCAAATCTGGCCAGACTATTACGGCTGATGTCTATTGTCAGGAATTGCAAACCATGATGGAAAAGCTAGCGGCTAAACAACCTAGGCTGGTCAATCGCTCCACGCCACTGCTGCTTCACGACAACGCTAGACCACACACTGCGCTACAGACGGCTACTAAATTAGAAGAGCTTCAATTGGAAAGTCTAAGACATCCTCCGTACTCCCCGGACCTTGCTCCAACAGATTACCATTTTTTTCGAAATTTGGATAACTTCTTGCAAGGGAAAAAATTCAACTCCGATGGGGCAGTCCAAATCGCCTTCAAAGATTTTATTGATTCCCGTCCGACTGGTTTTTTTAGTAAAGGGATCAATGAACTACCTATGAGATGGCAAAAGTGCATAGAAAATAATGGTTCATACTTTGATTAATTAAATATATTATATTAAAAAATATTCGACTTTTTGTTCCTCCCATACAAAACGCCAATTTCATATGTAAGGACCTAATATATATATACATCCTCATGTTTTTTCAAATACAGTGTGTGTTTTGTATGCATGAAGCATGCTTATTACTTAGTTACTCCGAGGCAAATGGTAATACTTATTTATTGAGTTCCATTACACACCTATTTACATTATTGGCATTGATGCAACATTCTCTGACTCTACTACACAACCAACTGAATTAACTTAAATCAGTTAAATCTTAATATCATACCTATGGATAAGGATGGCAATACTCTTAGTCCTGTCAAATTCGTTTAGTTTAATGATTGCATACAGTAGAATTGGCACCACAATATTAACAAATTGGCTCATTTTATGGAATACAATAGTTTAAAGTATAAAATCTACTGTAGAGGAGTGATAAAAATATAGGTATACATATTTTCACATTAAAATTAGACTATAATTATACTGCACATGTTTGTGCATTAAGTTATTATGACATTTATTACATAAATGAAATCTTAATTAGATCTCTCTCAATATTTGTGCCTCCTAAATTTATTGCCATGTATTTTTTGTATGTACCTATATGTATAGTTCAGCTTAATTGTTCTTTGAAGCATTAGAGGATCTGTGTGATCAGACAATAATCAATTGTTATATCATTTTTTGCGTAAGCTGGCAAGTGAGCATACCGCCCCAACTGATGGTAACCAGCCATAAACGGGAATATATGCGTCGATAACTATTTTTTTTGAGGACCCACACTGTGTTAGCAACAGCATATATATTACTATCAGCAGAAACACAGCAGTAATTCGTCAAGAGTAGTGTTATTTGAGAGAGATAATATCTTCTGTGACCATATGAACTTTAACCCACTCTCTAAGACATTTATTTGGTTTCTCATTTCAAAATGTAAGTAACAGGTGTCTGTCTTGATGGCTAATTTAATTTTAAACTGGAATATATTATTCATGATGACATCAAATTAATTCAGATAAACCTGTTCTGTGATAATTATAAATAGAGTTGATGACTTCAATTAAACCAGTTCCTTGTTATTTTTAAAAATAGAGTATATTTTTTATAAGCACACTAGCTGACCTGACATACGTTGTCTTATCTGAGCTATGAACTCATATGTCAAATACACCATAGCGAAAAATACTTTAGTTTATCGCAAAATTAAAAAGGATCCGGTTTTTTTTATTTTTCTTTTCATAAGAACCTTCTGACAATAACCAACACAAATAAAAAAGAATTAGCTAAATCAGTCCAGCCTAAAGAGGTCAGTTCACGCGTGATGCCGTGGCCAAGGGAAATTGGGATTCATTTTTTATATAAATATATATTCATTTTTTATATAGATATGTGATTTTACTCAGCTGGTAGAAATTGAGGCTCTACTAGTCTAGGCTAGCAGATGTAGTGTTTGCCCAGGAAGGGCGTTGACAGGGTGACCTAGTGTTGACTTGTTATCGACAGTTATCGCGCGGGTCAATGGATCATGAGCAGATGCAAATAGGAACCTACCTACTTATCTTGGCGTAGCTTACGGTGTAGACAGATACTGCTGTTTTGATAATCATAAGAATGTGCGAACATTAGCACACATCGTCATTAAGTTCTAAACTATTCTAAGCTTGTACATGTACTGAAAAATATACCAAGTTGACACAGTTCTTGCGAGCAAAATACGATTAGGCATAGGAAGGATTATATCTATGTACGTAGGCAGTTCGTGTGAACGATTAATCAGTTACAAAAAATACGATTATACATAAATCGTATTTTTGTGTAAACTTATCAATTAAGAAAAATCTGTCTAGTTCAAAACATAATCCGAATCTTTGTCTTGTTTTTTTCTGTTAACTTATAGCACAGAATACTTAAGAACCTTTATCTGAACTAAATATTATTAACTAACCAGTCATAGCTGCCCTCCAGGTAGCCAGACATTGTAAACAAGTCGCGGCAGAAAAAAAAGTTTGTAATACCAAGACGTTTTGCCCTCGCATTCTATGAGAGGCGTCCAAACAAAGTAACAAACCGCAAATAAAGTTCGCAAATTAAATATCAACTGGAACAGGGTTATGGTATGACAGGGTTATGAATTTGATGCCACGTTAATTTTGAGTGGCCCCTTGAATTGAATTTGGCGATGGTTCAAACGGTTATGTAGGCCTTTAAACTTTGTGTTGTATTTCCAGTATTCGGCCGTATGTCTAATATTCAATGATGTTGTGCCCAGGGTGTTGATTGGAGATGAGCTCTCCGCCGCCAGTCCAACTTGAGGTGGAGGTTGGGGACGAGCCCATGGAAGACGACTCCGTCGACGCAGCAGACATGTTGCCATCTGACAGGTAAACATTGTTTCATTAAAAAAAAACATTTATTCAGTTTAAGTCCTAATAAGGCACTTATGAAGGTCTAAATTACCTCCGGTCCGGAAAAAAAGCAACGTGAAGAACCGGCAAGAAACTCAGTGCTCTGTCTTTTTTTCATGTAACAATCATGATATAACTATTTGTAACAAAAATCTTCTAGACATTAGTAGGAAATTACAAATATCAATATTATGATTATCTGGGTGGACACTTATAATGTTTTTTTTAATAAAAAAATAGTTCTCAAATATCTAAAGAGCCGGTAATATGAGAATATTAATTTATACTTCTTCTCATAGGAACAACTCGCACAATAACACAATTTTTTATTGGCAACAAGTATAACTAACAATGTAATACTTGACATCATCAGGCAGGTCAAACGCTTGCTTGTCACCTTTATGAAAAATTCATCGCAGGATCGCTATACTATATATTTTGAGATGCTATCTAGCCTCCATCTCTTAAGAATTGATTTTGAACAGGAAACTTCTTAAAGTAGATCTTCATTAGTGCTTTATTAAGGCTTTAACTGAGCTAACGATCTAAAACCAAACCTTGAGTCCGATTGTCATACAATAAAATAATCTATACTAATATTGTTAAGAGAAAAGATTGATATTTGTGTTTTTGATGAATGAACTCAAAAACAAAAGGACCCGTTAAAAAAAAAACTTTCACCAGTTGAAAGAAGGCTACATTATTTCTGAGCAACATAGGCTATATACTCTATTGATAAGATAAAAATTAAACATTTAAATTAAATGATGTGCACATTGGACACCAGGAAATTCAACGATAGATCTAATGCAAGCGCTTCCGATAACATATAGATAATGAGCAATAATAAACTCGATATCACCCTTGTTGCGAAAATATTTCTCTGCCTATCTTTATCGTAGGATTGGATGGATAAACAATTTAGTGGAGCGTCAGTCATTGTTGTGAAGTCAAGCGTTATAAAGGAAGAACTATAAATAAATCTATTGAGCTATAAAAAAAAAAGACATTTGTACACACAAGTTTGGATGGAACGTGTTTGTACTACGAATAAACAATAATTATCATCGCCGAATAAATAATGATTTATTTATTTATGCGTATAGATAATTGTTTATTAGTAGGTTTTGCAAGCTACTATAAGTAGAAGAAGCGGCTTCCCTTCAAGCAAAGAATAACTACTGTCAAAGTTATGTGAAATCTACACACACAGATGTTATTTAAAGAGCTTTTGAAGTTATTTTGCTGCGATCGTGAGCAGATTCAGTGCAAAAACATTCGCCAGTTCAGCCTCGATGAAATTAGCAAGTGAGTTATTTATTTTTAATTAAAATTTATGACAAACAAGTGGCCTGTATTTTGTTTAACTTTAATGTTAGTAAAGTAGCATTAAATTTAAAATATGCTAATTCTAATGTGTTCTAATTTCTAATGTTCTTAAAAGAATGAATAAATAAATTAACTAAAATAAATTAAATAAATAAAAAAGAGCAATACTTCTTTGGCATGCAATGCTTTAAGACCATTTATTGAGTATCAGAAGATAATAACTATAATAAGAACAATCGGAGGTTGATTGGGTTGGCGCTTGTATTGCGGAACTTGGCATTGATGACTGCAACTGATACAAACGATGAATTAATTATCAAACACATAAACAATCGTTTTCAATATTCTCTTATCAGCTATCGGCGGGTAACAGACACCTTTGACACAAGGAGTAAAGGATGCTATCATTAGTGTCAGAGATAAAATAGCATAACTGTTGATCTTCAATAATTTACTAATAGGTAATATAGAAAGCGGCCGTTTGATAGTTGTAATTTTATATACCACTAAGATGGCACAAAAGCGTACGGCTCATCTGATGTTATCAGTCACCGTATAGCCCATACCCGCTAGCAAAACCAGGGCCTTGTTTTGCTAGGGGGGGTATCTCTCACTGCCGAGTGGCCAATCCTTTTGTTGATGAGGACTCACTAGTAGCGCAGCGTATCCTCGTGGAGCACTGGCAGCCTAACTTACCGCAGAAACGCTACACTACATTAAAGTAGTTTGACTGCGGTCTTCTGTAAGGTGGAGGTTTAGTCGGGCGGCTTCAATTTTAATGGAAAATCCCACGGGAGGTTGGGAGATCCTAATTCGGTATAAAGAATGTTCAACGGCCAAGTCGCACAACATTAACTATAATAATAAAGAAATCGCAGTAAGGAATCTTATACTTGGCACGACTTTGTCTAGATTTCATTACTTTTGAGAGATAAACAAGCAGCTCCATCGAGACTAGGCTAGTTTTTTACAGAATGTTTTTGGTGGGATAGTATTATTATGCAAGAAACATAAATGCCATCCGTGAGAAATGGCGACCCATTAAATGTAATGTGTCGCACTAGAATAGTTTAAAGATGAAATATATTTTAGGTAAGTAGTAGAGATAACTCTGATCACGGATAACTCTGATCACGGATAACTCTGATCACTCTATGACTAACGCATAGAATTGTAATATTCGCAGAAAACAACTGTTAATAGTTTTAAATCGTACATATAAGCGATAGGTAAATATTGCAGTTTTGTGCGGGATTGTGAATGAAGCAACCTTTGCCCCGTTAATGTTATCCCCACCAAGGTCAAGGTCAAACGGAACTAGTGTCATAACTAATAGATTGGGTCTCCACCGATACTGGGAATGTGCCAGCATATCCGCACTAACACTTTGTTACATTTCACAACGCCTAGTAGTTAAATGTATGAAAAGTTTCGAATTATTTCTTGTTTAGAATTTGAATCCCTATACTATCCTAAATCCTATTTTATTAAATAAAAAAATGAAAATGAAAAATAATTTATTCAGTTTACGCCCTTATAAGGCACTTATGAAGGTCTACTTTACCAACGGCTCGGAAACAAAGCCATCTGAGAAGAACCCGCAAGAAACTCGATTGATGGTTGTATATACAATTTTATGCAATTATTCCATTATCAAACTACCTTAAACTAATTGCGACTGTTTGGTTATTTGTATTTGTAGTGTGTTTTGTTCTTATCTCAAAAATAAGGTGACCAAATGGTATGGCTAGCCTCTATAGGCTCTGGTGACGGCTTACTATCACGCGGACCGCTTGTTTGCCATGGAAATATAAAAAACTAGCTGCCCGCCCCGGCTTCGCACGGGTTTAGTAGCAGACATTAGTTTCGGAGCATAGACATTTATCAAATATTTTGTCCACCCGTGCAGAGCCGGGGTGGGCAGCTAGTATAATATATAGCCTATGTTACTCAGTGATAAATTAGCTTTCTAACGGTGAAAGAATTTTTGAAATCGGTCCAGTAGTTTCGGAGCCTATTCAATATAAACCCACAAAAATACAAAAATACAAATCTTTCCTCTTTATAATATTAGGTCCTTACATATGAAATTGGCGTTTTGTATGGGAGGAACAAAAAGTCGAATATTTTTTAATATAATATATTTAATTAATCAAAGTATGAACCATTATTTTCTATGCACTTTTGCCATCTCATAGGTAGTTCATTGATCCCTTTACTAAAAAAACCAGTCGGACGGGAATCAATAAAATCTTTGAAGGCGATTTGGACTGCCCCATCGGAGTTGAATTTTTTCCCTTGCAAGAAGTTATCCAAATTTCGAAAAAAATGGTAATCTGTTGGAGCAAGGTCCGGGGAGTACGGAGGATGTCTTAGACTTTCCAATTGAAGCTCTTCTAATTTAGTAGCCGTCTGTAGCGCAGTGTGTGGTCTAGCGTTGTCGTGAAGCAGCAGTGGCGTGGAGCGATTGACCAGCCTAGGTTGTTTAGCCGCTAGCTTTTCCATCATGGTTTGCAATTCCTGACAATAGACATCAGCCGTAATAGTCTGGCCAGATTTGAAAAAACTGTAATGAACAATACCGGCACTAGTCCACCAAACGCTTACAAGTAACTTTTTTGGGGTTAATTTTCGCTTGGGGCAGGATTTGGCTGGCTGGCCAGGATCTAACCATTGCGCTGAGCGCTTCCGATTATCGTAAAGAACCCATTTTTCATCACAGGTAATGATTCGGTTTAAAATACCTTCATTATTGTGCCGGTTTAGTAATGTAACGCAGCAGTCGACGCGCGTTTGCCGGTTTGTTTCAGTCAATTCGTGAGGTACCAACCTTTCAGGCTTTTTAATCTTCCCAATTTGCTTCAAGTGAATTAAAACAGTTTTATCACTAACATTGCAGCCTGCAGCTAACTCGGACGTGGTTTGCGATGGATCCGCTTCCACAATAGCCTTCAACTCTTCATTATCAACTTGAGTCTCAGGCCGTCCACGGGGCTTGTTCTGCAGGTCGAAATTTCCAAAACGAAAACGTTGGAACCAAAAACGAACTGTGTTTTCTTTTGCAACACGACCGCCATACACATCATTCACCCTTCGAGTTGTTTCCGCAGCACTAGTGCCACGGCGGAACTCGTACTCGTAAATAATGCGATATTTAAGGTTTTCCATTTTGTAAAATGAGTGACGCAAACAGAAAAAAACAGAAGAAAAAAAACAAATGAATGACGATCATCGAAGCACAAATACATGAGTCTATAGCTGTACAAATTTGAATTTGGAATTCCTTACCAAAGAGGAGAAATTCGTGATTAAAGTGGCCAGTACGAAAAACGCCAATTTCATATGTAAGGACCTAATATTATAAGTGTAGATGTAGAAGTGTAGATAACGCTAAAATGCCTGAATATATTTTAATTGCATCCTGTATGCCTGTATGCTTTTATGTCAAAAATCCTCTCTTAAGAAGCAGACTAAAGAACATGGAAAAAAAGGAATAAAAAAAATAATTATTCAAAAGCTGATACGTAATATAACAACTTTTTTTTCCCCAAGTGCGTTGAGCCAATAAGCTTAATCTGTTGTAAAAAGATAAGAGCAGCTATAAACAAAAATATAAGAGATACGTGTTCCTAATTAACATTATCATAATTTTTATTGCCTTTTTTTTTTGTTTATACTACGAAGGTATGTCGCCTGTTTACCGTAGTTTTTACGCTTGCAGAACGAGAGAGTAGGCAAACGTGATGCAAACCGGCTATACTAGCACCATATCGTTTTCCTTACGTCCAGCACTGATTGTCCTCGAGAAGCCCTGGAAGCCCTAAACAACTACTTATGCAGAGTAGTGTTATTTGCTGCAATAATGTGAGGTGCAGGGTTTCCCTTCCATCTGCATTTTTTTAAGTAAATCTTATTACCGTCTACTTGTCTTCTATGTCTGTGCTAAAAAAATGGCCATCATGGTTATGAAATATGTGGAACGTTGCAACATTAGGCAGGCCAGACACACTCAGTCGATACAGAGCTATTTGTCTTTGTTTAAATAGATGTCACCTACCTAACCTGTTCTGCAAGTCGTTGTTCATAATATTATTTGTCTTATTTCAAATAGACTGATTTCACCACCGCATACGGTAGATTTGTATTTTTTTTATATAAAAGTGGAATCCTTCAATTTTTATCATACTTTGCCGGTACTTAGAGTATAAAAAAACATAAATATATTAATTGTTCAAATATTGAGATGCCCAGTCTCCACAAGTCACCCAATGTGTAGGCACCGCAAAAATAACTCTTCCATTTTAATTGTTTCAATTCACGTAGGGAGAAGTGTTATATGAAAATTTGTTTCATCGTATGTAAGAACTATACATTCTTGGGGAATCAGGGAACATCTGTATTTTCGCGGGGTGTTCTTTAAAGAGTCCAAAATTAATTCAATGTCAAAATATTTTTTAAAAAGGCTTTAGTATCCATATAATATCAAAACAAATCGTCTGGATACTTTAAAATATTCTGTTTTATGCCTGAAGTTATCTATACAAAAAAAAATATGACTGTGTACTTACTTGAAGGTGGATTGCAATAATTAAATGGCGTACTAGCTTTGTATTAAAAGCCACTCCCGCCCACAATCAAACCTACAAATTTGGATATCCGTCCAGATTAAACAAGTTTTTGTGAACATATTAATCTAATTTGGAAAATGGGTTATGTTCTACATTGTTCTACATACTTCCAAACGTTCGCGTCCTATTTTACCACATAGCAATTATTTTTGGGGTCGGCGGGCGCCTAAGTGACACTCATGACGAGATATATGTGACGTCATTTAAAAATAACCTCCGAGACACTTCGGATCAAATTTAAATCATGAACGTGTGTCGCAAGACTTATTTTGCAGTGGTGATGATAGTTTAATGACGGAACCTAGAAATCTATTTCTTTGCACGTGTAAGTTTAAGTAGATTACGAGACTAATTCAGTATCTAGGTTGTGTTAGTATATTTGCGTTCAAACTGAATGTATGGCCGCTTTTATCGCGATATAGAACATCGTGATTTCACGATTTATGGGCAGGTCTTTGTACTGTATAGTTCGTGGAATACTGCTGATCACAAAGGTTAACGTCAAATGCAATGAAATTTAGTTATTACAGTGGCTACTGGCCGACTGGCTACCAGCATACTTAGATAGATTTGTGCTACTGTGAAAGTAGATTACAAAGAAAGTTTTTTTTTGTCGAAATAGGGATGCAAATAGGAATATTTTAATCACGATTTGTAGTTAGGAGTGTGTTATCAATTTCTCAGTCACCATTTTACATTTCATAAATGTTCGTAGTGTAAAGGGCATTACCAAGTTCCAGATATATTTATGAAATTCCATACATCTTCAAGCCAACGTTTGAATGGATGGGGTTCGTCAAATGAAAACCCCAAAATGATATGGATGTGCTAAGTAAGACTAATGCTTATCAGTTTGATTGAATCGGCCAGAATAAACTAATTGGTGCATGCTAAACATATAAAAAATGGAAAGGTTTAATATTCCAGCATAAAATAGCAATTAAAATAATTTAAGCCTTTATCAGATCTAAACCTATAAATAAGGCACTTGCAAATATAGCTCTTAATTTTAATGCAATATAAATTATGATCTCTTTTGAAATAAGTGATCTTGTATTTTTTTATAAATAGAGATACTACGGCCCGTCATCATCGGCACCATAATGGCGTTATGCCAGCGCCAGTGTATTGTTTATCTCAGTGGGGACATGTCGTGGTGATGATCAGTGATCAATGATCATTAGTGTGATAAGTAATTTTGAAATAGTGTGAATATAGCGATATCTTCTTTTAAATTAATTAACAATTTTCATACAACGTAATGAGGGTAATAAATAAATTATCGTGTCCTTTATACCGAAGAATCGTTGCCAAAATTGAATGTCGAATATTATAAGAGTTGATTTGATTGCAATTTAAATCGCTTGAAATTTTGGCGTTTGTGCCGATGTGATGTAATTAAATCGATTTGTGTTTATGATAAGTAGTAACATAGCGGAATAGCACTTCATCATCATACTATATAAAGTAGCTTTCTGCCGAATCCGATCTTGATTAAATTTGGAAAGGATTGGGAAGGGAAACACAGGGAAAACTTTTCTCACAGTTTTAACAAAGCAAACTGTTTAATAGTATCAAACAAAAGTTCACATAATAAAATCATAACATCACTCGTAATAAATGGTTTCGTCAATCAAAATGTCTCTCTCTATATCGTTAAACTAATGTTTGTATCAATCCGATAAGCTTTTATTGTGCCGTATGTACCGTTTCTCTTATGTACAAAATTGCTTCGGTATCTTAGGTCAATAGTAATTTCCAAGTGAATTGAAAATGACTTGATGCTGGGTTAATAAATAAAAAACTTATCACAGGAAGGTCTGATCTGAATGAAGTTTCGTAAAAATATGATGAACTATATTTAGAACTTGAAATAGTGAAGTTAGTACAAAAAAAATGACCGAAGAGACGATGGCCGACAGGTTTACACTGCCTGCGCGCGCAGACGCCGTCGTCGAGCTATGGAGGACCAAGATGGCCGAGGGGGTCCTCTCGCCAGCTCACTTTCAAGACCACTGGCGGGTCACCGTCCCGAGGATATACTCCCCACAGCCGAACAGGACTTGCCTAGGTGAGAAAACTTTTTAGTCGTCCCTATTTTGTATGCCACTAAAATGGTATAAAAAAATCCTTACCGCAGAAACACAACTATATCAGAGTAGTGTTATTTATGTATGTGATTTCCTGCAAAATGGAGTACAGCTCATCCCCAGACAGTTCTAATTATTGTAATGGGAAATCACATTACTCCCTATCTTAAAAACACTTTGGTTCAAACCAGGAATGCCAGGGTATAATTCAGGGGTAAACGTGTTTCAGACTGGTCGTTCGACGAGGAGCTAGCAGCTAAGCTGTTGATTCAGCCTTTAGAACAGTTCGTGTGGGGCTCTAGCGATGGGACGCAGCCGGCGCCACCCAGGCGCTCCACGCTCTGCGGCCGGGTCTTCAAGCAAGGCGAACCGGCGTACAGTTGTCGGGAGTGCGGTGAGTATTTTTCTTATATTATATGATCGTATTTACTTTCTAAAACAAATGATAAAAAATAAAATAAATAGTTAACTCCGAAAAAAATAGAAGGTACCTATACAATTTGTGCTAGTTTAAAGAGTATGTCGATATTAAATTAGGTAGGAGCTGAATTTTTTACATTAGTAAGCGTATGCGGCCAGCAACGACGGTTAGAGGACTCACTGTGCTACCAGCAGCAACATAAAAGAAAGATGTATTTTATTTATGTAGATCTGCGCCTTTTAGCAAAATATGAATAAACAATGAATAATGAATGCAATTACAGGCAAACCCGTTAGTGATACCCCTGGTATTGCTAGCGGCTATAGGCTACGGTGACTGCTTACCATCAGGTTGGCCGTAGGCTTGTGTGCCACCTTAGTGGTATAAAAAGTAAATAAATTGCTAAGTTTAAATTTTTCGGGTACCCTCAATTTTCCGGATTTTTATGTAGCGTTATCATGACCTATGTTAATAGTATACTGAACTAATGCTTAGCGGTCACGTAAGTGCTTAAAATTGCGTGCCTGGTTAGCTATCAATCTTTATCGTAAATATTGACGTTTATCAATAGTTTCCGTGCTATGCTACGATATAGATTTGAAATCTAAATATAATTTATAAACACTAGAAAAGAGTTGACGAATTTCCGTTATTTTTCTTGCTTCCTAGTACACAGTTTTCCTTACCGTCAGGAAAAACTTATTTTTTACCAGACTGCGCCGTAAGAATGGTAAGGTTTCCTAGTGTATATATGTAACTTCTTATGTGTATGATTTTTTTATACCGCTAACGTGGCAAACAAGCATACGGCCCGCCTGATGGTAAGCGGTTACCGCAGCCTATGGACGCTTGCAGCACCAAGGGTATCACTCGCGCGTTGCCGACCCTATAATGATTTTGGCACGTACTATAATCTCAACGGATTTGAAAGCGGATTTGTGGATTTTTTCATCCTGAGAGTGCCTTTTTTTTATTGCGCATTGCAATGGTATCGTCGTTTCCTTACCTTAATAATGTTTAGCATCGAAATCGGGGACTGTCATCTATCGTAGACACGGCACGATACGATTGTGATACGAATGCGCAAATCCTTTGTTATTGACTAACAGGTATGGACAACACGTGCGTGCTGTGCGTGGAATGTTTCAAGGTGTCGGCCCACAGGCACCACAAGTACAAGATGGGCCAGTCGGGCGGCGGCGGCTGCTGCGACTGCGGCGACACCGAGGCCTGGAAGCGGGACCCCTTCTGCGAACTGCACGCGGTCAGTTCACACATACATACATACATCCTACTAATATTATAAGTATATATATAATTATATATATTTTAAAACCTTCCTCAGGAATCACTCCGTCTTTTAGTGAAAACCGCATTAAAATACGTTGCTTAACAGGCGGGAATCGACTTTGTTTTATACCATGTTAACATGTGAATGTTTGTGAGGATGGATGGATGAATGGATGTTTGTTACTAAAATCGTGCAAAACCGTTTCAAGGATTTGTACAAATTTGTGTTGCACTTTTGCAGTGAGTAAGGATGCCAGAGCTCCACGAGGATACACTGCTCTATAGTAATACAACTATTAGCACAGTGAGTCCTCTGCAAAGTTTTTGAATGCCTTAGTCATAACCCTGCCATTTCTAGCGGCTAAAGGCTACGGTGACTGCTTACCATCAGGTGTGACGTACGCTTGCGTGCCATTCGAAATCGATCCACATTACCCATCTATATAAACAAACAAATTGTATCTTTTTATATTATACGTATAAATAGATTGCCTTGAAACATCTGTAGGCATCCAAAGATGAGGAGCAAGCAGACTCTAATATAAAACCAGAAGTGGTGGATCGAATGAAGAAAGTGGCGTCTGTCGTTTTGTCCTACTGCCTGCGGCTGCTCACACACGACCACGCGCCCGGACTGCCCAACGACCTAAGGTACACACACATACAGTACAAAATTGTTTGCTAATGATTAACAAAGTCAGTATCAGTTATTTTATGCGTGTGATTTTATTTGCTAGTAATTAAATCGACATCTAAAAATAAGGACTACTGTCAAGGCAATGTGACTAGTGAGGCTTAACTGTCGTTTGCTATGAATATAGCTGAAGGCTCAAACTTTATTTTTTAATTTGGATGACTGGTTGATACTATGATTTCAGATTGACAAAGCATGTATGAAAAGTAGACGAATGTGGAAAAATAACAGTTCTGTGCTCTGCAAGTTTGAAATGGTGTGGTATATTTAGCGTAGTCAGAAAGGATGTGCGTGACGCTATGTATGTGCATATTTCGCCACTAGTTTGTCTTTTTTGATACCATTTAGGTGGCACACATGTATACGGCCCACCTGATGGTAAGCAATCACCGTAGCCTAAAGACGCTAGCAATACCATGGGTATCACTAACGGGTTGCCAACACTGTTGTTGTTGAGGACTAACTGTTCTAGCAGCATATCTTACTAGAGCGTATCCGTCGTAGAGCACTGGCGACCTTACTCACCGCAGAAACAGAACATTACATCTTAGTATTAGTAATGTTATTTGACTGCAGTCTTCGGTAAAGTGGTGGTACAGGTACCAACCGGGACCCTGTATTTACGGCATAAATATTTTAATCGTGGCGTTTTCATTGCAGGTTAAAAGATGCAGAGAGGGACCTGTTGCAAATATTAGACCAGCCGGACTGCTACACCACTGTTCTGTACAATGATGAAACCCACACATTCGAACAGGTATGTTCCAATACTTATTAATCTATCATTAGCAGTTCTATCAGTAGCTAGCTCCTTGCAGCTTTAGCATTCGCTAATGTGGGGACCTTTGTCTATGAAAACGAATGTGTAAAAAGAACCTATAGGGCGGGCACTTCTCGAAAATGATTCGGATAAAAATCGTTTGTGGCTCGTTGGGGCCTTTGAACCAGAGGCTCCTCGCGACCGCATAGGTTGCATAGGCATAGCTACGCCATTGATCATCTATATCAGCTTTTCCCAAATGTTGGAATATAAAATACCGCGATTGCAGCTTTGTCTGTCACATTGTTTACAATCAATCACAGTCGTTCATGACCGAGTTCATAGTTAAAAATGAACAGCTTCATACACATCATAAAAATATGCCCTTTATATGATTGATATTAATTTACTTATTTTGTGGACACAGAAAGTGTTTTCGAATATTCCCCATATGCAGTAAGTAGGACGGAAAGATTAAAATAACCGGGCCAGGGTATAATTTGCACAGCTGCGCTCGGCTGTTTCACGATATGATGCATTTAAGTACACAGCTCAGTATATACTAACAGGTACCTATAGCGCAAGCATGAACAATTTGCGGCAACGTTTTCGTATCGCCATCGATAATTATTGTATTGAAAAATGAACAGCGCTGCAGCGGTGTAAAGTGGAACTAAAAATTAGTATGACAATTTTGATATTTCGCGAGTTACGTTTTCGAATACGTTGTCGAACGATGTTCCTGCTACCGGCACTGTTGTATGAGATAGTCTCGAAAATTATAGATAACATTTTATAGTATGTATGTTATGATATGTCTGTCAATCTTTAGTGTCACCGGGTGATATATGTGGTTGCACTTATGATAAGCAATATTAAACTTTATTGCACAGGTAATAACAACGTTAACCCGCGTCATGAAGTGCAACCACCGCGACTCCGTGGAGCTGGTCAGCCTCATAGACAGAGAGGGTCGGGCGCTGGTCAAGTGCAACTCCTTCCAAGTGTGCGACAAGCTCAAGACAGATATAGAGGTGTAAGTTATATGTTTGGACATTATTTTCTTTTGGGTAAGGTTAAAAATCGTCTGAACGTGTGTCGACGTCTATTGATGTGTAACATCGTTCCTCTCGCTCCTAGGAGTGATTTTGTGTAAGCGGAAGGTATTGTAGTAGTCGAGGAATAGTGTTGCCAATTCATCGACTTTGCTTAAGTCTTAGTGACAAAAGTAAGAGGTAGAGTTGTCAGATGTTACACATCATATGCTACTACTGTACGGCTAGATCGAGTCTTACACACAATTAATACAAGTTGACCCACCTCGACTTTGTTTGAGTAGACAATTTTGCACATAAATCTATTTTGTAATGCAAACCATCTAATACATGGAATCGAGGAACTTGTTATTTTTGTAAGACACTACATACTCACCCTGACCCGACCCTGAAAGATAAGTTTGTTAACAATCAGCTATTGAATCGATTTAATTTTTTTATATACAATTTTATCCAACGATCAATATATTGAAGAACCCGGCTACGATTCGATGTGGTAAAAAAATCTGTTCCTATATTTTTATTGATAACACTAATACTCGTCAGCAGTTATGAAAAATATTATTTTTTGCAATTTTGCGGTGAACGTCGACCTACGAAATAATAAAAAACTACTTATTCGGGATGACCATATTTTTTCGATGATCACGGGTTGAACTATATTTATTACATAATTTAATAATTGTAATAATAATGCTTGGTCATTATCACACACACTGCGCCATCCAGCCCCAAACCAAGCGAAGCTTGTACTATGGGATCCAGCCGCTGATATAATACTTATATAATTTTTTTGTAAATACATACTTATAATACATACCAAACACCCAGACGCAAGGCAAACACGTTCACATAAAAGTTTGCCCCGGCGGGAATCGAACCCGCGACCCCTAGCGAGACAGTCAGGTATTCTAACCACGAGAGCAGCGGTGTCGTCATTGAATATAGTTATTGGGATAAGAGGGTGGTTCAGGGTTTAGGGTGTAGTGGCGGGTGTTCGGGTGTCCGGGGTGATGTTTGTGTGTTGACCGCTCAGCTGCACGGCGATGTTCGAAAGGTTCACCTCCCGCCACGGGCCCAGCCTGAAGGTGCTCGTGATGCACGCGCACGTCATCGCGCACCAGACCTTCGCCATGAAGTTGCTGCACTGGTGAGTCGTCTTTCCTTCCTCAAAAAATACCTACTTACTTTTACTGACTTCTTATTTTTACTGACTTCACGGCCGAATACCGAAAATGTATTCACATTTGAAAGCCTTAACAGTTTGAAGCGTTATCAAAATACAATTTTGCATGTAAAATCAGAGGCCACTCAAAAACTTATCTGGCATCAGATTTGACTGGCGTTTCAGTATTCGGCTATCAGCGAGCCAAAGAGGATTTTGACCTACCGATATCAAAAGCCACTACTCGCTCCTATTCAAAAAGTCACAATAGACTTGTTTTTTCTTTCATGCCTTGCCGAAGGCTTAAGTTTCTAATTTGACTGAAAATAACCTAGTCCTATAAATATTTATCCAGGAAATGATATTCTATATTGCCAAGTTGATTAAAATCTTTTGACGTGATTGAGTTAAAAGCATTCGAACATTTGTATTATTATCGTCTATACTATGCGCTGGAGTTATCTTTATGTACCTAACATTAAAAGTAATGTACTTCGACTGTGTGCTTAAGTGCGACGCTCAGTGAGTGTACAGTGCAACCTATTTGCCCAGTTAGTGGTACATAAAAATGAGAGTAATATTCGCGGCCCAGGCTCCAAAATTTCGTGGCTCACGAGCCTCGACTGCGGGTGGCCGTGAGCCAGGTAGCCCTGGGCGAGGAGACGTGGGGCACGAACGCGGCGCTGTGCGGCGGCGGCGTGGCGGCCGGCGTCATGCAGAACGACTTCCGCATGTGGAAGGCGGCGCGCACCGCCTGGCATCGCTTGCTCATCGCCACCACGCTCATGGACTACACCACCAAGCGGGCCATGGCCATACTCTTCACCAAGAACTACGGTATGTCGTCCCTCCAGCCATGAAAATACCAGCCCTGTTTTGATTGTAGGATACTGAAGATTGAATACCGTAGCCCTAGCAAGAATAACTTGACTACGTATTCGAAAACGTAACTTGCGAAATGTCATATTTTTGTCCAGCTGTTCATTTAACCCATACAAAAATAGTCGAAACGTAGTAGAAAGTTGTTATTGCTAAGGCTACTGAAACGGCATTCAAAGTTCGAAAGTCCACGTAACTGTTCGAAGCGTCGGTCGTCAAATATAATTTCACATTTAAAATCTGAGGCCACTCAAAATGTATGTGGCATCTGTTTCAATGTTTGATCTTTCTGTCCCTCTCTGAAGACAGATACGATTTTACATTTATTTTTGATTATTATTGCGTATTATAGATAACATATGCCTTGTAAATTAATCTTAATTAGTCATCGAGTACTGTCAAACAGACGTGTATGACATTAACGTAGAAACATTAAATACTGTGCATATATAAAAACCAATTCGACTTCCCATTATTATGTGGTTGCCGATGACGTCACAACGACTAGACTAGGTTACATGGTTCATTTGTGTCCCAGGATCGATACTAAAGGACTTCATCCGTGACGACCACGACCACTCGTTCTCGATATCGTCCCTCTCCGTGCAGCTGTACACGACGCCGACGCTCGCGCACCATCTGATTGCGAAGCACGATGCGCTCTTCGTCGTCATGAACACATTCGTCAGCGAATGCAACAGGAGGTGTAATAACAAGGTGTGTTAAACTTTATCTACACGGCCAATGCGTGCAATAAAATGCTGCTAATGTAGCCTAAGCAAGAATAACAAGCGACTACGTATTACGTATGAGAAAACGCATTGCGCTGCCGCATTTTGTGAGTTGCGTTTTGGAATACGTAGTAGGAATATGTTCTAGCTACCAGTAAAGTTCTTTTAAGATTTCAGGTGTAGATAATGTAATAGTCTGAGTTTTTGTTGAATACTATTCTAGTCTGCCTTGTCAACGTGAATTAAGTAAAAGCAAAAGTGGGTACCAGTTCTTGTGGGATAAGAAGTAATCTCGCCTACTCTGAAAATCACCTGATATTGGACTGTCTTTGATAGACAGTCCAATATCAGTTGGTCGTTTCAAATATTAATATAAGTCTGGAACACGCAGACAGATATTTTTATTTTTTATACCGATGCCTTTGGATTTCCTGACTGTACCTATCTATTTGGGGGTTAAAAACCCGGTTATTTCTAAATCGCACCCTAGCACATAAATTTGATAGATATGTTTATGACTAACAAATGCATTTTATTATTAGGGTCGGTTAGAATTTGATCGCAACCACGTGCCGGCGGCGTTCAAGCGTGCCCAAGTGATATTGTACGACGTGAAGTACCTGCTGGGATCAGTGCCCACGGCCTTCGACGACGACCTGCGCAAGGGCTTCCTCCACGGCCTCTCGCTGCTGCTCAACCTGCTCGTCATGATGCAGGGCATGGACTCCGTCGTCAGACAGGTACGTCACATTTGGTTACGCCAGTCAAATCTGAGGCCACGTTAATTTTAGAGACCTCTGATTTTACATGCATAATTGTATTTTGACGACGCCTCAAAAAGTTAAACGGCCTTCAAACGTTGAATGTTGATTCGGTATTCGGCCTGCCAATATATATATGTCGCCGCGAACATTATTTAATAATAATTTAATATGCAACAATTGATTTTATTCATCTCTTAATTGTGAATTAGCATAATCATTTCGAATTTACCAGATAAGAGACCATGCTCGATTAAATAATATTACGATTCTATTCAAATCGAATGAATGTGCAAAATAAACCTGTTTAATTGTCAGTGGTCTACACCATTGACTTGAGATGGTGTTCAAGTAAGTTTCACAATTAACTTTATATAAAACGAAACGAACGGGGAAAAACGACTGTGACCCAACGCTTGGATTGGGGTCTGATACAGTGAGGAGCTCAGTCAGTTGCAGAACTTCGAGCGGAGAACATTATAAGCAAAAACTCTGTTACTTTCTTTAAAAAAAAAAAGATTATTTAATTATGGTGTTTTAGTTTATAAAAATGCTTGCTTTTAAATTATATTTCTGAATTACAGTAATGGATTCTTTATTTTACTTTACAAAATATAATAATAATATTGAAGTGAATAAATTGAAGAGCAGAACTAAATGACTACGGGGTATGTGGTTCTGCGCATTCTCTTTATTTTTTTTGGCATTAAATAAATTACTTCGACATATACTTACTAGCGGCCCGCCCCGCTTCGCACGGGTAGACATTTAGCAAATTTTGTCTACCCGTGCGAAGCCGGGGCGGGTCGTTAGTATAATATATGTAGCCTATGTTACTCAGTGATATTGTAGCTTTTATAACTGTGAGAGATTTTTTGAAATCGGTCCAGTAATTTCGGAGCCTATAGACATTTATCAAATATTTTGTCTACTCGTGCGAAGCCGGGGCGGGCAGCTAGTATAATATTTATAATATTAGTATAGAAAAACGGTCTACATTGAGTATCACCTCCTTTTTAGTCTTTTCAGTTTAGGCCCCAATAACTGTCACGATTACTGTGCCCTATAAACAGTGTGTGTATTAGTATAAGTCTAAAATACTGTACACTAATTGCAATAGAAGTTTATAATTTATGATTTAAGGCACTGGTGAATATGTAGTTTACCAGCAGTTAGATTAGTCGTTAGTATAAGACACTCGTGTATAGGTGGGTCAGCACATGGAGTACGAGCCGGAGTGGGAGTCCGCGTTCAACTTGCACGTGAAGCTGGCGCACAGCCTCACGCTGTCGCTGGAGTGGTGCGCGGGCGAGCGCGCGCTGGCCGCCGCCGCCTACCGCATGGCGCTGCGACGACACGCCGACACATACGAACACCCGCCCACGGTGCTCAGAGGTTAGTAGTGCAAGCATCAATCATTGCGACAACGTTTTCGTATCGCCTTAGACTATTTTTGTATTGGAAAATGAACAGGGCTGTGGCGGTGAAATGTTAAACTTAAAATTAGTATGACAATTTTGACATTTCGCGCGTTACGTTTTCGAATACGTTGTCGACTATTTTCCTGCTAACGGCACAGATATCACACCAAACACTTTATAATACATCACGCTTGCCTGTCTTGACCAAATCGCTCTAAAACTGAAGAAAAACACCTGTTACCAATTTAATTTATACATAATGATAAAGCTTGTTTATGATGCTTATTCTGTTGTACGAAATACTTAGAGCTGGGCGGGAAGAGTGCGTCGGTGATCCCGTACGACGTGTCGGTGGAGCCGGTGTCGATCCACCGGCCGCTGTCGCGCTTCCTGGCCGGCCTGCAGCTGCAGCTGCACCGCCACGGCCTCTCCTACCACAGCAGGGAGTTCGACAGGCAGGACAAGCCCAAACCCACCCCGGAGGAACTTATTGGTAAAAACTTCGCACTCTTTTCTAATCGTCTCGAACTTTCAAATTGACAGAATCTGCCACTGGACAAAATATAAATGAAGTTATGAAAAATTGCTAGTTTAAAAAAACTGAAAAACACATTTGTGAGGATAGTACTTAGGACTTAATCTTAATATTAGGATGAAGTTATGAAATTATTGTGTTGTCATTGGTCATTAATACATGTGCAAATCAAATCAAAAAATCATTTATTCAGTTTAGGCCCTAGTAAGGCACTTACCACCTGCAAATGTGCAAATGTCCAAAATAATCTGACGTTGGATGTCGGTAAGAATTACGAAATTATATCAGTTACATCGATAGACACATACATACACCCTTCCTGGATCCAGATCAAAGCAGTCCTTCTATTTCTATTAAGACAATTCGGCGTGATATGTATGTATGTGTGTGTGTGATACAGTGAATGGCCCACAGAGCCGGTGCTGCAGACGACGGCGATGATAGCCCAAGTGCACGCGGGCATGTGGCGCCGCAACGGGTTCGCGCTGCTCAACCAGCTGTACTTCTACCACAACGTCAAGTGCCGCACCGAGATGTTGGATCGCGACGTCGTCATGCTGCAGGTGAACAACACAAATATAAGAATAAAGTTTACTTACCTAAAAGTTTGTACGGAACCCTCGGTGCGCGAGTCCGACTCGCACTTGGCCGGTTTTATTTAAATACATACTGCTTATATATACCAAACACCCAGACGTAAGGCAAACATGTTTGTCACAAATGTTTGTACCGACGGGAATCGAACCCGCGACCCTTAGCTTAGCAGTCAGGTATACTAACTACTAGACCAGCGGTCTCGGTATACAGACTCGACAAGATTACACTTTTTCTAAATACTTTAAAATCTACTGTTGGATGCGATGGTTCTTTTCTGCGATGAATCTGTCAAGAATCCCACAGAATTAATTATTCATTTGTATTGTAAAATCCTTTAATCAGAAATGCCTGAATTTTTAAACAATGTTACACCTCTATTTAAAATAATTGTAAACAGTAAAAGGTTTGAGATGTCCCGACCCAAAAGCGACACTTGATCACACGGAAAAGCGATCGGCTTTCCACTATTTACATTGGGCCATCAAAATCTATTCTGTGAGCACCGTGAAAATCATAATTCAATACATATGTCCGTAGATCGGCGCCTCACTAATCGAAAGCAACGAATTTATAATCCACGTGTTGAATAAATTCAACCTGCTCGAGTGGGCCGCGGCGGACTTCGAGCAATACCACATCGAGGACGACACGCTCCGCCACGCCATCAGCATGGTCGAGGAGTTCTTGGGACTCCTTATTACCGGTCAGTCATATTTACCATAGACACATCACCAGTGTTGCCAAAGTCGACTATCCATAGTCCAGCAACAGTTTGACTTATCGATCGTATCGATAGCGTAACGGCTGTTGTGGTTCGAAACTGTCATTAGTATTGCAAGTCATCATTACGAAGTAATTTATAGAATTCATAGTTGAATATATATTCTAAGCATATTTTCAAAGACAATTTACCGATAATCCCACCCTACCACGGCGATGTTACATATCACACAATAGAAAGATTCCCTGAATGTTGGGTTGCGTGTAGTATATAACGTCATGTACATATGTGTTTCGTAGTGGTGGGATCCCGTCACGTGCCCGGCGTGGGTGAGGTTACCAACGAAGAGAGGACCAAGAAGGAGATCATACAGATGCTCTGCGTTAAGCCCATGCCGCATTCTGAACTTAACAGGTAAGAACTTAGGCCTTCAATTTCTAGTGAAATCTCTAGAGGAGACTAGCGTGAGTAAAAGCCGTTTTCAATTACACATAATATTTGATGGTATAGGAGAAAGAAGGATGTAATTATTAGTGAAAGCGGGATAGTATCACCGTGAATATTCGGTAGATTACTAAGGATAATGAAAACGACCGTTAGTCATTGGTTGCACTGCAAATTCAAAGGGCAGGCGTGACTGCTTTGCATGACATACGGCTAGCATGTTACCCACGACTTTGTCTGCATTTGTTTAAAAACAAAAGTAGCCCATGCCCTCCCCCAAGATATAATCTACCTCCTTGTAAATTTTTATTACGATCCGTTCAGCCGTTTAGTCCTGAAAAGGTGGCAAAGAAACAATCTGAATGATTTTCGCATTTATAACATTAGTATGGATACACTTCGTTTCGCTTCACTTTTGTTTGAAATAATATTTTATTTTGAATAGTCACTAGCTTCCTGTATCTTAAATCACAATTTTCATCATATCATAACCATATAAATCCAAACTTATCCTTTCACTAGGTCGTTACCAGAAGACCAACTTCACGAGACAGGACTGGAAGGAGTGATCCACGAAGTGGCGGACTTCATAAAGCCCACCAGTGGGAACAATCGTGGGGTGTACAAGCTAAAGCCCCACTTGTACGATGAGTACGACACATTCTTCTACCACTACACGCGGGAGGACCTATCCAGGAGTGAAGAGGAGCAGAGGAATAGGAGGAAAGCAGCCGGTGAGTTCACAAATCAAGTTTCATTCCATATCTCCTTTTTTATCCCTGTAATAATAATCTTGAAGAAAAACAACTGCTATGTTAGACAATTATAGATCTTTTATTGGCATGGATAGCTTAGCATTTTATTAGTGATAACAGTTTTAAGATTCGTTTGGATGGCTCTAGATATAATAACATTAGTGAAACAAACAAACAAAGTTTACCTCTTTATAATATTTAATAATATTATCTGTCGCCATGTGGTGATTAGGTACTTTAGAATGCTAAGAGAATACCTACACAATTATATGACCTATTTCTTTTCATGTAACAATATTAAAAAGTCTAACAGTAGGCGCTTACGATGTGTAGCGTCTGACATCTGACCGCCAACTCTACAACCGCGCGCGTTTATTTGTCAAATCAAATAGAGTGCGCTTGTCAGGCTTTCCGTAACACAATGCCGTCCCTTTACTTGAAATCTCCCACGGATTACAAGAAAGAAAAAGGAAAGATGTTACACATACAATATATTGTGGTATGAAGTGTGTGTCTATGTTAATCGGCAGGGTTACCGGAATGCTGCCCCCCGCCCCCGCTCCCCAAGCTGACGCCTCCGTTCCGTCTGCTGGCGAGCTTGCTGCAAAGCGACGCCGCTCTACACGTGCTGCGCACCGTACTCGAACGGGCCGTCGATTTGAGGGCGCGCTCTTTCTCCGAGACACAAGTGCATAAGGTAGAGGCTTGAATAAGTTGAGGTTTTTCGATTATGGCCAACACTACTTGTAATGTACACTGTTTGCTATGCTGGAAAGTGGAATGTGGCGCTAATTATTCTCAGGTTAAAATCAACGGGAATATTAAAATATAATTTGTCCCCCAGGCTCTTCACCTAATGGGTTATGCTATCCGCGACGAGCAAAGCGGGCACTACGAGTTCTTAGCATTCGCGGAGAGTGCGGCGCGCAGTGGGCTGGTGTCGCTGCTGCAGCGGCTCGTGGCCAGCCCCCGGGTGGACGCGCACCGCCACCTGGCCAAGTGGCTGCTCACCAACATCAGGTACCTACACCTAGCTGGTCCACCTGGCCAAGTGGCTGCTCACCAACATCAGGTACCTACACCTAGCTGGTCCACCTGGCCAAGTGGCTGCTCACCAACATCAGGTACCTACACCTAGCTGGTCCACCTGGCCAAGTGGCTGCTCACCAACATCAGGTACCTACACCTAGCTGGTCCACCTGGCCAAGTGGCTGCTCATCAACATCAGGTACCTACACCTAGCTGGTCCACCTGGCCAAGTGGCTGCTCACCAACATCAGGTACCTACACCTAGCTGGTCCACCTGGCCAAGTGGCTGCTCACCAACATCAGGTACCTACACCTAGCTGGTCCACCTGGCCAAGTGGCTGCTCACCAACATCAGGTACCTACACCTAGCTGGTCCACCTGGCCAAGTGGCTGCTCACCAACATCAGGTACCTACACCTAGCTGGTCCACCTGGCCAAGTGGCTGCTCACCAACATCAGGTACCTACACCTAGCTGGTCCACCTGGCCAAGTGGCTGCTCACCAACATCAGGTACCTACACCTAGCTGGTCCACCTGGCCAAGTGGCTGCTCACCAACATCAGGTACCTACACCTAGCTGGTCCACCTGGCCAAGTGGCTGCTCACCAACATCAGGTACCTACACCTAGCTGGTCCACCTGGCCAAGTGGCTGCTCACCAACATCAGGTACCTACACCTAGCTGGTCCACCTGGCCAAGTGGCTGCTCACCAACATCAGGTACCTACACCTAGCTGGTCCACCTGGCCAAGTGGCTGCTCACCAACATCAGGTACCTACACCTAGCTGGTCCACCTGGCCAAGTGGCTGCTCACCAACATCAGATACCTACACCTAGCTGGTCCACCTGGCCAAGTGGCTGCTCACCAACATCAGGTACCTACACCTAGCTGGTCCACCTGGCCAAGTGGCTGCTCACCAACATCAGGTACCTACACCTAGCTGGTCCACCTGGCCAAGTGGCTGCTCACTAACATCAGGTACCTACACCTAGCTGGTCCACCTGGCCAAGTGGCTGCTCACCAACATCAGGTACCTACACCTAGCTGGTCCACCTGGCCAAGTGGCTTTTATTTCGTAAGTAAAAAGATCTTTATGGTCTAGTTTAAACTTGAATTCCAATCCGTCTGCATTAAGACACCCAATCAAATACACTTATAATTTGAATGTTATTTGTTAATTTGGGCTCTACAACCAACCATTATTTCTCTAGGTCGCTGCTGGGCCAGACGGACGAGCATGTCGGTGACGGCGAGACCATGGACACGGACCAAGAGGAGAAGCCGGCATCAGTGGCCGCCGCAGGTTTGTGGAACTCATTAACATTATAATATTCTTTATAAAACTCTTTTTGTGGCGAAAAGCGCAGTTACAAAAAAGATATCTTGTTTCTCACAGAAGTTGAGAAGATTCGCCGCGCGAAGTTGGCGGCGGAGCGGCGAGCAAAAGTCATGGCGCAAATGAAGACTCAAATGAATAATTTCATATCAAACAATTCTACTTTATTCGAGGAGACCAACACTGAGGTAATATAGATTTAACTTTTAACAATGACACTGAAACTGCTGAGGATATAATAGATATTTTTACCAACCTCAAAAGTGATGTTTTTCTTCCTTGTAATATTCGTAGTATATAAAAAACAAGAAGTTGGTATCGATTTTTATTTAAGCCGTTGCTGCAGTGTAAAATTCGAAAGTTGACCTTGAAAATCAGTTAGGATATCGATACTATCGATAGTCGTGCTATGGCTGGTAGACTAGCTATCGGCACACTATCGGTAGTCTCAAATGGGTCGGCAACACTACTGATTTTATAGGAATATTTTCAACGCGATAGGATGTTAGAGTTGTTTATTTAGCTTTTATCAATATAGGTGTTGTGATTTTCAGGTAACGGCGGAGGAAGAGGACATCCGTCCGTTGTATTGCGGCGCGGCGCTCGGCGTGTGGGGCGGCGGCGTGGTGGACACTCCTCGCGTCTGCATCATGTGCCAAGAGGAGGTACGACCATCACCATTGTGTATAGTAAATTGTCAGGTTGTAGTGTGTGATTGTGTTTGTCAGTCGCGGGGAAGATGCAGTCGAAGGCGCCGGTGCTGACTCTCCGCCTCCCCTATAGTGTATTCAGAGATGTATAGCTGACAGTGAGAGTTGTGTGTGTCAGTCGCGCGTGAAGATGCAGTCGAAGGCGCCGGTGCTGACTCCTCGCATCCTCCATAGTGTATTGAGAGATGTATAGCTGACGGTGAGAGTTTGTGTGTGTCAGTCGCGGGTGGAGATGCAGTCGGAGGCGATGGTGCTGGTGGCGTTCGCGCAGCAGTCGCGCGTGCTGGACCGCAGCGGCGGGTCGGGCACGAGCGGCGGCGCGCCCACGGCCTGGCTGCCCGCCGGCCCGCGCACGCAGCCGCACGTCTCCAGCTGCGGGCACGCGCTGCACACGCGCTGCTGGCGCAAGTACGTCGACAACGTCGTCGACAAGGAGAACCGCAGGTACACACACATTTTTAAGGTCGCCAACGCGCGAGTGATACCCCTTGTGTTGCAAGCGTCCATAGGCTGCGGTAACCGCTTACCATCAGGCGGGCCGTATGCTTGTTTGCCACCTTAGTGGTATAAAAAAAAACATACACATACACATCACACACCACACACACTACACTTATCTGTAATTGTATATGATTATAATCTTAATCGTTTATTTTCAGGCAACTATTGGCCCATAGATACCTTACAAAATAACATATATAATATTTTAGTATATCACTAGCAACTATATTGTTCAGAAAACTCACTATGTAGGCAATAATGTGATGTGGCATGCTACCTATCTATCGACAATCGTACGGACCGCTGGATAGTAAACACAAAATAATCCCTGTAGTCTGAATCCTACAAGAAGGCTATAACAAACATAATAAAAATACGAAGTATTTAGCTTGTAGGAACTGCTTCGCCCTTCGTCTCGCCTATGTCTATAACACTGGTCGGCTGCAACCTTACGTCAGCAGTCACCATAGCCAAGTTATCTGGCGATACCAAGGGTATCACTAACGGGTTGCCAACCATGTTGTTGATGAGGACTCACTGTGCTAGCAGCAATACTACTAGCCCACTCTATCCTCGTGGATCACTGGCAACCTTACTTACTGCAGAAACACACCACTACATCAAGTAGTGTTATATGACTGCGGTGTTCTGTAAGTGTACGGTGTGTGTATAGGCCGTACCGCGTCCGTCAGCCGGCCGCCTTCGACGTGGAGAAGAAGGAGTACTTGTGTCCGCTGTGCGAGCGTCTCTGCAACACCGCGTTGCCGCTGCTGGCCGCGCCCTCGCTGCCGCCGGGCGCGCCGCCGCCGCTCACGCACGAGACGTACGCGCACTCCGTCGAACTCATCCTCAAACTGAAGCACCAGGTACATACCGCTTACTGTACGGCGTAGGCGATAAACGTTGCAAACATTTCAGTCAATGTTTAGATTTGGACTTAATTAATAATAATCACTAATGACCATGGTCCCTGCAAAATATTTTTTTTTATAAATATATTTTTTTTTTCAATATTCTTTGTTCTTATCTAAAAAATATCTAATAATTGTCACACACTAACCTAGTGTCTTATGAAATTGTGTCTTGTCAAAACGATGAATATATTTCATTTCAAGGCAATAGGGTGTTTTTTTAGTTTCGTTTTAGTCTGCTTAAATGAATAAGACAATTGGCACCATTATCGTCCTACTTGGTCACACAGTAATCCTAAAAAATCTTCCATAAAACTCCCAAAAGTATTGATAAGCTTTGCTATATTGTATTTTGAGTTACTGACCGCTTCGCTAACCATGTTTTGTTGTTCAGGTGTGTTCGGAATCAGTGCACATATGCACGGAGTACTGCGAGGACATGCACTGCCAGGCGCGCGCGCGCAGCGTGGGCGCGATGTCCTCCGACATGGAGGAGGGCGAGGCCTCCGACGAGACGGAGGTGTACGTCTCCACGCACGCAGAGAACCTGCTGCCGCCCGAGTTCCTGATGCACTTCGACAGCGAACCACCCACATACATCGATGCCACCAAGTCGGCCATCGAGGAGTTTGCTAATGTAAGTCACATAATTTTTTATACTACTACGGTGGCACAAGCGTACGGCCCACCTAGTGGTAAGCAGTCACCGTAGCCTATAGCCACTAGCAATACCAGGGTATCACTAGCGAGTTGCCGACCCTGTTGTTGATGAGGACTCACTGTGCTAGCAGTATTATTACTAGCCCAGTGTATACTCGTGGAACACTAGCAACCTTACTGAGCGTAACCAAACCCGCGAAAACTTTTATTTAACGCAGTCTTCTGTAAGGTGGAGGTACAGTCCCCACCGGCACTGGCAGGTATGTTCGGCGCATTAGTTTTGATTGATAGTAATATGTGGTCAGATCCTGCCGATGTCGGAGTCGTCGGGCGGGATGGTGTCGAGCGCGGCGCTGTTCCGGTCCACGTCGTACACCATCCTCAGCAGCGAGGCGGTGCTGCGCGCGGAGCGGCGCGCGCTGCTGGGCGAGCTGCCCTCGCGGCTGCGCGACGCGCTGCAGGCGCTGGTCCGCCTGGCCGCCGCGCTGCCCGCCGCCTGGGCCGGGCCCAAGCACCTGGCGCACCACGCGCTCAGCACGCTCACCACCATCGAGTGCTCCTCGCCCACCACCTACGAGCCGTTCGGCGCCCTGGTCGCCATGGTGCTCACCGCGCCCTGTCTGTTCTGCAAGCCGGCCGGCCCCGCGCGCCCCACGCACCTCGCCCGACAGATCGCCATACAAACCTTCCGCGCCGTCATCACCAGGGCCCTGCTCGTCATGGATATCGCCGCTTACAAACGAGAACCGATGGAAGTACACGACGTGAAAATTGACACCAAACCAGATTTGGAGAATCTACTCTCACTCATGAAGGAAATGAGGAGGGGCGATCCGGACGTGGAGTTTTTAAACGCTAACGATGTTTGGGAGTACGTTAAGAGTCAGTGTCACGTTTTCCTTAGATGTTGTTGCCTGTTCTTCCACTTTTTAAGCGACATCAGTCCTCCCACCGAGTTGACTGTCGTCGGCGGCGATACTTGGGAAGTAATGTGCGGGTACTTAGATCTTCCGAGCACGTTCAAAGATATTCTGGACACGCCTTTAGGCAGGAAGAAGGCCTTGGAATGGGCAGCTGTATCCACGGAGTGGTTTAATGGGGAGATACCCGCAGTCGTGGTGACGGAGCCGAGCGAGCCGCCGAATTTGATCCCCCTCCCTGATGACTTCTCCGAATTAATGAACATAGTATCAGAGTTCTCTTGTCCGAACTCCGAAAGGGAAGACAGCAAGAATCCAACCATGTGTCTTGTGTGTGGACAGATCTTGTGCTCGCAAAGCTATTGCTGTCAAGCTGAAATACCAAAGGTAAGAAATTGTGCATTCATAATCTTTGCTGTCCGTTTACAAGTCTTTTACGCAATTTAAATCATAACTGCAACAAAATATTCGTAAAAGCAAAAGATAGTTTACGTTCATACTAACGGAAATATATCTATTGATTGTTTGAGCTGTCCTCAAGCGTGTTGGGAGTGTATTGACTGTGGGCGCGTGAGATATTATTGTATAAATTGGGTGTAACAAAGTATAATTTCAGGTGGTGGTTTCATATAACATACCAACTAAGAATGGCCTTTTTCAGAATTTCCATATTGTGATGTGAAGGGCTAATACTGTATGCGCACCACAATCTGTTCAGATATGTGTTGTGTTGTATTGTAACATGGTGAATATTATTCAGCGCAGCATTGTCGTATCTCATAGTGGCGAGATGCTAGTGCGCGCTCATGAGTGGCGCCGAAGGGTTTACAGTTGTTAAGTGGGCGCGGTGGTGGCGCACAGCTGGTAGTGTTGTGACATGGTGTATAATAAGGGTAGGTGGTCCCGCAGTGGGGCCGCGGCGGCACGGAGCGCGTGGGCGCGGTGGTGGCGCACAGCTGGTAGTGTTGTGACATGGTGTATAATAAGGGTAGGTGGTCCCGCAGTGGGGCCGCGGCGGCACGGAGCGCGTGGGCGCGGTGGTGGCGCACAGCTGGTAGTGTTGTGACATGGTGTATAATAAGGGTAGGTGGTCCCGCAGTGGGGCCGCGGCGGCACGGAGCGCGTGGGCGCGGTGGTGGCGCACAGCTGGTAGTGTTGTGACATGGTGTATAATAAGGGTAGGTGGTCCCGCAGTGGGGCCGCGGCGGCACGGAGCGCGTGGGCGCGGTGGTGGCGCACAGCTGGTAGTGTTGTGACATGGTGTATAATAAGGGTAGGTGGTCCCGCAGTGGGGCCGCGGCGGCACGGAGCGCGTGGGCGCGGTGGTGGCGCACAGCTGGTAGTGTTGTGACATGGTGTATAATAAGGGTAGGTGGTCCCGCAGTGGGGCCGCGGCGGCACGGAGCGCGTGGGCGCGGTGGTGGCGCACAGCTGGCGCTGCGGCGCGGGCGCGGGCGTGTTCCTGCGCGTGCGCGACTGCGAGCTGCTGCTGCTGGCCGCCCCCGCGCGCGGCGCCAAGCTGCCCGCGCCATACCTCGACTCCTACGGCGAGACCGACCAGGTAACACACGCACACATACACCACTAACTGGTAATTTAGACCTTCATAAGAGCCTTATTAGGGCCTAAACTGAATAAATGATTTTTGAATTTGAATTTGAATTTGAATTTGAACTACACATACTATTGCTTAAGTTAAGATACAACAACACTACAACTATACACTAGTATTATAAACATTTATATTGTTTTTGTAATTAATAAACTCAAAAACTACCAGACCGACTTAAAAAGAAATTCACCTGTATAATAATACTATATTACGAATTAGTAATAAAGGCTATATTTAATTGCTATGCTTGTGAATTAGCATCGAAAAGCTAGTTTTATATGTAGTGCACGTCCTATTTTACTATATTATATAGATTATCATAATTTCTAGTAAACGTAGATAGCCACATGGATCCTCGACAATTAATAGTTTTATTGTTTGAGTGAACGTTCGTATGCGTATCGCTTTCGACTATTTATGTATTGGAAAATGAACAGCGCTGCGCCGGTGAAAAGTTGAACTAAAAACTAGGATGAACATTTTGATATTTCGCCAGTTACGTTTTCCAATACGTTTTCGCAAATAATTCTTGCAAGGGCTACAGTACTGGCCGCACTATACTGTCAGCTGCACAATAAGGCAGTAGAGAACAGGTGGTACAATATAAGGTGTGTGTGTGTGTGTGTGTGTGCACAGGGTCTGCGGCGCGGCAACCCGCTGCAGCTGTGCGGCACGCGCTACGAGCAGCTGCGGCGCGAGTGGCTCGCGCACGGCCTGTACGAGCGGATCGCGCGGGCACTCGACGCCAACATGCTCGTCACCACCGCCTGGCAGAACTTGTGACTGCCCACAGTACCCACACACCGCGCCCGGTACCACTGACCACACTACCGAATCATCGACCCATGGTCAGCTCTATGACACGGCCCTATACAATAAAAACACATTTTTTTTACCCAGAATTATCTTGGAAACTGCTGAACTGATTACCTACAAAGATTTTTCTGCGTAATTCGTATAGGCTGTGGAGAAGAGTTTATGAGATAAAATTCACTCCGTCATAATCAGATGATTACGCTGAAACATAGAAGGGTAGTGTCATTTTAATTGACGTAATCTGTTCGATGCTGCGCATCAGTGTTGCCAAGCTTTATATTTAATATGTAGTTTTTTAACACATCAAAAGTCGATACCAGCAACATGTTGTTGCTCTAAAAGTCCAGATGTCGTGACTACACAAGTTTTGTTTATGTGATTATTGTAGTCTGTATATGCACAATTAATGATACATATGTATTATAAGACATTTGCTAATCATTGTATCAAGAGAACTCGAATTATCTCCGTCAGACCTAGAGTCAGGTCGACATGCGTGTTTGTATTAACGAGTGCGTAGAAATTATCTTTTAAAACGATTGCAAAGTTTAGTCTGTATCGAACTGTGTTCAGTTTATAATGAATTGTCATTTTGCAATAATCGCATCGAAATTATAAAGTTACCTTACAGTATTTAAGGTAAGGGATTTTTTTCTGTATTGTCCACTAAAGTGGACTCTATTACATGGCGCTTTGTGTATACATTTGTCGATTCTGTTGTTCAAAATTACTAAACTTAACTAATTTGACAGGTCTAAAAATATTTCCATCCTTATTTATACCCGCGCATGAGAAAGGGATAGCGAGACTTTTAGACCTGTCAAATTAGTTAAGTTTAGTAATTTTGAACAAGAGAATCGACACCATTGTTTAGTTTACAATCTCACTGAATGAGTTGGCGAGAAATGGCTGTGTTTATTAACTCATATTATTATTTCTCGTTAGTTTATGAAAAAGAGTATTATGTTTGTATGACGGACGACTGTTCACCGCACAGGATATTCAAACATATGAGACAAGTGCTATACATCTACGGCGTGGTTCGTATATCATTTTACCATATACGGTAAATCGATATGACAAATATATAATTTTGTATTAAAATCTGATTGTCATATCTATATTCTATACCTGTGTAAATGTGCACTTACAAATTATAAATTCTCTTTCCGTACATTATTTCTATATATTATACATAATCTACGGATATCGAATCCTCTTCGTTTCTCTTCACCAAAGTTAACATAGTATACGCGTAATATGTTTTATAATTGTCGTCATTCGTCATACATGCACAGTAACATTTAGTTATGTAGTAATTCAATTTTGAAACCCTGTGTTATGTGTTGTGCAATTACAAAGTAACTATCGTTTGATCGCGTGTTTTTATCTTACTGTAGTTAGGCTAGTTCTAAAGTTGGATGTGAGTTTGTGATAAAATTAACTTCCAATTCATGAGGTGACTTTAATGGAGTATGCTTTTGATGTGATCTCATGAATTTAATTAAATTATTTAAAAGTATTGATATTTGGAATAAAAAGAAAACGGTGATTGGTAATTTCTCACAAGGCTACATCCTAACATTTTATGAATAGATTAGAACGCTAATAAGAGACTAGGAACACTAACACACCAAAAATATTCATACTTCATATTAAACACTAATAAAACATTGTGATTTGGTAAGTGTCGAATTTAAACATTTACACGTGGAGAGCCCTTGCCGGCGCTTTGTGTACATCGTGCAGCTTACAGCTACGCCTCGGTCGATACACGTAGGCATTACAAGCGAGATATCTTTAAATAATTTGTTGGAGTGGATGGAATATTTGACTCCTATGGCTCAACATATGAATATTTGTATTAATTACTATCAAACTCTTTTTTTCGAATTCTAAATTCAACATAAATCCTTTAAATAAATACTTACACTTATTTATTGCATATAAAGGTTCCGTTAAGATGATCTAAAAGCATGTTTTGTTACTTTCAGTAGCCAGGCTCCGTTTGTATTAGATACATGAAGTGATGTAATTCTTCACTAAATGAAATGATTGATTGTTTATTACTTAAATACTTATTTATATTATATTTATTTATGAGCTAGGACACAGCACGCGTGCGCGTTAGTGGTGTATAAGATGTGTGTTAAAATTAAATTTATTATAATGGATCAACTTGATACTTTGCTTGTTCAGAATTACAGAAAAGAACTATTTTGTTTTTATAAGAAAATAAAATTTATCGTTATGAGTAGTAAACTTTTTAGTAGCAGATATAAAATGACTCGTCAACAACATAAATTAATATTACCTTAATTATTATATAAGCAAGTATCAAGTTGCCACACGCGTTGTAGATATTAAACAATTGATTAATATAAGATGCCTGGACACCGCTGAATCCTCAAAATGGATGGCTGGATGATCCAACGCGATATCGCTCTCGTCTCATGTTCAATTGATTCATGAAAATAAATGTTTATTAAAACTATTCGGATTTTTCCTTTAAATGCTAGAAATCCTAGTTACTGGTAACTAGCTATACCTACACATCCATGTGATATTTATGTGACTTATTAAATTATATTATATTAATCTATAGTAATATTATAAAGAGGAAAGATTTGTATTTTTGTATGTATTGAATAGGCTCCGAAACTCCTGGACCGATTTCAAAAATTCTTTCACCGTTAGAAAGCTACATCATCACTGAGTAACATAGGCTATAATATTATACTAGCTTCCCGCCCCGGCTTCGCTCGGGTAGACAAAATATTTGATAAATGTCTATAGGCTCCGAAACTACTGTACCGATTTCAAAAATTCTTTCACCGTTAGAAAGCTACACTATCACTGATTAACATAGGCTAGCTGCCCGCCCCGGCTTTGCACGGGTAGACAAAATATTTGATATAAATGTCTACCCGTGCGAAGCCGGGGCGGGCCGCTAGTTAATTATATATAGGTTAAAGTACTTATACACTAGTCAAAATAAAACTACGATATTATAAACAACAAAATATATTTCCCTTAAATTATTTTACATATCTCACTATACATAAGTAGGTATATAAAAATAAAATACTTATTTATAAAAATGCTCCATTAATACATGAAATTAAGGCGAGCCTCCTATCTACATCTACACTACAATACACTATTGTAATAGCTATGTACGTTCATAGCTAACTAGAGGAAATGCTTGTATTTTTGTAATGGACTTACTGAAAAACTAATGGACCAATTAAAATTCTTTCACCAACAAAATGCTATATTATCTCTGAGTAACATGGGATGGGCTATATCATTATTATACTGGTGCGCGGGTGAAGTCGCGGTGAAAAGCTAGTTTTAAATAAACCTAAAATAACAGCTGCATCATTTAACACAAACTCAGCCTAAGAAATAAGAACATTATAGAATACTAGCGGCCCGCCCCGGCTTCGCACGGGTAGACACTTATTTTGTATACCCGGGCGAAGTCTCTTTTTCCTGAATTTTCTTTGCTATAAACCTCACGGAGCCCGAGACCTTTCCAACGAATGCAAAACCGAAATCGGTTCGTGCGTTCTGGAGTTATAGCATCAGGATATATATCTTACATACTAGGTATTGCTTGAAAGCATTTTTATATCGATCAAAAATGTATACGAGAGAGCTTCCAGTCTCGACCAAGATTACTTTGTATCCTAATCAACTAGTCTTTAAATTTTTAAGGAGACTTCCGTAGGATGTGGTGATCGCTTACTATCAGGTACATACTAATAAAATATACGTAATAAAAATAATTTGGATCTTGATTTCACAAATTTGACTTGACTTATAGAAATATAACTAGTTTTTAACACTAATGGATAAGTTCATATCAAAGCCTAACTACATAAACAACTGTCGTTATGATTGGTGTTCTGTCGTTTCTGTCGCCGCAGTGACACCATCCCGCGACTGTGCTCGCCCTGTACAACAAATCATTTAACATTTTTTTTTTATATTGATATAAATTATCCTCAAGATTATTTTTTATTTCTTTAAAATTTAAAGTTTGTAATCGAATGTAAAAAAACACAAACTCTTAACATAGTATTGTTTAATTTAAATGTTTAGCTGCTTTGGAGTGATGGAGCAACAAACAATCAGTCAAGCTGTAAATTTTGTTAAATTGTATTGTTAATGGTGTCGATTCTGTTGTACAAAATAACTAAACTAATTTGACAGGACTAAAAGTATTGCCATCCTTATTTAGCCCCGCACATGAGAAAGGGATAGTAATATTTTTCGTCGTGTCTAATTAGGTTAGTTTAGACATTTTGTACAATAGAATCGACACCATTATGTATCTAGAATGGGAGTGGCAACGCGCCGACATTTTACTTCGCATCTGTTGCTCACATGCGTCCACATCTCATACACTAGGAAGAAAAAAATAACATCTTGATTTGTATTCCTTCTTAGTTGACTCATACAAGCAGCTAACTGACCTCAACACTGATGACGCGTAATGGTTGTTTGGAGTAAAGCTTGTGTGCAAGTGTCATGAATATTGACTCCACATTGTCACACTCGGCGTCCAAAAGGGCTGATGTTTCAAATAACTGGAAATATATAATGGCGACTTAAAATGGGATCATCCATATATTACACATCCATATATGACATCAAATAATAGTGAAAAAAGTTTTGTTCAGATTTCGTGTTTTCGTATAGATATATTCGATTTTCAAATATGATCTCACGAAAGTTAGGTCCCATCCCTTGTCACACTTTGTTGACCCCTTCCCCCCATTTGATAAATAACAATTTATGGATGGCCCCTATGGACCTCATACAAAAAGTATATAAACAATACTAACCGGCATTCCATACTTGTCAGCCAACCTCTGTGCATATGTTGTGGCCAGCCTAGACTCTGGTGTTCCACAGTCGCACTTGTTACCAACCAGCACTCGCGGGGCTGCCATTAATCCGTGAGACTCCACCTCTTGCATCCAACTTGCTATGGACTAAAGTCAAAAAAAGGTTTAAAAAAAAGTTAAAAAAAAATATAATCATATTTTGTAAGACTAGTTCAACAATTGTATAATATAAGTGAGGTTACAGAAGGATGAATATTCATTTTATTAAACTTCTCATTTCTGCCAGCACAGAACTTCGCCATAGAGGTCTAGCTGGAAACCTCACTCAGTACAGAAAAAATATTTGACTACATCTTCTGTGAAGGTGAGATACTGTGCCCAGTTGGGCTGATGAAAAACAGTACATGTGATTTGACATGTGTTTGCTGTTTAAAATAGCTGCTGTTGTAAAATAGACACCTCTATACATAAATTTAAATGTATTTCTTCAACTTCAACTTCTTTATGAATAGCTTCTACTAAGATTGTGTTGTCGGTAGAATGAAGAACAAGCAATGGAGATTATAAGATCGGTGTTAAAATAAAAAAACAGTATTCTGATATTTTTTTTCTTACATGGAATGTCTCTGGTTTTGTGACATCATACACAATGACAACTGCATGAACATTTCTATAATAATGCTGCACCATGGACTTGCGGAACCGCTCCTGGCCCGCAGTGTCCCACAGCTGCAGCTGGAAGTGATTTACCATTATCAACATGTAACTAAATCAATTTACAAGTTATGAGGGAATCAAGGAGGTAACTATAACAAAACAGGGGAATTAAGTCAAATGAGATACAGTGAACAATCTAATGAAAAAAAGGGAAAATGTTATTTACTGTTTACACACATATAGTTCTTACCTTAATGTCCTCATTAGAGATTTTTATATTTCTTTCCCGGAAGTCAACACCAATAGTAGCCTCAGATTTATCTAAAAATTTACCCTCACAAAATCGATAAGTTAAACACGTCTTTCCAACACCAGAGTCACCTAAAACAATAATTTTAAAAACTTTCTTCTGTTTTAGGCCTGGTATTTGCTGGATATCTTCTTGAGGCATTGTTTAAAATACACGAGCTTTACAGTTACTTATGGGTGGTTTGCATCGCAGACTGAATGAATAAAAAGGTTTGTTTAGTATCCATGAAATAACAAAATATCTGCGTTGTGCGATATCAATCTTGTGCCGCTTTCATTTTTGCATAAGTCAGAAAAAGAGAATGAATAAGAAGGCTGGAATATTTTTATTGAACTTTTGAACTTCGGCTTTAGATAGATTCCTTCCTTGTTTACTTACAGAATGAAGAAAGGAGCTCTTTCAAAACACAAAACATTTTCTTTTGCAATGACATGTTTGACATGTTTTATTTCGTTCAAAAATAAATCCTACCCGGTATTTTTTTTCGACGATGACGACGGGCCCGTTAAATTCTACCAATTTCTACTATTACTTTCTACTAAAATAAAGAGAACAAGGTAATAGAGAACAATACACTCATATAGGATACTTTTATCCCGGGAAAATTCTTCTGGTATTCTAAGCATAACGCGGATGAAGTCGCGGGCAGAAGCTATTTAAAAATATATGTATTGTTTGATGAATCATCATCAAACTACCTAATTTATTAATACCTTGGAAATATTTTTATAAAGTTATTGATGTACTTTATAAAAATATTTCCGAGCTATCAATTATTGGAATTTGAAAACTGCTTGATATATTTCTAGTTTGGGCTGGTAATAATTCTAAACATAGTATAACATAACTTTAGTATGGTAGCCCAATGGGTAGCCCTTTTGTCTTTGCTTCAAACGGACTGTATTATGCGCCGCGGAGCGAAGTTTCACTGGTTATTTAATCACTGATTTTTTAAAAAATATGTATTGTTCACTATAACTGTATATCCACCTTACAGAAGACCGTAGTGAAATAACACTACTTTGATGTAGTGTTGTGTTTCTGAGGTAAGTGCTCCACGAGGGTCGAGGATACGTTGGGCTAGTAGTAATGCTAGCACAATGACTCCTCATCAACATCAGGGTTGGCCACTTATTAGTGATATCCCTGAATTGCTAGTGGCTATAGGCTACGGTGACTGCTTTCCATAAGGTGGGCCGTATGAAAAAAAAACATCGAGTACCTAAGAAGAACTGGTAAGGAACATATTACTTATTTATAGGATAGGTAATAAACAGCCAAATTACTACGACTGGGACCAAATCAAATCATTAATCTGAATTTATTTTTATTTAAGTAGCTTTTGGTAGATTTTCAAAAACATTTACTGCAACCCCTCTCAAAATACTAGCTTTTTTTTAGAAATGTCGGACTTGCACGGACGGGCGGACGAAACGATCAAATTAGTTCAAAATTGCCTCTCTGCAATTAAATAATTTAGTAATATTAATTGAAATATATCCAGAATTAATCGGCAAAATTCTCATTAATGTTGGAGTAACACACGGTTGTTTTCGGTAACTTCGACAGTTGATAAAAACCGGTTCTTTTTTTGTAGAACAAAGTATAATATAACCTCAGTCACTGGGCAATCTCACTTGTAAATGAAGCTTTAAATTCTTTTGCTTGCAATAAATGAAAGTGTTTACATTCCATGAAGTGTACGGTGTGCGAAATCTACCCATCTTAATGTGCTTAGAACGGTGAAGAGTGTGCACGAATCGTTAATTATGTGGAAGCTAGCAGTTTTGTGTTTAAAATGTGTTTAAGTGCTCGTAATCCAATTACAGTCTGTTTTTGTGGTGTTAACCATCGGATGTTGCCGTAGGATTGCCATGTCCAGACTCGTGGACTACTTCGTTATTGTGGGATTCGACCACGAGAAAGAAAGTGAGTACCTATAACTTGTTTACATAAAAACTATTATCTGTACTGCAGTATTAAAGACTAAAAACAAATATTCATTATTAAAATTGTATGGATAAGTCTCACTAAAAGTTAATAAAGATAAGGAGGCTAAAGGCATATTCCACTATACTACATATTAAACATAATTATTGTATTTCTAGAACAAGTTTCTGCAAACATAATTCATAAGTATATTCCAAGTGCTCTTGTGAAAATAGTCAATGCTACCTACAATGCTATAGGTAAAAAAAGAAAGATTTAGCAAATTGTATTGAGTCTGTATTATAGAGTTGTTATTGTAAAATGTTTTATATTTTAAAATATAAATTTATACATTTTCTTCAACAGATCATATTGGGCTCATAAATCATCCAAACTGGGGTAAGAATTAGTCAGGCTGGCCATACGCAGCTGGAATGCTTTACTTACTGACTTTACTTTTTGAATTACAAATACTTTACTTTCTGAGAGTAATCCAGAATCTGGATTACTCTTAATTCAGAAAGCCCTCAATTGTATATAATTACATTATGCTCCACACTCACACCGGATTTTGAGAGATTAGACCTACCTACTATTATGAATAGGAATTCAGATTCTAAAATTAAACAAGGCATACCAGCTTTGATAGGCCAGCTACTAGCAATTTAAAAACCCATGTATGTATAACTAAGAGTGATTTACTTGATAGTTATGATGCTACTGTAGGTGTTACACATTAATTTCACCACCATACCTGCTTTTAACATTTAGACCCTAGTTTTGATCTTATGGTTTTTAGTTTTCAACCTATTTTAAGTAACTAAAGGGCTTCAAGACCAGACCTTTGTTTTCAACATTTAGAGGAAACATTGGCATCTATCTACAATGTTTTACAAAATACCCCATTGAAAAATATAATTTATTATCACAGCCATCAATTTTGTCAACCCTAGTAAGCTGTCATGTCAAGGAACTAGATTATTTAACAGAAAGGCCTACATGCCTTTCTATATTTCATTCATAAATGTTTGCTACCTCAATAAAAGGAGGTTAGGTCTTTTATAATTTTTGTCCTTCCATTAATTAGGTAGAAATGTAGGTACATTCTGATTAGTTTACTCTTTAATTTTACTGAAATAGGGTTTGTGCACATCAGTGAAAATAGAAGTAATTTTAATTTTTTTGGGGTATGTTATACGGTGTTACTATGGTTCTTATATATTGTGAATGGGCTTGTTATAAGGGCCCATTTAACTTCCTTTCGGCTTTTGACATCTAATATGACTTATTGGAATAATTTTAACAAATTGTTTGCTTTAGTAGACGAGACCGCTGGTCTAGTGGTTAGTGTATCTGACTGCTGCGCTAGAGGTCGTGGGTTCGATTCCCGCCGGGGCAAACATTTATGTGACAAATATGTTTTCCTTGCGTCTGGGTGTTTGGTATGTATTATAAGTATGTATTTACAAACAAAAAGTATATAAGTATTATATCAGCTACTGGTTTCCATAGTACAAGCTTTGCATAGTTTGGGGCCAGATGGCGCTGTGTGATATTATCACACATAATAATGCTTGTTGACATTAGTCCAAGCATTATTATTATTATTATTTAGTGGCTTTTCATATTTGTAGTAAAAGGAAGAGATGTGCAAGTCAAGAGCAAAATGGCACTTTACCTTCTCCACCTTATACCAAAAGGGACTCAACATGATTATTATATGTAATTTAAGAAAACACAAACTAAATTCATTCAGTCTGCCCACCATGATGTCATTAAATAGGTACAATAAAACAATGTTTAACCATAATTAATAGACATGAGCTAAATCTTGTAGGATTGTTCTCAGTAGTTCTTTTGAAGGAACTGTTGAGAATTTTTGTGTGTAGTTCCTTCAAAGGAACTACTGAAACTCCCAAGTACCTTATACAGTAAAAAAAAATGTAGTTGGACATTGCCTTATGTTAGTTACTACTTTAGTAGAGGAAAACAATGACTAAATATACTTTCTAACAATATAAAACACTTGGAAATTGATGGTCATAATTTTATTTGAAATATAATGTATTACACATACAATACATTGTTCAACAATGATACATTCAACACACATACAATACATTCTTAAGAGGGATTTTGTTTGAAACAATTTTACCTGAACTCGGAATAAAGCTATATAATATATCATAGTCACCTTAGTCACTTAACTTGATTCACAATTTTATTGCCAACACTATGTGTGGCTTATGTTTATACTAAATAAGAAGTCTACACTGAACCTAGATAATAATGCAGGATTCAGAGTGTGATTTATTAATATAGGTACCTACAACTAAGACCTGCATAATAAAATAGTGAGTTCATAAATTGACAGTTGTGAGAGTTAAGGGCGAATGGTGGTCACTGTATTTGGGCGCCAATATAGGTACCTATTTAACGGTTGCTGAGTTAAATAGGTCAATCACCAGAATTGCTTCCCAGCTCGCTGCTCGCACATTACCTATTTTTGGATACAAGCCAATTAATAATAGTTAATTTAAGTACAAACTTTAACAAGTTGCAATGCTGCAACTCTTTCTCGCGCATGATGTACAATTATATACCTACTTATATTATATACGATCGTGTGATGTATGGTACCTCGAAGTGTTTTCTGAACCTGATAGCAGCTAGTTCACCTTCCAGTTACGCAGTTTATAGTGAAACGAGATCTCCCTGTAACTGCAGCTTCTCGTTTCAACTTGCTCTAGTGTTCAGTCAGTTATGTCGATCGTATAGTTATATGTATGTTGATGACGTATTTGTTTTGAGAAGAGGCAAGTGACAGAGAAAGCAACATACAGGCTTATAAAATCAGTCAAGCAAGGGTTACTTAGTCCGGAGACCAAAAAGTTAAGTCTGAAGATGAGACATAGATATTATGACGGAAGCGGAATAGATACCTAGGTTGGTAGGTAGGAAAGGTTGTAGACAGGGGCTTGAGTATATTAGAATCAATGGGTACCTTACCTACCGCGCAAGACTACATTCAGAAATTATGTTGGTAGGAATATCCTATTTTAAGTTATTATCCCTCCATCCAGCCCATAGGTAAACCTGTAAGCATTCATAACATTATTTTATCCTATTCTAATATTATAAATGTGAATGTTTGTGAAAATGGATTGATGGATGGATGGATGGATGTTTGTTGCTCAATAATGCAAAAATGGCTGAACGGATTTGGGTGAATTTTGGTACATGACCGTAAATTACCTGAATTTAACATATAGGCTTTTTTTCTTTGATTATGTACGAGTATATAATCTAAGCATATAGAATACTTTATCCCGGAAAAATCGTAAGTTCCTGTGGGGTTCTAAAATCATCGCGGACGACTTCGCGGGCAGAAGCTTGTGTATCGGTAAAATTAAATTCAATCAGATGAATTTGATGTCCAAAATCTGAAAAGTTCGGAGTAGGTTACCTACCTACTCCTACCTAAGTTTTATTACCAATTTGTCATTCACAAAATGAATTAGGTAATACCTACCTACGCTTGTAAACTGTCATGCATACGAGTAACATAACGTAATGAATAACGATGCACGCGCGGGTGGAGGGACCCGCTCGCTGGCACTAGTTTAGTTACCATAAAAAGTATCATAGATTGAAATTGGCTATGACTTCAGCGCTATTCCGCTATCGGGTACGCATATACATATATACCTAGCAGAAATTTGCGAATTCCGCCTTGGAGAATGGCCATCCATAATCGGTGTTACCATTAGTCTGTGTCAAGGCTGACACCTTGTTAGCACTTTCTTTTATCTCCAGATAATGTATGTTTGTTTGCATACTTGAATATTGTAACCTCAGACCGACATAATAATAATATTTGGTGGTCTAAGAGAGAGAGTATGTATAATGATGTAAATTTTGCAAGGGATATTTTATCTATTTGTTTTTATGTCTTTGTATGGACTGGGGTAGTTTCTGGATTGATCAACCGGTTTTATGAATTATTACGCTATAGCTACACTATCCCAGGATAGAATGTCTATTTTTACGAGGGCAAAGTTGCAGGAAAAAGCTAGTAATAATTAATATAAGGAGGGTAGATCCCTAATTAAGTAATTAGATAATTTCCGAAATCCATTTAATAAAAGTACATATAAAATAAATTCACTGAACAAAACAGTCACATGAAATAGATACCGACCTATATTATGTTATGTTTAAAATATTTGGTATTTCGTTGCCGGGGACGTGACCGGAATGTGCGTGCCGTCCTCCAAATGTCTTCTCTAATGAATACCAAATAGCGTATAGTTTGTACCGGTTGTAGGGCATCTACAGTGTATCTTTATGTTACGTCGACAGTACTTAGGAAAAGATCAAGAAAGAAAGACCCTCTTAAAACATGGCCCAAATATCTCTAAGTGTACAATAAAATCGCTTCCTGCTGTCTGTCTATCCCTATGTATGCTTATATTTTTAAAACTGCGCAACGGTTTTTGATTCGGTTTCAAGAGGAAGGTTTTATATATGTATAATACATGCATAATTTAGTAGAGAAATTCTGATAATATTAGAGGTCAAAACTGTCTTTTTTACATTTGTTTCCGTGTCATTTTAATTAGTAATGATATAATTCAAACATTCATAATAATTTAAAACATTAATTTAATTATTTTAATATTATTCATGTAAAATGTTATGTTAAAACATTCAGTTTATCCTTCAACTTTAACTTCTTTATGAATGGCTTTAGCGGGGCTGCCATAATTACACACAGTTTATCCTTTATGGGACTAGGACTAAATTAATTGCCGCCGTTTCGCTATGGCAACTAAATAACAATGTTTCAACTGCACGCGCACCGTCATTCATGTAAATAAATATTACTGCCCAAATCACGACGGTGGTGTGTGATGCGTGAACAAATATAAACAATGATTTATGAAATTGTTCGCTAGTACGCTAATAACGCACATTGCTATTCATGAACTCATTTTAAAGCTTTTAATAATGTTGTTTGCTACATTTTTTGCATCTGTGACTACTGACATCTGCAGATGTGAAGATTTAAGAATATTTAGGTTTAATAAGACAAATTGTTCACGTATAAATCATATCGAACTATCATACAGTCTAGAACGCTTGAGCAATTTAGGTTATCACCTGTAGACTAGAGGGTTATCACTTCTCTCTAGAAATTCTCAATCTCGTGGTTTTCGATTTTATACTGTAAAATGTAATTGCAGATCCAGTTTAGGAAGGATAGTGGTAGAGCATACTTTTCCTCTCGTCAAACTCCGCAAATTGCCAAGCTTTAATTAATTCATTACTGCCAACAATACGAATACTCTTGACCTAATTGCGACGATGCTTCGGAGAAAGAAGTGCTATGTTTATATATATACTAGCGGCCCGCCCCGGCTTCGCACGGGTAGACATTAGTTTCGGAGCATAGACATTTATCAAGTATTAGCTTTCTAACGGTGAAAGAATTTTTGAAATCGGTCCAGTAGTTTCGGAGCCTATAAACATTTAGCAAATATTTTCTACCCGAGTGAAGCCGGGGCGGGCAGCTAGTATAATATATAGCCTATGTTACTCAGTGATAATTTAGAATTTTTGAAATCGGTCCAATAGTTTCGGAGCCTATTCAAAACAAACCCACAAAAATAAAAAAAATCCTCTTTATAATATTAGTGTAGATATATATATACTTTTAGCCAGGGCCACACAAAAGAAAGAAAAAAGCACTGCCGTTCCCACCAGACATAATTTTGTACCAGCAGATGGTGCTTATACTCCTTGTTTTAGAAGCGGTAATATTGTTGCCATCTCGTTAAAAGAAGATTGTTCGTCTGGTAATAATCTATTTAAATTTAAGTTTATTTGAGTTAAATTTACACTGCCACGTATACGCTGGTGGATAGCATTGGTTTCGTAGCTTGATTGCCTAATCGTTTTAAGTGGATGATATTACTAGTAGTAATAGTTACATAATCAATATAGTAATATATTGTTACAAATGATTATGACTGTTGCTTACCTAATGTATATGTACACAGCTATAATGAAATTGTTTTCCTGTCTTATTCAAACATTATTGATAGTCGATACACATACTGATAGTAGATGTGCAAACAAAGCGTTTATATGTAGTTTTGACGACATACAAACTTATCTTTGTGAGCGGCTGTTAACAGGAACAGTGCGTTCACTGTCCAGGTGAATAGATTTTTTATTGATGACCGTTTAAGAGCAATAATACTATTAAGGGCGCGCCGTGTCTCACACAATTTGTGTGAGACTACTAGCTCTATCGTTTGTGTGACACAAACGATAGAGCTAGTAACGAGTAGGTGACGGATGACGACGATAAATCACTTCCCATAGCGACACCTTTACCACGAATGGCCGCTGTCACCACATCACTAAACAATCGTGTCCTGACATCTGTGTTACTGCCTGTTTGTCGTCCGTCCTACATTCATTGTAATGCACAATCGCGGTGTTGATCTGTACGCACGAGCCGCGTTAGGAGTGCTCACATGTTTGACTAATCGTATACAATAACAATTAACGAAATAGGTACCATAAAGTATTTTCACGGTAGTAATTCAGTCTGAGGTCATGTTTCGTGTGACGTGGTCAAGGACGCTTGAGATTAAGATGGAAGTTAAAACTATGCGGATGCGGCCCATACACAGTTTAATTGTGTCTAACAACCTGTAGGTATGCGGCTTAGCCATGAATCCATGATGTTCTTGGTAATAGCTATACTAATTTAGTCTAAACATTTGTATGGATTAGAAGAAGGATTCACAGTATTTCTCTTCGTAAATGCCATAAGAATTTAATTTACCGCAGGTTTTGCGATGCTATTTTATTCTTAGGGTTTTTGCATACCATCTAGTACGTAGTTGTTTTGTGAGTAACGATGGACCTCCATTTGTTACGATGAGTTCTAAAGAGTGAGGAAAAACAAAAGTTGTTTCTTGTTTAACGGCAACGACTTTGTTTGAAGTTACGCTCCAATAACCGAAAGATGCCTTGAATACTTAGACATTTAAGCACGACAGTAAAGCTTAGACCTTAGAGAAATACCTTCCTGAGTTATATATTCCTACTGCTCCCGTTCGATTCCTAGATACGGCTATTGCACCAACCGCAAATAATAAGTTTGTAATAGTAAAATCGCTCTTTTTCTTGTGAATATAGAAAGACCTGTGAGCATTACAACAGTCTACTTGTTGCCATCATTAAGAACGAGCAAAAATTATTTTTTATTTATATTATTGATTGTTATAGCGGCTACAGAAATACACCTACTGTGAAAATTTCATGAGTTACAGCCCGCTGCAGACAGGATAGACGGACAGCTTAGTTTTAGTAATGGGGTTCCGTTGGTTAGCCTCGGATCCGGAACCCTAAAAAGATCCGAAGCTCACATATTAAGATCAAAGTTTTATACACTGGAGTCTCCTTTTTTCAAAGCGTCGATACTGGATAGTAATCCATAATCTTTTTAAGTTCTGTAGAGAAGTAAAGTAAGCCGCAACTTTCCAATCTAGTGCGCATGGTTAGTTAATTAAGTAATCAACAGTTAGTTTATATTCGTGTTGTGTGTGTTAGTGTGGCTTGGCTATGCTACTTAATGATCGTTCCTATTGTTGCAGGGGGCGGGCTTAACAGCGGCGTAGTCCTACAGCGATTCCCGGAGGCCAACTGGGACGACACACCATTCCACGACGGAATAGGATGGGTAAGACACATTGAAAGTTCATTTGACACGATTCGTTCTGGTTATTGTTAAGTCTAAGCTAACTGGGCCACTAGTAAGGTATTTTTTTCGGCTGTATATACCTATTAACTTATAACAATTTCTTTGGCACACCTACAGTCTAACCTGAGCGGCCTGAACTAAATGTATAGTGGCATTGAACGAAATCAGTATTCGATTTGTGACGTACCTAAATCAAAATATTGAGCCTTAGCAGCCGTTGCGGGCATTAACATGGTTAAGAATACGATACAGATAATGAATTATTCAGTTCGCCATATGCACTGGCTGGCTGTGGTTTACGGTATAACATTTGAACAGGATTGGCTGTAAACAAGTACAGACAGCCATGCTATGAATTAGGTTACAAGCAGTTGTATTGTATGTACTAGCGACTCGCCCCGGATTCGCACGGCCAGCGTTAGCTATACCTAAAAACTCAAATGAATAATTTATACATAAAACCTTCCTCTTGAATCACTCTATTTATAAAAAAAAACGTTGCGTTGTTTTAAAGATCTAAGCATACATAGGGACAGACAGAGAGAAGCGACTTTGTTTTATACTATTTTAAGGAGTGCCGTCACCGTCACCTCAAATTATAAACTAGTCACAATGACTACTACATACACTTTACGTATTTTATAGATGATTTTTATCATCTCATTAACGCTTAACTATAGACTGATTGGGTATATACGATTTATGGTATAAAATATTTGTAGCAATGGTTACGGTTAGGGCGCGGCGGCGCCCCATCCATATAAACACACTTTAAATTAGCTCAGAAGGAAATCGGCTGTTTACATCATGTTGGCTAGAATAGATTTAAATTGTTAGTACATCATCGCTTGGCCTTATCCTAAACATTGTTCCGGTCTGCAGTACATCTAGCCCGATGTAGGCGGTTCTTAGATTTTTACACAACGCAATTTTTTGCCATTTTGATCCCTATTTTACAAGGCAAATTAAACCACTTGTGAGACTTTCTGCCTCCGACAGACCTATCACGATTGTCATAGATATGTAATAGCTAAGAGTAGATAATATACTACGTACAAGTATTAGTTAGCAAATTAATATGCTCTCCGAGGCACGGCTGGGATGGGGCTCGGTATGGCTGGTCACTGGCCAGTTGTGTAATTGTTTTTTTTTTCGTATATCATGGTTCGGCCAAGGTAACGTCCTTTGATTGGTACCCAAGGCCTTGGTTGTCATACCCCGCATTCATTTTAATTCATTTATCGTCACTTAAATTACACCGACAATCAAATATAATTGGACAACGAGGAGGAAATGTGCTTCTAGGAATGTTGCTATTATTACTCATTTCTAAGACTAATTAGAATATTTTAAAATTTAATCAAGGTATTTTTATTCGTGTCCTAATTGTTCTTGACTATTTTTGGTGTTTTTTCTCAGTAGGCCCTTTAGCAGTTTTTTTAAAGGAACTACTAACATTTATGAACTTCCGTATTTCTGTGTCGAGTAGTGAATATTACCATGATCAGATCTACGCGACATTTAGGATTTTATCGGGGTGCATCAGAGATGTGTACAGAAATATCACTTGAATTTTTCTTGCGAAACTAGTAAACAATGATCAAAATATCAAAAAGTTATACGAATATTGTTTGTACTGTACAGTTCTGCCAGCCGCAAGGATGGGCACTATCAACGGAGCGGTCGGAGCCTCGGTTCTACGTGTCCGTGCTGACCGACGTGGATGCGAACCGGCACTACTGCGCCTGTCTATGCTTCAACGAGACTGTAGCCATCACGCCGACCAAGCCCGCCGACGAGGTAAGTTATAGAAGATATAATAGAACCAGTACCTCAAAATATAAAGTCTACTTTCTGTTCCAAAACCTTTTAAATCTACGCTGCCAAGAATGAAAACCTTTAAATCGTGTGATTCTTACGATTTTACGTAAATTCTTAGAAATAAAATCTTAAATACCTGGTTCTATTTGAGGAATACCTATGAAGTGACAGTTAGTACCAGGAGTTTTCATGTCCCACATAAAGTATGCCGAAGACGTTCCAAGGGTAACATGAACCACAATAATTGATTAAGTTCTTTGAATCAGTATTATGATATGTTACCATGTTGTTCCTTATTGGGTAAACATTATGAAGACAATTTATGAAGGAAATTCACGTTCTTTAATCTCGGCATTGACCTATAATAAATAGACCCACTGAATGAGTATACCAGTGTCCGCGCCAACGCACGCCGCTTCCGGCGATAGCTGGATGTCACATTATTGCCAAGGACATATCCACACCGTGCACTGATTTATATCACTTGTACAATTTAGTCCTAAAAAGTTTTGTTGTCCTAAAATTACAATCTTCGCGTCGACTAAATATAGTTTCGTATTTTGTATCATGAGCAATAGACGTATTACGTAATACATTTTATATTTTTCTATTCTATTATTTTCTACTAAGAATATGTATATAGAGTGGTCAAATACTCGACGTCGCTAATCTTTATTATTATATCTGTCGTTGGGGTTAGATTTATCAATGTTCATATCGGTAATTGCTTTGGCGTTTCATTGTGTATGACTTCTTCAAGATTCCTTTCGTATTTCAACTCCATTGTTAAATTTCTATATGAACGTCCTTTCACATCGTCGGCACGCGCTCGCGTCAGTGTTGAAGTTCATTCCTTTACTAAGCTTTCTTTGAATGTGCTCTATGTATACTTTTATGGCTCGTTTCCTGTGTTTGTGTGATGCGTTCCGCGTAAGGTGGGGTGGTGGTGTTAGTTGTGTGACTGTTTTAATTTTGAACTGAGCTCTATGAGATGGGTTTAGAACATAAATATACGGCGTGAATGGGCTTAATAATCCACCGTTGTGGGTGAATTAAGCTGCAAATATTCAGTAATTCGTCCTTATACTAATGGTTTCTCTAGACGTCAATCCGTTATCATTTCCGTGTTCTGTATCTATTCATCGCACCATCCACAATGCATATAATGGAAACTAAATCCCTCTATTGAATCGGTAGGAAGGAACCAAGTATAATTAATTACAAACAATATACTCTGTGTCATTGATTCAAGTTACATTAAAATATTTGATATAGTAGCCACAGTGATATGATAACCTGCTAGCATGAAACGGTATAGAATTACATTTAGCCCATTGGCTTACCACGGCCGTACATATTGAGTTTTCTAACACGTTGTATCTATTAACCCACTATAAATGATTAATTAACTAGTGAGGTACATTTGCACGCCACGCTGCTGTACTGTTACCAAAATTACTAAGCAGACTATAAAATGCTATAGCAATGGCATCTAGTTTGTAGATAAAGTTAAAGTCAGTAATATGGAGCGTATTGAGACACCAATAATAAATAATAAAATGTTGGACGAATACGGTATTTTTAAATGTAAAATTAGACTTAAGTTAGCTTTTTAGTTTTTAAAGTAGCATAACTCTTCCCTAGCTCGTACTCGTCGTAAGTCACTGCCCACCGCTATAATTTTGCTGCAGGCTTCAGTTGACAAAAAGTTACGTCTACAAACTGTCTCGTCGTGAGATCACTTTTATCTTTTACGGTATAGTTTATCTTAGCTTTTTTGTACCACTTCCTTTGAACAGAAATGCTTATAGCTATTTGTAGATGTAAATATTTTTAACCACATGACGTACACAACTTAAAAGCTCGCTACTTCCTTAATAAATAAGGCATATATATAATTGACCCTAATTTGTTTTGATTCTCTTTGAATGTCTGTTTATAGCATGATACAAAACAATCCCTGTATATATGAGTATAAGATTTAAAATAGAATGCCAGGTCTTATGGTGATGAGTTGGTCCTCGTTAAGTGACGCAGTCGTTTGGCAAATTACTATGAGGGGTATGGTGTGAGTCATTCAGTAACCTGTCTATTGTAAGGGCGTTACGTTCACTGAGTCTTAGAACCTGCGAGAAAATATTTGCATGTTTGGTTTGACAAACGACGAGTTTAAAATTAATGATCTGCTTGTCATTATTTAAGTGTCTAGCTTTCGAAGTAATTACTACCAACAACACAACAATGCTAATTTACTCTCTTGTTAAAATACAAACATAGCGTGATTTCAAGCTTTCCCAATGTAATGAATGACTGCGAATCAAATAATACAGTCAATGTAGCTTAGGCATACCATACTCTTATCATTTCTGTGCCGTGACAATGCCTAATTTCGTTCGACCAGGAATAAAGTGCGCTACTTCCGTTGACTATGTAATGTGTGTATTGATTCAGCCAGCCTCGTTGTCTGTTGTCGGTAAACTTTGCCCTTGTCCAAATTCCTAATTTTTATTAATCGATAATTGCTATACACGTTAAATTCCTTAGGATGTATTCGTCATACATACATTTGATTTCATCTTTCGTATAAACTTATTGCTATTGTAATAGCGAATGTATTATTAGGCATCGCATATTGCGCGAGGTCACATTCGTTTTGATATGTTCAAGTGCTCTCACGATTGAACTTCTGGGAAAAGGTTTAAGTCCAGCACTCTAAATGGTTTGCCTCGGCACAATAAAACTACTATAAAGTTAACATAGAAATAGTTTGTTTCGTCTGCAAAAAGGGTCTCAAGGAAAAACAAGTTCTCTTTGAAAGTAAGGCAGAATTTCGAAGCGAAGGCTAAAGTGGCTTTGGGATCGCAGACGCGGATACTAGTATAAATCCAAGATTTAGCAGTAGTTGAAGGATATTTATTTGTTTGAAGATTTATAAATCTAATGAGCGCGTTAAATTAAACTATTGAATAAACAACCCAATTCTGACGTTTATACATGTAAGTTCATTCAAAATTTATTGTCCGTATACTGTAATACTTACTAATGTGTAATACTTTTTTTTTTCTTTTTTTTATACCACTAAAATGGCAAACAAGCATACGGCCCACCTGATGGTAAGCGGTCACCGTAGCCTATGGACGCTTGCAACACCAGGGGTATCACTCGCGCGTTGCCGACTCTGTTATTATTATTGGCATGCATGCGTAATACTTATTACAACACGTAAAAATAAAACGGATTTGTTTCCCGTCATTAAACCATTTACCCTTGTATCGTTTTGTAATTTTATCCATTAATGTATAAGCATTGCCCAATGATTAAGTTAAATTTAGATTAACATTTCCGTCTTGCATCCCTTTCCCTGCCTCTAAGCAGGGCGTACCTATACGATCAGTGCCGGTAGCAGGAACATTGTTGACAAAGTTTTCGTATCGGCTTTGACCATTTTTGTATTGGAAAATGAACGCTGCGGCGGTGAAAAGTGGAACTATAAATTTGTATGACAATTTTGACATTTCGCGAGTTACGTTTTCGAATACGTTGTCGACAATGCTCCTGCTACCGGCACTGGTCTGGAATACATTTTACTGGACTTGGTTCCCTGAACCACACATCCGCTGGTGGGTTATAAAAATTACCCATAAATACCTCTCCACGGAAACCGTTTAACGTTCAGTCAAAACTGTTACTTTTTATTGGATCCCCTCCTACGTGGACTTGGCATGTCTAGGGTTGCTTGAGGTAAGTGTATTGTAGCAGGTTTTATTAAAATCGCCTACTAGATTTTAGTTCAGTTAGGATTAGGGTGGCCATTGCAGAATTAAATTGTTTTCCCGGTTGTTTGTACCCATATCGCTAATTCTACACTCGTTTCGCAATGTATACTAATAGATATGTCCAATAGCGCATTCGAGAGTTCTTTCTTATTCTTTATGAAATCACTGTACTTCCTCATATGTGGCTTTTTATTCGTTTATCATAAATTATTAAATCGCTCATGATTAAATTCGAATCAGCATGTCATAAAATATCAAGAAATTACAGGTAATTATTACAAGCAATGTAAAAAAAAACACTAACTGCGATAAATCGTAAAAGCAAATTCTTATCTGACAAATGGGCAAAGCCTGGACTCGGCAAGTGGGTACCGCAACTTACGTCACCATTTCTAAACAAGGTGAGGCTGTTTTGGTGAATCTATGGCTTGACGTCATAGACGAACCGTTTTGATTAATTGTCTTGACATTTTGTATCTTGAATAGAATCAGGTGTTACATGCGGAAACTCATATTTAAAAAATACAAATTATATTATATTTTGTATCTTTTTTCGTCTGTAAGTGCCGACCTTGCTAATGGACGTACCTCGCATAAGTAATTAGACATACTGTTATTTGAACTGATTTGACAGTGTTGAACTTGGTGTTGTTATTATGTCATAATTTGCGATAGGCGCAATATGTCTTTTCCCTGTATTCTTTACCAGCCGCCGGTTGTCCTTGTCAGCTTTCATACAATCCATCCATCTGCTTTCAGGTTTGCTTCTACCCTTGCACTCATCCAAATGCATACACTAAACATTAGCTGCAGCGTTATCTTCAACCATGTTATAACAAGTCTATACCATGACAAGCGCTTATTCCTCAACATTTGTTTAGTCACTGGAGAATAGAAGTAAAAATAAATGATTTTGGTTAAGTATCCTTATCCTTTCCATTCTTTATCAAGTTACGTGGTTTTATTAGGATGTTAAATCCTAATTTAAAATAATTTGGAATATTTTTTATTATTTAACATGCGCATTGAAGCAGCTCCCACTTGTATCGCACTGTACATTATCCCTGCACATCATTACTGGTCACGCTCCATGTGAAGGGGATGATAATTTTATTTTAAACCTTACGAAGGGACGGTAGTTATACAGCAGGTGCGCATGCATTATTACTGTTTCCAAAATTATTTAACGTATACTTTGGTTATTATAATTTTGAATACGTGCCGAGTGCCGACCACTATATGTATGTATGTAAAAGTTTTTGTAAGGTTGGACTGGTTTTAATGAGAGCTCTGAGTTACTATTTTGCAATGTGTTTATGCTTATTAAAAATTGCTATGATACGGGGATTGAACCCGTGAGTGACATCTGGCGTAGAAGTCAGGCCTACTAACCCACCGTGTCATCGTTTTTTATTATCTCTATAGAGACCATTACATAAAACCTTCAGAACATAACATAAAATAGCATAAAAACGCCAGATACTTTTGTCAGTTACATTGTATGCATCATCCACGAGTCATTTAGGAATACCAACTGCTTCAATGTTTCCATTTATCGTTCAGCTTCTTTGGCTTAAAGAATTGTATCAAATACTTACCCATGCCATTATTGAATTGAAATTCTCCCTTACGCGAAGATATATTGGCAATTCGTTGCGGACGAGGCGGACTTCGAACCGACAATTTTATTACGAAGTCTATGCAAATGCGTCTGAATCACTGGGGCTAAGCGGTGCGTGTCTCCGCTACTTGGTAAAAAGTGTATTTACTTTATTTAACGACTATTTATTTTCTTTTATGTGCGGCTGCCCTACTAATAGATGAAATGTCGTAAATGCTAGTATTACCGGGGATAGATAGCTGTGGAAGCATTTAGAGGAAACCTTTGTCAGGCATAAAAACTAATGCAATAGTTTCTCGCAATTGAATGTAGACTAGAAATGTATAATGCAGTTTACACATGTATATTGTATCTCAAATATCCATTAAATGGGCTAAATTGTATTGTTCCCCTGTATCGCGAATCGGATGCATGGTATTGTATGATGTAATGAGTATTACCCGGATGTGTACATCTGAAAGCGCTATTCCCATTCCCTACAATATGTACGTACAGCGTATTGCGATAGCTATAGCAATAAATACATCCACGCATCTGTTCTGTTCAGATGGTGAGCTGTTAATATTTTGTCCGGGGTCGACGGCCGTACTTAACTTCTGAAATTTAAAGACTGTGATGCTACTAGTACTATTTAGAAATAATGATGGCAGCCCTGAGGAATTCTATCGAGGAAATTAATGCTAATCATTCATGATCCAATTAAAATTGACGCTATTCAAGACGATTTCTTTTCTTGGCTACTATGTTGTTTTTATTGCTCTTTTGCACTGATTCCGTTTATGTCAGGAATCTAACCTTGATTCCCATAGCCCTTTTACATCTTATAATTTCGGCATATAATTTCTTCGAATACATATACCCAGGTTAATGCGATAAGTAAATAGGAACAAAACACAATCGTTAATACATAACATTGGTGTTGACTGTGTTAGTTCCAGTGATATGTCAATGTAACAACCACGTAGTGTTCATACTAGTTCTTGGATAGACACCAGTAGCTCAATGTTTAGCGTTATCATCCGTAGAATGTCATTAAGGTGTTGTAATCGCATCGAACGTAAATGAATACGAGTAATGAGGAGGGTAGGTGGATATATTTGCTATTACCTATCTATATACATATGAATAAATTTTAACGCAAAGCTTTCGAGCGAACTGTGCTTTGATGGCAGGAAGAAGATCCCGGCTACAGCGCCAACCTACAAACAACCTAATTTCAACCTTAAACTATTAGAATAGAGGTATGTTTAGACGTGTCTATCTCTACATGAGGTTTGGTGTGAGGGAACACGACACGTGATTGCTTTCGAGATTAGAATGTGTTCGGACGTTTCGATATCGCGTTTCAGCAGAGATTTAGGCTGCGTAATGGGAATCGCCTTGGGCCGGGAATTCCCTCAAGGGGCTTTGACATAATATTTGTGCATCACTTAGCGGTTAGCGATTACAGACGTACGTACGATTATGGGTTCGCACTCCGCTCCGGGCTTTATTTGGCGGTAGGTACCTAATTATAGGTTATTGTTTGTATTCGTTACGTGTAGTATAAGTAGTGCTGATAAGTTCTACCTATCACCGGCAGTCACTTCGTATTATAGTCGTAGTAAATGGGATCGAATGACGAACACATTCTTGTGTATTTTAAAGATAAATGGGGATAACGACAATGAGTGCTGATAAGTGTGTGGGGAGAGTTAGATTAGTGATTGATCATGCTCAGGCAGCCTTCCAGAACCTTTTAGAACAATACAGTGTAATGTCGAAATTACAAAATGTTAAATTATATGTATATTAATGATACTTAATAAGATATACGCGAATATTGATTATCGAGTTTCGCATTAATATTGAATTGAACTGCCTTGAAAGTTTAGGATACGGGTGTGTTGAAATAAAAGAAATTACTGCATTGCGTGTGGCATGCATTATTCATAGTATGCGTTTGCGGGCACCGGACAAATGTCTGCCACTTGATTGTGGACTTAATGGGTACATATGGTAACTGATACTTCCTCTGTGCTGCTATTTGTTTAGGTTGGGTTTGGTAAGAGAGAGACAATCCTTTATCTGAGAGTCTGACTCGGACTTAGAGAACCAACCAAGGCAGTTTTTGATGCCATGCAATTAATGTTGCTTAGGTTTGTATTCGGTCAAAGTAAATCAAAAACAATGTGCCATTTATACCTTGATTGTGAAATCAAATTCAAAAAAAATTAAATCAATTTAGTATCTTATAAGGCACTTATGTTATGAAGGTCGAATTTACCACTATATTCATACTTTAAGAAGTCGTGGCCTCTACAAGAGTAAATTCCATCCAATTTAGTATTTGTCAATGTTTTTTTTATGTGTTTCATTGATTTGTGTAGCCCTTGCATACAGCGAGTGTCATGTGCCGCAATGTTTGGCAGCCGTGTAATTACGAGTATATTTGCAACGACACACGTGTTCAAACAGTTGTACATTAGCTCCGCAAATACTGCATGTGTGGTCCGACCTTATTTGTCGACGAAAAAGTTTGTTTCCGTAACTGGCTTATCTATATACATAAGCCAGTTACGGAAATAATTATGCATATTGTCTTTAATTTGGTTAGGTTAGGTTAGAATAAAAATGGCATGGAAATCGAGTATAGCCAGAGATATAGTAATTATTTATAACATGTCTCTGAGTATACCATTTAGTTTTGTTTTCCGTTTCTGTTGGATTTCATGATTTGTAATTAACCGTTTGAGGTTGAGAAACCTTTAGAATATTTAATTGGCGTAATTACCTATCTTTTTTTACTTTCATCGGCAATTTGTTGGAGTTATTACGATAATTATAGGCAAAGGGTACGAGCTTCTAAATATATTTTCCTGTTTCTTCGCCTTGTTTGTTTCCTTTTCCTTCTATTCGACGGTGGCATCACTTAAGTCGATGGCCCATAAAACGTCCCAAATGTTCAGTCGTTGTTGTCAGCCTATTCGATCCTACGCCTAGGCGATTTTTTTGCTTCCGTTATGGGTGATCTTATTGTATAGGATAGAATTGATCATGGTTTAATTCAGCTTTTGCAAACAAACCTAACTACAGGTTAGTCCAGCATTACTTAGTATGGTTTTGTTTATCTATGCTCCGGTTTGTTTGTCATATACTTTTTATTCTGTGTACAAACTGCTACTATTCGCTACGTTGTCCTTGTCAGTCTCAAGAGCTGGGATTTCTTATGTTACAACATACAATGTCTATTTAGACTTATTTTCCTTCTAGCTTATTGCATAGCTTGGTAGTAATATTGAGCTTCGTCTAAATTAAATATATAAATTGTATATTAATCCTGGTGTTCATAAATTCTATTACTAGGCTAGGTGGCAGTGTAGTCCATTAATCGAAAGACGACTTCCGCCGGCGGCAGCGGCGGCGTCGGTGCTGATGCAATTAAAATAATAACGATGAGCCTCCTCCCCCGGAACTTAAGACAGTGATGATAATTATGGAATTGTTATTATATAATAATGTTTGGACATTATCACATAGCGCCATCTATCCCGAAACTAAGCAAAGCTTGTACCATGGGACCCAGCAGCTGATAGAATGCTTACATCTTTTTTTTGTAAATACCTACTTGTAATACATTCCAAACACCCAGACGCAATATTTACGGCTCATGGGTATTAAATGACCCGTTCCTTGTAAAAGTCAAGCATTTTGCACATTGTTACATTACTTAATGTTCAAGAGTAGCCAGCGTCAACCAGTAACATTAAACACTTTGAACTGATCGCTGTAGGCAGTATCCAAATATTTCGTAACTAATATCGATATCATTTGTGCTGCGTACCAAATTAGCTTCGCGTGCAGCATATGAATTATTATTTACATTGTGGCAATGACCATATTACTTTTTATTTGATTACACACTGCAGACACTGCACCGACATTCCTTAAGGTATTTCACTGGTCGGTCTTTGGTTTGACTAAGTTTCTGTTATTGTTTGGAAATTTAACAATTTTCATTCGTTAAAATTTGCTGATCTACTTATATTCTGCCTATGTCAACGCACGATATCCGTAAATATTTAATATTAATAAAGCAGTAGCAAAAGTAGTTTCAAAATGCATTTGCTATACCTCCCTCGTGCGTGAACGGTCGTTAAACATCGAGATAAGCAGTTATTGTGCTTTTAGATGAGTTTTAAATGCATTCGCCGTTACATCGATAAGGAGAGAAATTTATACGAATCTGATGAAATTCATTTTGAAAATTATTTGACAACTTTAAAGTAACATTTCCCAATGACAAGTCACATGGGCTTCAAATTAATACTGATCGAAAAAAAATGGGGGACGTGCGTCGGTATATTATGGCAACAACTAAAATGAGTACATAACATAACAACAATACCTAATCTATCTAAGTAAATAAATTAAGGTTATGTGATAAATTATGGTGATACTGAGATTCTGAGAGTCAGCTGATAAATTAATGACATTGTTGTGGACATTCCAGTAATGAATCATGATAGATAAATGAGTGTATGTGGGTAGGTATGGCCATATCTTGTAGCTATTGTTTTTATAGTGGAAGCTGCCGGCAGATTTTGATGTTATATTTATGCACTAAATGGAATTATTGTACATCTTCGGCAAAAATGTTGATACCACTTAGTTAGCAACAAGCAACCACCCACTCTAAACTTACCGTAGCCTATGAAAGCTTGCAACACTTGCACTTTGCCGACTCTGGAAATATCTCTTCTGCTCTATATGAACTCCCTTGGGAAGAACCCTAAGACGTCCCCGTCTTAGGTTTCTATTCCTATTCCACAACCTGAGCTGAATGTCTGCGGAACAAAGTTTATTTGGAAATCAACTTGGTCCAAAAGTCACAGACTTATCAAAAACAGTATTTGAGATATCAGCTTTGGGCATTTGCAATAGGAGTACAGCTTCTCACATCTGAAGCAGAAGCTTTAAATCAGTGATACGTGTCATTAAAAAATAAATATTTCTTTTCTAGGACGAGGAGTCACTAGAATCATCGAGACCTGTCGCAAACATCACCCACCACAGCATCATGTATGCGCCCAAATGTCTCGTCATCGTCTCAAGGCAGGATTACATCGATACATTCAGGGTGAGTACTGAGTACATTACATTAAGGTTTTTGAAATCTTTACATACTTACTAGCCAATTTCCATTGATGTCTTGGCAGCTTCAATTCAATCACAAGCATTTGAGTTCAAATCTTAATATAAACACACTTCTATGTGGACACAAGCCTATTCTATGTGGAAGCCTAACCAACCAGCCTGTTTCCTTTATCAGTTTCTGTGTTATACTGTCTAATGTTCTTCGCTTTAAAGTTGTGCGTGGTAAACAATACAGGGCCCTTCTTCCTGGTCAGTTCTCGGACAGAGAAGGACAGTATTATAGTCTGACGTCGTTGTTGTATAAGTTCATACGTCAAACTAATTTAATCAATATGTTATTGCTGATGTCTCCATGTCGTAGAAACTCTAATAGGCGTTGAAATAACCAATTGTTTCATAGACGTCCCGTAAATGTAACGGTTAATGTCAGCTCCTATTGTAGTAGAGTGAAAAACATCTGCTGGCTACATACCGTCGGTCGAGCATATAATGTATTCATTTTCTTGCAATTGCAAACCAGACATCCGATAGAAGTGTCTGAGCCAATAAATGTTCATAGAGCGAATCTGTTATAGTTCATAATCGGTTTGATGTTGAAAGGTGTCTTTGTTGGATTGTCATAGATTATATTGAAATTTGTTACGAAATCAGCGTGTTTTATGCCGTACAGGTGGCTTTTTTTTTCGAACCGGTGGTAATTTAGACCTTCATAAGTGCCTTATTAGGGCCTAAACTGAATAAATTATTTTGTTTAATTTTTTACCCTTCAAAGAGCACACGCAGCTCATCATAGCGGTCGACGTAATAATGAAAGTTACTAGTTAGTAACGATCGTGTTATATGTGGCATCGCAGAACTGCCTGGGCATCATCTACACGGTGTGGGTGGAGAACCTGGGCGTGCCGCTGGAGACGCTGGTGGGTAACCTGGTGGGCGGGGTGCTGGTGCCGCCGGCGGGCGGGCCGCAGGTGCGCTTCAGCATCGGCGCGGGCGACCGCCAGGCGCTGCAGCCGCCCGCCGCGCCGCCCATGCCCGTCACACACACCGCCGTGCACATGCTGCTCCGGTTGCTCGGTCTGTATACCACACCACGCACACACACATACACATACACTGCGTTCATACATGGTCATACCGAAAGACTGCCACCTCTGGTCCATATCATTCCTAATGGTATGGTTCGTCATTGCAAGAGACCAAAAGCTAGGTACTCCCATGATTATGTTCCCAAGTCTTTACACGGCGAAATGTTGTCACAATCATGGTTTTCCAGGATCCCTTATGGTCTCGGTTTGGTGCTGTGAAACTTACTCTTGTTGGTCGAAAAATTAATTGTATAAAATGTTTTTCAAAAGGACGGAACCTACAAGTGTGCAAGTCGGATTTGCATTTGTTCAATTTTTTTTAACCATTACGAGCTGTTTTAACATTGAACATGTCAGCTTTAAGTATTCATAACCGGAGCAGTTATATTTTGTTCATCAGTGCGCTTGTTTCCAGGTATCCACAACTCAGTAACGCTGTGGTGCGCCGTGATGAGCGAGCACAAGGTTCTGTTGGTCTCCCTGGCGGCTGCGCGGCTGGCTGCAGCGTGTCGAGCTTTGGCGGCCCTCATGTTCCCCTTCAGGTTACTCATTTTTTATACTACAAAGGTGACAAATGTAACAAAATAGCCGTGGTGACCGTGTGGTATGGAGTGTTGCCTGCTATTCAAGCGACGCGAGTATTGAAATCCCACCGGACTGTACGAATGAGTTTTAACAACTTAAGCACATTGATTAGTCACACCACGAGCTTTACGACGAAGGAAAACATCGTGAGAAAACCTGCTTTCATCTTAGAAGACTTAGATTTCAAAAACTTATGTAGTGCCTAAGAGACGGCGGCAGATATACCATCTGTCACGTTGGCATAAAGATATCTTCGGTGAGAAGCGGCTGTTATAACACCTCTGGCTACCCGTTCGGGGACCCATGTGGGAAGGCGTGCAGATATCTTATTTATAGCTATAGGTGACAAATGACCTGATAAAAGGTCGCGGTATGACAGTAGGCAATACACGCATGCGATACACATGATATCACTGCCAACATTAAATAAAAGAGAGGCGGATTGATTTATATTACATACTGTACCAAATACATCTTCGAAGATGTAGTAGTGAAGGTCCTTCGACTAGACGACGAAGACAATGGTGATAATGATGATGAATAAGAAGTGTATTGTTCAGGTACGCGCATGTTTTTATACCGCTCCTGCCGGCGGGACTAGCGGAAGTGCTCGCTACGCCTACTCCATTCCTCATCGGTGTACATTCCAGTCTCAAAGAAGAAGTTTCAGAGCTGGTGAGTACTTCTTTGGGCAGCATGCGTTACTGGCCTTTCTGCCGCACTTCATTAAAATGTTGAAGCAACTGAACCAATAACATATTTGGGGTTTTTTATACCCTGATCGTGGCAAGGAAGCGTACATCTTGCCTGATCGTTAGTGAGCGCGTCATAAAGTCGCTATCAATACGAATGGTATCTCTAGCATATTGCCACTTACTTTATTTTTGGAGATGACTTACTGTGCTTAAAGCATTAAAGCAGCTAAAAGCTGTGTTTGTTCTCCTTAAAGTCGGCACAACGTACTCTCGAGAAGTACTGTTAACCTTAATCACTACATCAAAGTGGGGTTATTTGGAAAAAGTAAAAACCGATTATGTAGATGATTAGTATTTTTCTCTGCTAATCAAAAATGACGTCAGAAGGTCCGCAAACGTCTATGCTAGTAGTGTAGAGCGTCACATTGGTTGTGGTGTGTGATGTGTGTTGTGTCGTGTGCAGCTGGACGTGATAGTGGCGGACCTGGACGTGGGGTCGCTGCACGTGCCGGGCGGCGTGTGCGTGCCGCGGCCGTCGGGCGCGCTGCTGGGCTCGCTGCAGGCGGCGCTGGCGCTGGTGCTGCAGCCCGAGCTGCGCGCCGCCGACCACGCCTTCCTGCCCAAGCCGCCGCCCGCCTCGCCGCCGCACCTGCAGGACAAGGAGATCCGCGCCGTCTTCATGCGCACCCTCGCCAGCCTGCTGCAGGGCTACAGGTATCACCATCCCTATACCACTATACACTATACAACACCATCCAAACACACATCGATAACGTCTTACTGACATGGGAAATAGCTTGAGAATAATAATTCGTCAAGCCAGATATTTTTTTTGTTACTTACTATATCTGCAAACAAATATAATGGTAAGCATTTACTTAATAATAAAAATAATAATGTTTTGGACATTATCACACAACGCCATCTGGCCCCAAACTAAGCAAAGCTTGTACTATGGGAACTAGTAGCTTTTATAATACTTATATACTTTTTTTTTGTAAATACATACTTAAAATAGATACCAACACCCAGACGCAAGGCAAACATATTTGTCACATAAATGTTTGCCCCGGCGGGAATCGAACCCGCGACCTCTAGCGTATCAGTCACGTGTACTAACCAGTAGACCAGTGGTCTCGTCAACTTAATGAACATGTGTGTGTGTGTTACAGACACTGCCTGACGTTGATCCGGGTGCACCCGATGCCGGTGCTGACGTTCCACAAGCTGGGGTTCGTGGGTGCCCGCGGGCTGTCTCAGTGTCCGTTCGCCGAGCGGCTGCTGGACTCGATGTTCTTCAACGGGCTGGTGGCCGAGCGCGGCCCGCCCTGGCGCCCTACCGACATCTGGGACGACCTCGTGCAGTAAGTACCAATACTGGCTTACTCTATGCTTCTCGCGTTCATGTCTTTTTCATACATTTTGCGAATAAACGTAACTCGCCAAATATCGAAATTGACGTACAAATTTTTAGTTCCACTTTTCACCGCCGCAGCGCTGTTCATTTTTCAATACGAAAATAGTCGAAGGCGATACGAAACCGTTGTCGCAAATTATTCATTCTCGCGCTACAGACTTATATCACAGTTAAGGGGGTGTCTATTAATTACGTGCGGAGATTTTGGAAATTTATGAACCCGTCCTTGCGACCCCCATTCTCCTTGGTGCGATGTCGTGAGATTAGGTTCGACTCGCTCCCCCCTCCTTCTATCATCTCACGTAAGATTTTTCAAAATGCGTATTTCATATATAAGTAGGTATGTTAAAATGGCGTTTATTTAAAAAAAATGTTTACTCATTTTCATGTATTTTAAACCAATTTTTTCTTGTGAAGAAAAATTAAATTTCGTGATATTTGTCTGCCTACTCCACTCGCCACCCCGACAGCCTCCCCACCTAAACTGCTTCTGGAATTAATGGACGCCCGCTAATAGTCGTATCTTAGGGGCTTGTTTGAATCATTTCATTACGAAATACATTATACAACTTATTCTCCAATATAAAAGGCAAACATACATCGACGATGTAACATCGTAAACTTATTTATTTATTTTATTTTGTGTTATGAAAGTACTTTACTCCTTACAGAAACCTACCAGAACAACTTCGGTTAGAGTCGCTAAACCCAGAGCTGGAGCTCCAGCATATACAAGACTTGGCGATGCAATTACACCTCAACGAGAATCCCATTCCACAGGTATTACATACTTTTTAAGCCTAGTTACGGCGTTATTCTAAAAAATAAACGCTCTCACGGTATATAGCGCCTAAATTTAGAAGTTATTAGGTAACAAAAAAAATATTCTCTCGTACAAAAAAAACCTCTTGTTCGTACGGTATCAATTACTGTTCCATGTAACCCATTCCACAGTCATACATATTATATTACGCCGAACCAAAATGACTTGAGATGAAGGAAAGAAGGTGATGATAATTATGTAAAAATTGCTATCAAGTACCTGTTACGTTTCAAAAGATATGAGACCTTATTAGTGAGTCAATGTTGTTCGCCTGTAGCCGTACCAACAGAGAATACTGAGGCCGCCGGAAGGTGCGTCGTCTCGTATCCACCAGCCGCCGCTGCCGACCCTCGACGCTGCCAAGGTCAGGGAGGTCATCGAAGAGGTCACCGCTAGAACTGCCACTAACCCTAAGTAAGACATCTTGGTTGTTGATGAGCATTAGCTACCTTTATTACAGGTACTACGCTGCCCGATGGAAATGCTTACACTTGTATGGTGTTGTCTCGCTAGATGGCGCCACTTGTACCTAACTCGGGTTATATTGGTTCCTGGATAGGTAGCAATCTCTGGAACTACAGATCCTAAATAATATTCGTGAAAAGCTATCATTACTAAAAATTCTACTATCTCCGAGTAATGTAGGCTTTGTTTAATTTTGGTTAATGTATATTTTTCACATGGATATAGTCGTTTAGACAAAAATCAAGTTATTATACGCCTTATCGATAACTTGTTATTTTTTATAGTGACTATAATTTACTCGCAGGTTAACAGCGTTAAGGCCGCCGCAACCTCGTATAGTTCCCCCCGCCGCGCCCCCCACCGGAGCTACTGAATACTCGGGCCAGTTTATACTTACCAATTCGGCGAGGAGATTAGAGGTAAGAGGAATTATTTTGTTAAGATGACTTTAGGGTTAAATCCGGACCCACAATAATAGTGTCACCGGTTATTTAACCCCAATTTTCTTCGCCGATTATTGTCGTTACAGCGAGTAAAGGTCGAGATAATATTTTCCCAGGTGGTGGGGGCTTGTGTGCAAGCGATATTCGAGTGTCGGTATGCGGACGCGAGGAAGTCGTTGGCGGGCGTGGTGCGAGCGCTGCGCGCGCCGGCCGCCCGCGCCGCGCTCGCCGCGCACCTCGCGGCCCGCCTGCCCACGCACAAACACCTGCTGCACCACCACCAGTTCGACCTGGTTGTCAGGTACATATATATACTACTAGCGGCCCGCCCCCGCTTCGCACGGGTACACATTTATCAAATCATTTTACTACCCGTGCGAAACCGGGGCGGGCAGCTAGCATAATATGTTACTCAGTGATAATGTAGCTTTCTAACGGTGAAAGAATTTTTGAAATCGGTCCAGTAGTTTCGGAGCCTATTCAATACAAACCCACAAAAATACATAAGTACAAATCTTTCCTCTTTATAATATTAGTATAGATATACTCCTAAGTGTTCCAGAAATCCAGATTTAAGGTAGTCAGCTGTTTTCGGTTAAAAACTATTCGTGTGCGTATGAACCGTCCATACAAAATTGATATTCTTACGCAAATTGTCCATGCATCGATTTATCATTCGAGACATATATCATCATATCATATACACGTAACATAAAATATTATCCCGATAAAATTTGTGAATTTGCATCGCGTACACTTGTATCCGTATATTTTTGAGTTCGGGTATATATCTAGTATAAATCTGCGACACAGTTTCAAACTACTGTAGATATTATCGCAAAAAAAATACTGTTACATATATATATATATATTATACTTATTGTTCCCGAATAAAGTAAATAAATACAAAAAAAAACCTCATTTATTAAAATGCAAGATGACCTATCATACATATCAATTAAACATTCTAATCGTTATTATCATCTTCATCGTTTGGCTTAAATTCCATGGTGAGGTCGACACAGCAGAGCTCAATCTGATCCTTTAGGAGGTATGCTTCAGCACCGAATTTGCCGATGACGCCATCTTCTGGTAGCTCCGCGTAGTTGAATATGAACCCGTTCACTTCGTATTCTCCCTAGAAATAAGTTGATGTTTGTTGTACTAAAGTGGCTCTCCATCCTACTTATCCTACTTCATACTATACTATACTATTTTATATTATACATGCGAAAGTTTGTGAGTATGGATGGATGTTTGTTACTCTTTCACACAAAAACTACTCAACGGATTTGAATGAAATTTGGAACACAGATAGTTTATAGCCTGGATTAGCACATAGGATAGATAGGACTTTTTATCCCAGGAAAATATTTTGATCCCGGGAAAATTGTAGGGTCCTCTGAGATTCTAAGCCCAACGCGAAAGTAGTCGCTGGCAAAAACTAGTATTATCTATATCCATACGACCGAATACTGGAACGACATTTAAAGTTCGAAGGCCCACGTAACTGCATGGCGCGTCGTCAAAACAAAATTTTGCATGTAAAATCGGCGGCCACTCATAATGTGCGTGGCGTCAGATTTGACTGGTGTTTCTGAATTCGGCCACAAGTAAGATTAGAAAAGATGTATATTGTTTTAAGGAATATCTTGAGTGACATGTTACTGTTACTTTACACCTCTGCCTACTTATGGCGACTCATTCGGGAAGGCTTGAACCTATTAATATCTATCTCGTTTTTTCTCTAAACTCAGCCGTTATTTATTAATAAAATTAATTTGATTTATTTATTTCGGTCGGAATTTGCTTTTTGATTGCATTTTTTTCTAAATATTGTGTGATTTTCCTTATTTTTTGTTTTTCGTTATAAAACACTTTTTACTTACCACCGGTATGGGTAACTCGGGTGGGTCCAACCTAGCCGCAGCCAACAAACTTTGCACGTTTTCGAGCGCATATTTATTTATGAAGTTTTCGAAGCTGTCGTCTGCCATCACTTGGTACGGCTTGCAGCCTCCGTCCACATATATACAAATGTCTATACGCACCTGTTGGTTCCAAATTATTAGATCAGTATGTTCTTGCTGTATTATATATAATAGTAATGTGCTAATAATTGTGTTATATTTACTTCGTGACTGGAAACATCTACTAACTCCACTTGTCTAAAAATAAATACAAAGTATTACATTACGAACCGCAAAAGTACTGTCAACGGGCTGCTCAAACACCATACACGCGTCGAAGCCGTCGTGCGTGCGGTTAATTTTTCTTCGTTTGATGTCCACTGTCATGGGAAACCTGTCATCGTTTGGGCACTTCTTTATGTTCACTACTGCCCATTTACCGGATGCCTGAGGACAAACATCTTCTTCTTACAACTTGCTGACCCGCTAATTGCCGATATTATTTATTTTAGAATCGTGCTAGTTTTGACCTTTCTTATATAGGTCGTATAAAATCACTAGTTTCTTAGTTAACAGTAATCAGCATTTTAACGTGGAATATTACTGAATTTCTCAGCAGTATTTTTATGGAGATATTTTTTGGCAGCCTCTAATATAGTACACGTTTAACCATTAATTAGGCAAAAAATTACTCTCTTGCAAGGCTGATGACAGAGCGTCTTTCACTGTTACCGTTGTGGTAAAACCTCTTTACTGTAATCTTATATGTAGTATGTAGTAGGTATACGCTAATTTTATTTTAATTCCCGGATGAAATAAAAACGGTACAGACTTACAATCATAGCGCCTCCATAACTTGTCACGTATACAAACCATGACACAATAAAACAAATCAATAATATTTGCACCATCGTTGCCGGCACATTTCCTATGGAAACTATATTGAATACACCTGAGTTATGTCTCTCATCCTATCCATAAATACATGACATCGCATGACACGGTACAATGCTGATTCTATCAAATTTATAATTATAAAAGTAACACGTTATTGTGTCGTGTTAATGACTATTTCTCGTGTATGACTTTTCTTCTCGATGAGGTGCTTTGCCGCTCGTCCATTATTCACTTGCACAGTGGTTTCTCTCGACTCATATTGGTTGATGATGCTAGCATCAGTAGCGTCTGTAGACTTTGCCCTGATCCCTAAATGTCCTGCTCATTTAGGGATCAGGGAGAGGCTTGAAGTGGCAGGGTGCATTTACATTTGCAAAGTTGGGAATATCGGATAAAGCATTGTCTAACAGTCAACAACAGCTGACATGAGAATCATATGGGGTCAACAGGGTCAGCAACGCCCAATTGATACCCCTAGTGTTGCAAGCGTCCATAGGCTACGGTAACCGCTTATTATCAGGCGGGTCGTATGCTTGTTTACCACCTTGGTGGTATATCGGTTATGTTGTAAGGTTTCGTTTATACCTTAGGTTTCTTTTATAGCAATTGTGAAATAGGGTACTGTAGGGCACGACTTGATAAGAAACACATATTTAGATTTTATATAAAAGCTAAATACGGTATATTTTATGTACAGAATCTTTTCATGAGTGTGTGCGTTTGTGCGTCCGTTCCGTATACAGAAAAAATATCGTTTTAAACATAGTCGAGATAATGAAATAGATAATTGTATTTTCCACGCCGCACAAAAGCAGCCGCAGATAAAAAAAAAATTAAATTTAATATGTAATAACTCGTCCAAACATTTTATACAATTTATTTAAAATTACTATAATTGACGTACATCTCCGTAGAATGTCGCCATTTCTTTCAATCAACATTGTAAAAGTTGTTAAGGCGATGTTAACCTGGCTAGAAGCCTACTGTTTGCTGAACATTTTAAGATATAAAGCCAGCTTGCTATGTGAAATCAAGTATCTTCGGCATCCCACAATTGCTTACACATTGGTTAAAATTGATTACAATACTAAAGCGGTTGAGTAAAATTAGACGTTCATGAGTAATACATTTTTATTTTCGTTTATATTAGTAGACTCTACGACTTTTGTAACTGCATTATTGGGGATTATATATAATAATCTGTCACGCCTTCCCACAAGGGTCGAAGGAGTAGGCTGAGGTGTTACAATACAACACCCACTTTCCACCGAAGATAATAATCTAAATTCTTATTATGATATCAGTTATTGCATAGTTAGTGCTTAAAAAGTTTAAACACGCGCTTGTTTTAAATTTACCTACAAATAAAATAGAGGACAATAATAATTTATAAAAGGGTTTTAATTCCATTGCACATTGGTTCTTCGAGCGGGATTTGAACCAGTGACTTATGGACCTATTAGAGTGAACCCGTGGTTCGATGCTGGGCTATTGAGAGGTGCTATTAATTATAAAAACAATATCTTCACGTCATTCATTTTCATCAAATTATTTATTGGAACCAAACTAGCGCTCTTCATCGCTCTCTTCCCCGGAATCACCGTGGACTTCGACAAACTCGATCGCTGCTTCGATGCAGCACACTTCAGTATAGCCCTCGAGCATGCAGGTCTTGGTGAAGTACTGCCCGTAAGGACACTGCGAGGGCAGCTCGCTATAGTCGAACATGTAGTCCTTTACGTGATACATGCCCTGCGAAAATACATATAATAATAACAAAATTCCTCCATTTTACATTTTATTATCAGGAGAACGAAATGCCCGTCTCATCGTCAAACGTAGATAATTTTATACCTTAGTAATATTAATGAGTAAAGGGAGCTCTTCCTCTCAATTTAGTTTGGCCGTACGCTTGCTTGTCACCTGTATAGTATAAAAGCTGGCAAAATTCTGCAATGTTTGACTTAAATTATTTCGTGCTAGGCAAGAGACATACTGTACTGCGATTAAACTATTTAACACTTTTGAATAAACTCGCCTTTTCTAAAGGTAGCTCGGGCGGATCGGCTTCTGCCAGAGTGAGAATCTCTTTGGCGTTATTCTTGGCGTAATTCTCCACGAACTTTTTGATGCTATCATCTCCAATCCTTTGGTATGGCTTGCAGCCGCCGTCCACTTGTATGCAAATGTCTGTGACTATCTGGATTAAACAACATGTTTTGTAAGGATCAAGGAGATAACAGCCCGTGTAAGTCATATACGAAATAATACATACATACATATCATCACGTCAAGTCCCTTTCGGGGTAGCCAGGGACTATAGAGCGCGATTTTAATCCTGAATTCATACCTCACGCTTCTTTGACATCCATCAATCTATCAAACCTGCCCTCTGGTTCCGATTACTCAATTAAATACGCAACCTCAACCTCTGAGGTTGCGTCTTTATAACTACCATAATTAAAACTATTAATTTCATCTAGAAAGTAAGACCTTGACCTTCCTCGTTCTCTTCGTCCTTAGTTCTATAGTCATGCCACTTATTAATAGGACATTTGTTACTGAGAATGAATAGAATATGTTTATCTTATCATAGGGCTAGTGAAATTATTATGCATAGACAAACTATTGTCGAGCGTAGAGCAGTGTTTCGCAGTTGTGATGCTTATTTATAGTTCTTTTTGGTTTTTCATCTGTAGGTTTGTTTCCCCACCGGTGGGTAAATGCCTTATTATTTGGGACCTTTTATATTTTTTTTACATACTTTTATTCGAAAAATCCTAATCTCACAATGATTAAGTAGTAAGTAATTTAGGTATTTTTTTATTCTACGTGGACGATGTTTCGTGTAAAAGAACGGACTTACACCAAATTTTTCGTCAATCCGTTCCATGCAGTTCAAATATGCGTCGAAGACATCGTGCGTTCGGTTGTGCTTGTGTTGCGTGATGTTCAGCTGAACCTTGTAGCTGTCGTCTTGTATACCTTTTATGTACAGCACCCGCCACACTCCCGGACCCTGGCCATAAGGAGTTTACGAACATACAATACAATTGTAAAAAAAAATAGGAAGCTTATAATTGTTGACGTTTACATTAAATTGTGTAGATCCGTATAAAAATATAAACTACTTGGACATACATTATGAAATTGTATGTTTCATTTACAATATACCTTTATAAATAGCGCTCAAACGTATGTCCCGTCATAAATTCATGATGACCACAAATCAGTGATTAAGATTCTAAGTATTATTATGCCAAAATAAATTGCCCAGAGATAGACTTAGGCCTGTAATTTAAAAAGCATTTTTTATTAAAGTGCCTACTTTACAAATTATGTATGCAAATATAAATCTTACAATATCCCCGTTGGCCGCGTAAAGAAGAGTGCAAACCAATCCTACCAAAACAGCAGTGTCCATATCGACTGTTAATTCTGTACCTGTAAAACAGTTTTACAGTGAAATTGATTTGATGGAACTCCTATAAATAAAATGTTATCATAATAGCATAACATGCTTCCCGGCTATATAGATGCTATCACGTTTTGATGATGACACTTAATTAGATGCTCTGCAGTTGATACACATCTCGTATTCATTTTTACGGTTAGATCACGCATCCTAAAGGTCTATTACTCACAGTCTATCATTCAGGATAAAATAAATAAAACTAGCGACCCGCCCCGGTGTCGCACGGCCAGCGTTAGCCATAAAAGTTAAATACCTACAAAACCAAATTGAATTATACATAGAAAAACTATCTATAAAAAAACCGCAATAAAATCCGTTGCGTAGTTTTATTAATTATATATTTATTATTAATTATATAAAGCATACATAGGGACAGACAGACAACGGAAAGCTACTTTGTTTTATACTATGTAGTGACACAAGTAAATATTTGCAGGCAAGGATTGTGCATGCCTATACGTAGCGCGCATTGAAATTACTGAAAAAGTAACGTCACTGCATATTTACGATGTATGTTATTTTGCAGTTTTGCTCTCCAATCAGAAGTAGGGCGATTTGGGATTTCCCGTGGGTTTTCCCATTTAAATTGGAGCCCCCCGACCGGGGGCTGTACCTCCACCTTACAGAAGCCCGCAGTGAGATAACACTATTTGATGTAGTGTTGTGTTTCTGCGGTAAGTTAGGTTGCCAGTGCTCCACGAGGATACGCTGGGCTAGTAGCAATGCTGCTAGCACAGTGAGTCCTCATCAACATGGTTGGCAACCCGTAAGTGATACATCTGGTATTGCTAGCGGCTATAGGCTACGGTGACTGCTTACCATCAGGTGGGCCGTATGCTTGTCTTGTGTGCCATCTTAGTGGTATAAAAAAAAGTCGCCACAGATGATTGTGCCGTACGAGGTTCAGAAATATTTTGTCTATGTCTTTAATTTGACAGGTTAATGAACTGCTGCCTCCAGTCAGCCACGGCGATCGACGAGCACTCCATAGCAGCCTCTATGCTGCCCCTAGCCACCGCCTACTGCCGGAAACTGTGTACTGGCGTCATACAGTATGCCTATATGTGTATACAGGTTAGTGAGAACACTGTGTCATTAATATTTTTGTCACATGAGAAAGCTTTAGTTTCAGGTCCACCTACACGTTGTACTGTAATTTTATTGTGAATTAAGTATTTTGAAATAAATAAACAAAAATATAGCCGCCATACCTTTAGGGCTTGACGTAGTAAACATGTTGACTTAAAATATTTGATTGTATGTTTGAAGTAAACACTAAACACATTTAAAATATATTACACTAAGGAGCTTCAATATACTCGACTAACATAGGCCACAATTTATCTTAAGGCTATGTATTAGCATATTTTACGATCACGAGGGCAAATTCGCAGAAAAAAGCTACTTTCTTAATAAAAATCAAAAGAAGTGTAACAAATATACCCTTAAAATATTCTATTTTAATTTTTTCTCTCTATTTCTACAAACTATGTAAAAATCGACCTCATTATTTTAAAAGCAAGTGTGAAATTAACAGAAATCTAATCAGCAACAAATGAGTTGTGTGTAAACTGTCAATCCACGTAAGCTATAAAATAAAATACCATATATATTTTTATTTACTCCAGGAGCACCAAGTATGGACGAGTCAACAGTTCTGGGAGGCTGCGTTCTATCAGGACGTACAGAGGGATATAAAGGCATTATATCTTCCAAGTCCTTCGCATCATCAGCGAGTACCGAGTCCGAGGTATTCATTTAAATAATATTCTGTTCTGCAGCAAATTTCTTTATAGAATAAGACAATCAAAATTTGATAAAAGATCTAACAAATTTATAATCAAGTACGAAAGATTAAGCAGTAGTGGTGCTCTGTCAGCGGGTCGCTTGCCGCTAAATTAGACTTGGCTTTATTTATTTTCTTACATTGCTATTATGATGCAAAAATATATTTTATTGTTTTGTACCTTGATAATGGTGTCGATTCTGTTGTACAAAATCACAACTAACTGAATGGACAGGACAAAATATCTTACTATCCCTTTCTCATGTGCGGGGTTAAATAAGGATGACAATACTTTTAATCTTGTCAAATTAGCTTAGTGTGGTGATTTTGTACAACAGAATCGACACCATTGTACGCGTTATTTTAGTTTTTATAAATTAACAATGATTGAAGTGATTCAAAATTTTATTCAATTGAATATATATTTTCAGGGAAGATGAAGAATACATATCGTTACTGAAAGCTCAAGAGCCTAGTGCGCTTGAAATCGCAGCTGAACAAATGAGATTATGGCCTACCTTATCGCCAGGTATGTCTATTAACCTTCTAGAGAGCGCGCTTTAACAATATATTTAAAAAATCAGAGATATGAGATACCGTTATTACCATTGCACCTCTTGCCATCGACGAGGAATTCATCCTCGTATATTAGAACCAAAATGGTCTTACACTGTGAGGCTTCAAGAGAATTTCCTTCAGCGCACGCTTTCTCCACCGTGCTTCCCCAATTAATTATCCTTCGTGAATCATGTTTTTTTTCCAGCCAGCAATGCATGAGTATTTCCTTGATGTTACATGCGCCCATACCCTACGGCAACCGCTTACTACCAGACGGACCGTATAAAAGCGTATTACTTTATCAGCTATTTCCTTTTAATCAGAAAAACAACGGGAAATAATAGCGAGCGAGGAGTCAACGTTATACAGCCAGGCGATCCACTACGCGAATCGAATGGTTTACCTACTGCTGCCGCTAGAGGGCGCTGGCCGGCGGGCCGAGACGAGGCCGGACGATGCGGACCGAGCCAGCAATAGCATCACTAACAGGTTCACATTATAATCCAAACTAATATTATTTTCACGACAAAACGGCTGAACAGATCGTAATGAAATTTGGCAATGAGATACGTTATAACTTGGGGAAGGACGTAGGCTTTTTTACCTAGAAACACGCGGGGTAGCCGCGGGTAAAAGCTAGTATTTGACATTGACAATTCATCTACAGAAACCTTTTCCCCGGCGGTATGTGTAGGGGTTTGAAGGCTTTTATGCATTGGTAATATTTTGCAACGAGATAATATTTATTTAAAATTAATTCTTACCACTAGCTGTGACCCGCGATTTCACCCGTCCGTGTTATCTTTGAAAGACTTTGATTGCCTACAAACTCTTTGCAGGGAGAGGCTCCTTGGACAAAATATTTACAATTCTTGATAATTAAGTCTATGCTGCACCGTGTTGAAATAAATATGTTGACAAGCTTTAGCAATTTCAAATAAATGATTGAGTAACAAACATCTTGACTATTTTAGTGTTTTGTAATTTTAGTGGCAGTTAATGTGCCATTAATAAATGAGTGAAATGTCAAACAGTGTAGCGGAGTCAGACAGCGTAGATGCAGAGTCTGGTTTCGAAGAAGCAGATCCTGGCGAAGCGGGGAACAACGTCATCAAGATGGTCTCCAGATTTGTAGATAAGGTAACGTTCTTAGACAATGTTTCCATTCAGGGCAGTTTTTAATCTCCTTTTCAATCTAACTAAACAATCGATCAGAAGCAGTCTCAGCCGCGCCATCGTGACAGATGGTGAGTTCGTCGCCGGCTCTTAGGCACTACATACGTCCTTGAATTTCTTCTAAAGCGTCCGCACGTTTCCTCACGATGTTTACCTGTGTAGTATATTTCACTGTGAATGTTGTTTTCAATGTTTTTTGGCTCTGAACGTTTGGTATTACCTTCGTTACCCAGGTGTGCACAGAAGGTGGTGTGACAGCGGAACACATTCGCTGCCTGCATCAGATGATACCCGGAGTGGTTCATATGCACTTGGAGACCCTGGACGCTGTAGCGAGGGAGAGTCGAAGGCTGCCACCTGTGCAAAAGGTAAGGTATTCTACCAATATCTTGTCACTGGCGACAGGTAAAAGATATTTTTTTTACGAATAGGGCCCTCGCAGTTGTAATTCTACCACGTGCACTGTTATGTTTTATTTGATATATAAGTAAATTAATACGGTTTTTTTTACCAATAAAAGGAGTGATTCATGAAGAAGGTGTAGGTTTATAATTAAAATGTTATGTAAATTTGTTGAAATATTGTTGAAATTGCGCGAAGAAATCTCGCCGCAGTAATAAAACCGGGTAAAAAAATAGTGGTTTATGCTCTGCTACACATGCGATGCCAGGTGACTTTTCTTTTATACCACTAAGATGGCACACAAGTATACGGCCCATCAGATGGTAAGCAGTCACCGTAGCCTATAGCCGCTAGCAATACCAGGGATATCACTAACGAGTTGCTAGTGTATTATAGTGGTAGGACAGCTGATTAGTATGCGTGTACAACTCTTTATTGTACACCTTAAAACTATAATACAGAAACAGAATGTATTATACATACCGTTACAAATGGCGGCCTTATCACTAGATGTGATCTCTTCCGGACGTGTACTGGCAGTGTACGTGTATGTATGTGTATGTGTATGTGTGTGTGTGTGTGTGTGTGTAGCCGCGTATCGTGGCGCCGCCGCTGGTGGCGGGCGAGGCTCTGTGCGCGCCCGCTCTGCGCGCGTACCTGGTGGCGGACGGCCGCGGCTCGCCGCTGCTGCCCGCCGAGGGCGCCCTCTTCCTCACCAACTACCGAATCGTCTTCAAGGGCGTGCCCACCGACCCCTACGGTACTACATTTTTATAAGCACAGCATTGAGTATCTTGCCGGTTCGTCTCAGGTGGCTTCTTTTTTCGATCCGGTTGTAGTTTAGACCTTCATAAATGTTTTTATTTAATTTCTATCCGGTGTATGTGAGTGTTAATAAAATTTTGCAAGTTAAGTTTGAGCCATTTTCCAGTGTCCGATTGAGCTGAAATTTAACATACCCGTTTGGTTACCGTGTCACTTCACGATTACTTTTTAAATAGTACCATTTTTTTAATTAAATAGTGCGGACACACCTTTAAACAAAAATCGTCTGCGTAGCGTACTTAGTGCGCTGTGCGACCTTATTGGTGAGAAGTATCTTTACTGTCACTACAAAGTTTCCTCGTGGATCTCTGGATGCCTTATTAACCGCAGATACACAACATTAGAATAATTTATTTGACAGCTATCTGTAAGGTCTGTCTTCAGTGGCTTTAATTTGATATGTATTTAAGTTTGGTTGATTTTCGTCAGCATGCGAGCAAACGGTGGTCCGTTCATTCCCTCTATGCTCGCTGACGCGTGAGAAGGTGGTGCGGACGCACTACCTGCCTCACTTGGAGCAGTCGCTGCAGGAAGGGCTGCAGCTCAGATCTGCTACCTTTCAATTAATCAAGGTGAGTTACTATTGATCCGTCAATTTGGTACATAGAATGTAGGGTTTGTTTGAAAATAAATTATCGCAGACAATCGTTTCGCTAGTCATATATTTAAGACAAAAGTTTTACGGATATAAAAAAACCCACAAATAAGTTTTTTTAAGTGAACTCAAAATTAACCGTTTTGTAACTCCCAGCTCCCAGTGATGATTTTGGGGCATATGTACTTATGATTATGAGGACGTTGTTGTATAATGATTAGTATGAGGATGTTGCGTACTGATGACGATGAGGATGTTACGTACTGATGAGAGTGTTGATGTTATATGTGATGGTGATGTGTTTGTTAAGTACTGATGAGAGCGTCGATGTTGTTGTGTGGTGGTGATGTGTACGTTGTTGTGTAGGTGGCGCTGGACGAGGAGGTGAGCAGCGAGCTGGCGGAGGGGTTCCGCAAGGCGGTGGCGCGGCTGCGGCACCCGGAGCATCCGCTTCTTCACTTCGCGCTCGCCCCGCGCCCCACGCCGCCGCCGCCGCTTCACCCACCTAAACACCACACTCTCAAGTAAGGAAACACACACCACACTTATAGCTGTATTCTGAAAAACTAGCCAAATCTGATGCCACATTCATTTTGAATGGCTTCAGATTTTACATGCGAAATTGGGTTTTAATTTTGTAGACGCTTCCAACGGAACGTTGACCTTCAAACTTCAAACAATGATCAGAATAGAGCGAGATTGTCGTTCGGCGCTTCCTCTTCTCTTATAACATCTGTTACACCTACGCCTGATTCTTAATAAAAAATATATCGAATTTTGGTGCCTCTTGTCACCTGGCGCCTAGACCGCTCCTCTCGCCTAGACCGTTCCTCTCGCGCTACCCTGCGGCCGGCGCTGCAAAAACAATCATGCGCCAGTCTCCGTTTGGTCGAGTCTTAAGCTGATAAATTGTTCCAAGAAAATTAAACTCTGTGACAAAGAGATAAGGATTAATTTTGAGTGTTCATATGAATGTTATGTCATCTAGTAGATTTCCAACGTTGGTTTACTAAGCGAAGTGGTCTTTACAAATACAATTTGTGTTTTCTGTCAGGGGCTTCGCCAAGAAGACCCTCCTGAAAACGGCGCGTAAAGCTGGGTTGAAGCCGAAGCCTTCCAAACGGCAGAAGTACGTACTACCGTCCGCTGACGCGAGGTCGCTCACCTCGCCGCCACTCATGTCCTCTCTATCTGCCGACACTTTGTCACGTGAGTACACATCTGAATGAATTTTTATGATATTGGATTCGAGGTAGCTTATAAGCTGGATTAACATAATACTTTGTCCAGTTACTTTTATTTTGGTATAAAAACTATAAAATTGGAATCAAAATGAATTCCACACGTACGAAGTGGCGAGTACTGGTAGTGGTAGTGGTATTATATGTAATATTATGTGTGGTAGTGGAGGAGTTAGAGCTGGGCTGCGTGGAGTCGGGCGAGGCGCCGGCGGCGCGCACGCTGGAGCGGGTGCGCGAGCGCATGTACGCGCGCGACTGGGCCCGCCTCGGACTCGCCTCCTCGCCCTTCCGCCTCGCGCACGCCAACGCGGTCTACACCCTATGCCGGAGGTAAGACGTACACCCTTTGCAGATTATGGAATTGCTTTCAACAATGTATTCGTATCGCATTTGACTTTTTTTGTATGGGAAAATGAGAGCACCGCGGAGGTGAAAAGTGGAAGTAAAATTGTTATGAACATTTTGAGAATAAAATGTTCTTGCTCACAGTATTAAGAGATGATCCATTTTCTCAATATACAGGGCTTTTCTATGTAAAAAACAACTCAACAACCATGTTTGAGGAAGTATTCATTTATGCTGATGTATTTATTTTCTTTTTCCAATTCTTCATACAAATATTATTTTATCACGAATTACTTGAATGTTTCAATCTTTGGTTTCAATGTGCATTATCAATATCATACAAGATTATACGACGATTCCAAGCCACCTTCAACAATATGTCTGTGCAATCTGTAATTCCATTTATGAAAATGTAGCAAATGAAAAGTTGACACCTATTATCGAGTAGCTTGTTTAGTTGCATAATATTGACCAACATGAGCTACCACTATACCTAGTACGGTTATCCATGTGTATTTGAAGATACATTTATTTATTTAATAATACCGTTGTTGTTTCAAATTTCAAATAAATTGCATGGTGGCAATGCAAATATAGTCTATATCACAAGGCATGTGTCATATATCAATTGGAGGTGCAATGAGTGCTGACAGTGTTAATTATTTCCCACAGTTACCCAGCAGTGATTCCAGTGCCGGAGAGCATAGGGGACGAGTCCTTACGGAGGATATCGCGCTGCTACAGACAATCGCGGCTGCCGGTCATCACGTGGCGGCATCCGCGAACGCATGCACTACTCTCTAGGTCAGTTCATTATACAACATAACATTAAAAATGAATACAACATCCTGAATAGAATCTCTTGATATATTTTTTCTCGTCTAAAATAATGTTTACAGTTTAACGTTTTCCTTAACTTATCAAGACCTTCGACACTGAGACGGATATTTTGCGTGTGCATACCTTTAAAAATACTCGAAATACTCTGTTATCTGTTACGCTGAGGTGTTCTTTTGGAGCTTAATACTGGTCTAATCTTTGTGATCGTTGAGGTCTTTGAAATTCCCAGAATCTATGATAAAACCAAATTGGTTAAGAACCTCGCTTTGATTTCCAAAATTTGAATTATTTTACGCTCGCTAATAATTTATCTGATATTGAAATACATAAACTTGGATCTGAATCTTATTATCCGCAATATGGGTATGTATGAATAAAACAGCAGAAAATTCAATTTTCATTAATTGTATTTAAAATATTGTAAGTTCGTTCTTAAACGCTCAGGTCAGCGGCATCACATCACAAAGGCGTGATGGGGATGCTGAAAGGGACACACCAGAATCCTGGAGCTGCGCAAAGTGGGACTGAAACTACCTCGAGCTTAGAACAGGTAAGGCACGTACTATTAAAAACTTACCCTGTCCTATATTTCATAGGCTTACCTTTTTGAGGTAGTTAAATTATGCTGTAACGAAATATAATTTTGGTGAGTAAACTTAACAAGCACTTCGTACAAAAAATTTTTTTTTCTTTAATATTTGATAATTTTTTGATCATTTAAGCTGGACTTTATTGAATTAAATGTCATTCGAGACATTCTGTATACACTTTAATACATACATACGGGTAGGCAGAGAGTATAGAGCGCCACGTAGATACACTATAGAAAAAAGTAAGTTGGTTCATACGAGATTGATAACACCGATCACCATGAATGTTATATCATTATATGTGTTTTTGCATGGAATACATTTTAAATTAGGTTTTATTTTTTACCGCATAACCGTTATGTTTTAGGAACGGTACTTGGCGACGTTAGTGGCTTGCACGCCAGCGTCGCGGGGCGACTTGGAGGACTCCAGCCTGAGTCTGGACTCCCTGCTGATGTACTGCGAAGACCAACAGGCGACCCACACCCCATTGTTGACTAAAGCTGCTGGGACTTTAGGGTAAGTCTTCTAGTCGTACGTACGTACGTCAAAAATATATTAGTTTTTTTAGTAGTGTAGTCACCGTAGTCTATAGTCGCAAGCAATAAAAAAGCAAAGTCAAAATTTCATTGCATTCATTTCATTTCAATACCAGAGTATGATTAACGCGTTGCCAACCCTGTTGTTGATGAGAACTCACTGTGCTAGCAGCATTACTACTAGTGTAGCGTATCTTCGTGGAGCATTGGCATGCTTACCTTTTGGTCCTTCGAGCTGTATCTCAAGGATTAAGTATAATTTTTTTAGAATATGTGTGTGTGCGCAGCGTGTTGGGCCGCAACAGCGGCGGCAAGGGCGGCGCGGGCGGCGGGTCGTCGAGCGCGCGCCACTTCGGCCGCTGGGGCTCGCTCAAGGACCGCCGCCAGCCCTCGCACCTCGACCTCTACGTGCCGAGACAGAGGCTCTCCACCGCCGACGCGGACTCCGGTACATTACTATGCACTATCTGTAGCAAGGCAAAAGTCTGTATCTTACCGACTAACTTACAGAGGCTACAATGACTACTTACCATCAGGTGGGCCGCTTGTCTGCCTCCTTATAGTGGTTTATCATTTAAATTATAAAAAACTATAAATCATAAATTTTATTGCAATTAGTGTACAGTGGTATAAAATGAATAATTTATTTATTTTATATTATAAATTTATTAGGAAGAGTGTCTTTTTCTCTGATAGCGAACAATATTTTATGTGTGTGTATTTGCGGTGGGCATTTCAATAGCGAGCACTTATATTAATGTGTTTGCGACTAGAACGCGGTCGGTGGGGGCGGGAGCAACATGTACTGTTTTAGACTGCGGACAGGAACGTAAGTGTGTCCGTGTGTGTGCGCAGTGTGCGTGCAGCGTTAAGCAATATATACGTGTATTTGTGTGTGTGTGTGCGTAATTCGGGCGAGGACGGAAGCAGTGGGGGCGGGAGCAACATGTCCTGCTTCAGACAGGTCAGAGGACTGTACGTGTATGTGTGTGTGTGCAGTGTGCGGCGAGGGCGGGGGCGGGGGCGGGGGCGGGGGCGGGCGGCGCGCGGCGCTGTACGTGGTGGCGGAGAAGGGCGCGGGCGGCGCGGGCGTGGGCGGCGTGGAGCTGGTGCCCGTGGAGTACCCCGAGCCGCGCGCCGCCAAGCACGCCTTCAAGAAGCTGCTGCGCGCCGCCGTGCCCTCCGCCGTCGAGCCCCAGGAGCCCGGCTTCCTCAGGTACTGACACACAATTATCATAAAGGGGATCTCCCGGGGGATTTGCCTTTAAAAATTTGAGCCGCCCGGCTGAGGACTGTACCTCTGCACCTTATAGAAGACCGTACTGAAATAACGCTACTTTGATTAAGTGTTGTGTTTCTGCGGTAAGTAAGGTTGCCAGTACGCCTCAATGATACGCTGCGCTAGAAGTAATGCTGCTTACACAGTGAGACCTCATCAACAACACGGTTGGGAACGCATTAGTGATACCCGTGGTATTGCCAGTGGCTATAAACTACGGTTACTGCTTACCATCAGATGGGCCATACGCTTGTGTGCCACCTTAGTGGTATAAAAAAATAACTTATACACTACACCCACGTACTTGGATACTACCTTACTTCTACAAGCTAATTAATGGTCACTACAAAGTACTCATATTTTATATGCGAGATAATACGGCTAAGGATAAATTAAAAGTATCATGTTTAACACAAAATTACTTAAATTTTGCGGGTACAGTTTAGACTTCAAAATGTAAGTTTTGATCTATATGTTTTGACAGATTAATAGAAGAATCAGGTTGGCTGTGGCAACTGCGGCAGCTGTTCCAACTGTCGGGAGCGGTGGTGGACCTGCTGGACCTGCAGGGCTCCTCCGTGCTGCTGGCGCTGGAGGACGGCTGGGACGTCACTGCGCAGGTCACGGGATACTACATCACCCTGCTTATAATACTACTTTCACCTAGCATAATGCACTCACTAATTTTAATCTTCGCCACGAAATATGTATGGTTATTGTTTAAGCCAATGACCAATTTTCGCGGTTTTGAATTCTGATCTCTGGCAAGTTTCCTTGAATGCGATTGGTGCAATCTAATCTGTGTTTTGTTCTTAATTTAATTCTTAAAAATGCATGTTCCTTCCCAAGTATTTAGGAATATTGCATAAAAAAATAGAATTATCCCAAGTTGTATATATTTATTTGGTACCTATATACATATTTAATTAATTCTTCAAAGACATAACTATAGTGCACTTAATACTTAAGCGTTTTCTACCAGTCAACCACACTTAAGGCAGGAGACATAGGATATCACAGGAGAAAAGTTTTTGTTCACAGTCAGCAGACATTTTAAACTATTTGTTCCTTACAGATATCATCGCTGGCCCAGATATGCCTAGACCCGTACTACCGGACCTTGGAGGGGTTCAGGATCCTCGTGGAGAAGGAGTGGCTGGCCTTGGGGCACAAGTTCCAACAACGGTCCAACATCGCCGCCACGCCGCAACAGGGGTTCACGCCCACATTCCTCATGTTTCTAGACGCTGTGCACCAAGTAAGACGCATTTCAAATAATTATACCTACCACAGAAACAAAATTATAATTAAATGTGATAAGGTTTTACGGCTTTGTATACACGTCCTATGGACCTGACTGATACCATCACAGATACGATTCTATTCGGTATAGAGCTCAAATTTGGAATGTGGAATTCCAATGTTCTCTCCGTGCCAAAAGTGTTTTTGACGTTTTGTTCGATTGTAGGCAGCTCCAAATAGGGTCATCTTTGCAATCTCATGTAAGAAACTACAATGTCCAATTTAATTGTACCCTACCTGTCTGTCCAAAGCGTATTTTTGATGTGTTGTTTGATTGTGTTGTCTGCAGCTCCAAAAACAATTCCCCCTCGCGTTTGAGTTCAACGAGTACTACCTGCGCTTCGTGGCGTACCACAGCGTGTCGTGTCGGTTCCGCACCTTCCTGCTCGACAACGAGGCGCAGCGCGTCGAGCTCGGCATCGCCGCCGCCGACGACAAGCGGCCCGACACCAACCGACTGGTCAGCTCCACGCTATATCTAGTTGCACACTGTCTGCAGTTACCCACTGTATACAGTTGCCCAATATATCCAGTTGTACTATATGCCGTTGCACATTATTTGTAGTTGCATAGTGTATTCCTTTGCACAATATATGCAGTTGCATAGTGTATATTGTTGTAAAAACATGCTATCAAAAATACGCAATATGACGTAAAAACCAGTAAAATATGTTTGTCGTGCCCTAGTTATGCCCTTGCATTACAAGCGTTTATAGGCTACGGCAACCGTATCATATGGGCTTGTTAGGTTAGAATGTACCTACCTAGTTATAGAGATATGATAGTCGTAGTTGTGCGGCCTGCGAGTCGCGCGTCACACAGGCAGTCAGTGGAATAAACAGCTGCGTACCGAAAGGCCGTGTCTTTTATTTAACAGGGCTCTAAGATACTTGCTAGCATCGTAGTAGTGTTAAGTATTTGTAATGTTGTGAACGCAGGGTGTGGAGACCGGGCTCGGGTCCGAGGAGGAAGGCTCTGCGGGGTCTCTCCCTCCGCTGGGGCACGCGCTCTTCGACTACATCGACAAACACCACCAGAAGGCGCCGATATTCTACAACTTCCTTTACACGCCGGACCTCGACAATCCCGTGAGTACACTCATCTTGTTATGTACTTTGTCTATGTATTGCCACTGTATTCTGACATGACTCACCACGTTTTTTTTATACCACTAAGGTGGCACACAAGCATACGGCCCACCTGATGGTAAGAAAACACCGTAGCCTATAGCCGCTAACAATACCGGGGTATCACTAACGCGTTGTCAAACACGTTGTTGATGAGGACTCATTTCATGTGTAGGATTGTGCTAGCAGCATTACTACAAGGGCAGCGTGTCCTCTGCACTGGCAACCTTACTCACCGCAGAAACAACCACATAAAAGTGTAGTGTTATTCGAATGTGGTCTTTTGTAAGGTGGAGGTACTGTCCCCAGTCGGGCGGCGCGCCAATTTTAATGGGAAAACCCACGGGACATCCCAATTCGCCCAGCCTCTATTTTTAAGCTCATTGTGATTAATCACTGTTCTTAAACTTCCAGCCACCACGGCTTTAGCATGAATATGTATTTATGTTTGTTTAGGTGATTTTTATACATATTTTATTTAATTGCATCGCCAAGTGACAGCTACTAAATTAAAAACATGCTTGGGGGGTTGGGTTATTTAACGAAAACGATCATAATAATGATAACAGTTCTATTTCACAATCATAATATTCAATACTGAAGACATTCAATGTTGGAAGGAACACGTGTTTGTGGCGCGTCTATTTTGCATGTGAAATCGGTGGCTGGTCTAAAGCTGCCGCCACAGGAACGCGGTGCGGGCGGCGCGAGCGTGAGCGCGCGCGTGAGCGCATGATAGTGTTGAATGAATGTGTGTGTATGTGTGGTATGTGTGTGCAGGTGCTGCGCGCGGTGTCGTCGGTGTGCGCGCTGGAGGTGTGGGGCTACTACACGGCGGAGGAGCTGGCGCACGGCGCGCCCTACGACCTGGACCTGCTGCCCGCCGAGCCCGAGCCGCGCGCGCAGCGACGACTGCTCACCGCCGGGTCAGACACTGCGCAGTCTACCATTACAACTGCAACACAACTATTAAAGGGATGCGGTGGGTGACGTAAAATCTGTGTGTGTGTGCGCGCAGATACGACAGCACGTCGCGAAGCCTGCCGGATGCGTTCTCGGGCCTGCTGGAGCGGATCCGGCAGCTGGAGCTGGAGCTGGGCCACCTGCCGCAGAAGTGGCGCGTGCGCTGGGAACAGCTTGAACTGCCTAACACGCTTGAGCTGCAGGTAACATGCGATGCGATAGTGCGTGGGCGAGGCCACGGCTGGTACACACTTAGCTACAAGGTATATGTTGCGTGTGCGCAGCGCAACTCGTCGCTGTCGTCGGGCGTGGTGCGCGTGGCGAGCGCGTGCGCGCACAAGCGGGGCACGCTGGAGCTGCTGGTGCGGGGCCGCCTGGCCGCCGCGCCCGCGCCGCCGCCCGCCCACCGCTGGGCGCCCGCCGCGCACGCCGCGCCCGCGCGCTGCGACCACTGCCAGGACCTGCTGTGGGGGCCGCTCAAGGTATCTATACTGTAGGGTACAGCCCACTAGGCCCCCGCGCCCCCACGCCCGCCCACCGCTGCGACCACTGCCAGGACCTGCTGTGGGGGCCGCTCAAGGTATCTATACTGTAGGGTACAGCCCACTAGGCCCCCGCGCCCCCACGCCCGCCCACCGCTGCGACCACTGCCAGGACCTGCTGTGGGGGCCGCTCAAGGTATCTATACTGTAGGGTACAGCCCACTAGGCCCCCGCGCCCCCACGTCCGCCCACCGCTGCGACCACTGCCAGGACCTGCTGTGGGGGCCGCTCAAGGTATCTATACTATAGGGTACAGCCCACTAGGCCCCCGCGCCCCCACGTCCGCCCACCGCTGTGACCACTGCCAGGACCTGCTGTGGGGGCCGCTCAAGGTATCTATACTGTAGGGTACAGCCCACTAGGCCCCCGCGCCCCCACGTCCGCCCACCGCTGCGACCACTGCCAGGACCTGCTGTGGGGGCCGCTCAAGGTATCTATACTGTAGGGTGCAGCCCACTAGCCCCCGAACCCCCCACTGCCAGGTTGTAGTGCGGGGTGCGGGCGCACCATGTCGTTATTATTGTGAGTACGGTACCTCTGTGGTTGTGCAGACGGGCGTGCGCTGCGTGGACTGCGGCGCGGCGTGCCACGAGCGCTGCGCGGACGTGTTCTCGCTGCCCTGCACCAAGTACAAGGCGCCGCCGCAGGACCGCGACCGCGACCACCGACCCGCGCTCTCCAATAGTCTGTATACAATATACTACACTATACTCTACACACTATAATATAACACTATATTAACACATGGTAAAAGTTGAAATGGTACAATGGAGCCGCCCGAATGGGGACCTTACAGAAGACCGCAGTCAAATAAAGAACACACTACTTTCATGTGGTATTGTGTTTCTGTGGTGAGTAAGGTTGTAATGCTCTACGAGGATACGCTGCGCTAGTAGTAATGCTGATAGCACAGTGAGTCCATATCAACAACAAGTATTGGCAATGTGTTTGTGATATTCCTCGTATTGCTAGCGGATATTATAGGCTACGGTGACTGCTTACAATCAGGTGGGACGGACGCTTGTGTGCCACCTTAGTGGTATAAAAAAGTTACAAAAAAGATATAGTGTAATACCCAGTGCAGTCCATGAAGTAGTACCATGATCAGGTGTGGCGACGCTGCAGTCGTCCTCGCAGCAGTACTACGAGCAGTTCTCATCCAACGTGGCTGAGAACAGGACGCACGAGGGACATCTCTACAAGCGAGGCGCGCTGCTCAAGGGATGGAAACAAAGGTTTACCCAATTTCACATATATTATATAAAAGCGATTACACACAACTTGATTTTTCTGTTATCTGTGCGAAATAAAAAACACTGTGACGAATTAATAATTACCAAAATTAATATTTTGGAAATTTACTACATAAAGTAGAATTGTGGCGAATTTACACATACTTTTTTTCGTGACAATTTACTTGCTACCCATGGATTGCGAAAGCAGTGTGATGGACTACTGATAGAATACATAAATACTTTTTGATGTGTAACATGTTTTACTCCCACTTTCCCGGGAGTGATTTCGTGAAAAGGCACGGAAATGCATTACAGCATGACTTTGTCGCTATAAGTGACGACTTTTTTTAGTTAAAAGAGGTAGAGTTGTCAGATGTTACACATCTTATGCTGCTGTACGGCTCGCTAGTTTGTTTTACATACTTAATACATATTTACATTACATTCACCCAGGCTCATGGCAAAACAAAAATATTCCAATCCAAACGTTGACCGTGATATAGGAATATATATATAGTATATATATAGGAACCAAGAGGTAGCAATGATACAAAAATTCTTATAATTACAGATGGTTCGTGCTGGATTCAATAAAGCACCAGCTTCGATATTATGATGCGATGGAGGACTCGCATTGCAAAGGATTTATAGGTAATGTACTTTACTTACATAGACTTGCATGCCACCGGTGGACGGATTGTCGTACTTGCTTCGGACTATACTTGCTTGATATCACCATATTAATGCAACTTTGATGTATGTACTTCGGTTGACTGAACGTGTCTCAGTATGGACATTTCTGTAAAACAAAATATAATCATTATTATTTAATCGAACCATCATTTGGCGAAATATAGCTGAAATAGATCAGATGATTCCGGTTATCGATCTTAAATTCCATATAATCTAGGATTGTTAAAATCTTTATTCTCTTAGGTAAATCACACAAAAGATGTGGTTGTTTTCAGATTTAGCGGAAGTGATAACAGTGACGCAGGCGCCGCCCGCCCCTGGCCCGCCCAAGAAATGTGACGACCGGTCATTCTTTGACGTAAGTATATTTGATATACTACAAGGCAAGCTAGCGTACGACGCGTCCATTTGAAAGCGGTCTTTATAGCCTACTGACACTTGCAGTACAAAGTCTAGCATAATATTAGAAGTTGTGTTATTTTTCCTTTGCAGTTGCGGACAAGCCGTCGAACGTACAACTTTTGTGCGAGCGACGCGAATGCTGCTCAAGAGTGGATCGAGAAGCTACAAGCCTGTTTGCAGTAGACTACACTGCAACACGTGGCCCACTTATATTGACTAGCAACAACCGTCCCTGGCACGAGTGCGACCCAAGGTGGACAAACGATGGTCTTTTATACACCATGCTCACTTTGGTCGGCATTGCGTGTCGGAACCCCATTGGCTGACACATTGGCCAAACACCGGCCAACTTGGCCCAATGCAAGACGAAGTACAAAGAGTTTTCGCTTTATGTTGGAATTTCTATATCAGCTTAACAATAAATGGGGTCAATTTTGGACGGTAATTTTATGGTAACTGACTTATTACTCGTTTCTTTTATTCCTTATATCAAACAGAAGGAAATTGCGTGATTCATCGATACAATCCAGCGGGATATTGATATTCGTAAAATCATATTATATCACACAATGTCACAAAAATATGGAATACGGAATAAGGTTTCTTTTTGGGAACGCATTGTGTTACTATCTACAACGCATTGTGTGTAAATGCTGAAATATTTGATAAGTTGTCTACATATTTTTACGTGGTAATAATATTGTATTCAGCCAAATACTTCGAAATACCACTTAGAAATAATGCAGTGTTTTCGCCATACATCTCGTCTCAAACAGGGATATATTTAATTATTACCCAGAGATAGTTGAACCATAGATAACTAGTTGACCGCAACTATTTCTAAGTTAGAGTAATCTAAATATATAGAATTAACTTGTTACGTTGGATATTTGTAAATAATTTGTATCTATTAATATTATTGTTGTGTAAAGACTTGCGTTCCATTATGTGTATTTCTGTTTTCTTATTTATATATTTTTGTATCGTTTGTGTAACTGTGTAAGTGTGTTACTTGAGAATTCCATAGCTTCTTCTATGTGTTTGTTATTTATAATACACGCAGTGTTTGTGTGTGCCGATTTTGTCGATTTTGAGTTCATCATTTGAGTATTTTCTTTACTTATGAATACTTTTGATTAAAATCAGCAAGTAGTGCCAATGAGCGTGTTTAAAAGGCATCTGAAATGTATAAATTAAAAGCGGCACAGATCAGCACATACTTGTATTAACTGTACACAGATATTACTAGTGTAATAAGGTAATGCGATAAGTTATTAGCGGGAATCTCCCAATTTATTTGTTACATACTCATGTTTCAGTTCGTGTAAATAAAGTACATTTTATGTTGACGTATCGAGGTGCAGTCGCTCGCAGCGGCGGCACATACAGTTTATATTATTTAAATATTGTGTAACTATGTACCTTAGTTGTTATGTAAATAAAGTTTATTTTTACTCTTGGCGTAATACATTTAAAATTATTGCGTTATGTGCGTGCGTATATCGCGTAGCTATCACCTGTCAAACAAAATCAGTGCCGGTAGCGTGATCATTTTTCGACTATGTATTCGAAAACGTAACTCGCGAATTGTCGACATGGTGCCAATTCTGTTGTACCAAATCACTAAACTTAAATAATTTAACAGGTCTAATAGTTTTGCTATCCCTTTCTTATGTGCGGGGTTAAATAAGGATAGCAATATTTTTAGACCTGTCAAATTATTTAAGTTTAGTGATTTTGAACAACAGAATTACTATATATACTAATTTTTAGTTCCACTTTTCACCACCGCAGCGGTGTACATTTTTCAATACAAAAATAGTCGAAGGCGATACGAAAATGTTGTTGCAAATTATACATGTTGTCTACATTATTATAGATTAAAAATGGGTTCACGTTTTTCGTATGAGGAATCAAATGACGCCATCTAGCGGCCCCGACACTGATTGATTACACAAATAAACTGTCATATAAAACCTAAGAGTTTGTCTTAATAATACCTCAGAGAATATAATATACTGCCTTAAAGTTGAAAATAAATACTGCGTCAAAAAAACCCTCTTCAACAATAAAATTGTCATACTATGCGTACGCACAGTGCACACGCACGTGAATTTGATGTTCGTGTATCTGTAGGAATGCAAAGAGATTGTTGTGCCAAAAGCACTGGCTGCACAGAGAACGCATTTGCTCATATTTCATACAAAATGAATCGATACTCGCAGTCATCAGCTTTTTCATATTTATAAATGATGTTTAAGAGAATGTTAGCAATACGTTTCCTTATCGTTGCCGAGAACACGGAAGCACGTGGAGTGCTTCCGTGTTCTCGGCGTCTGCCTGGTTATTTATATTATAAAAAGAGAACAGAATTGCCGTGAACGCGATATTGAGCCTTAATGTAATAACAATTTGGCATGGATTGGAATTAACAGATGTGAAGCCTATTGCTGTACGTACTCTGTTTGGAAATTGAGTTTGACAGCAAAAAATATTTCACTAAATAGTATATAATGTGTCGTTCAGTTTCCGGCGATGTACGGCAGTAGGCTATTGATTACCTGAGAGCAGAGCACTGCGTCAGACATAAAGAGATTTTAAAAATGAATCTTGGTTTTTTTATTACACTGGGAATTAACAAGGGATTATGGGACCACTTGGATTTCGCAGAGATATTAGCAGACAGGGTATAGAGACCATAAGCGGAGTGCAAGTCAAAAGTGAAATGGCGCTCTATAGGTTCTATCTGCCTACCCCGTGAGTGACTTGGCGTGATGATATGTATGTATGTAGGCATAGCTGGGCACCGTTAATCAAATAGTTAACTTCGTTAATCGTTAATCCGCTACAAAAAAAGTTAGCTTCGTTTAGCGTTAAAGCGTTACATTTCGGAAGAATTAACGCAAGTTAACGTTAATCGTTAATCCGTTAATATGTGTAAAATTGCATTTTATATCGTTACGTTAGTGAACTTATACAACTTGATGGTTTAGGTTCTGGAAGTTAATAGGTTAGGAATAAAACAAAATACTTGTATAATTCAAATGTGTAATTTAATCGTCGTTTCACGCGCTGCCACGCGCCGCCCGGCACTTGTCATTCGTTTCATACTTGTCTGAACCTGTTTTTCGCGCCGCGCCGCGGTGCCGTGCGGTAAATAGTAGGCATTAGATTAACGATTAACGGGCTTCTGCATATTAACGGAAGTTAACGTGTCCGTTAACATTTTTAAAAGTTAACTTAAAAGTTAATTCGTTAATCAAAATGTTATCTTCGTTAATTAACGGATTAACGAGTTAATGCCCAGCTATGTATGTAGGTATATGCAATTATGAACATATAATATTATAGTACAGACAAGGATATACTTCTAACAAATCGAACACATTGGCTGCCGTAGCACTCTTTTTGTACACAAAGACGTGTTTGCGTCTCGCACTTAGCGCAGTACACTTGATTGAGACGTAGTGGCAGGCTGCCGCACAAGCTGTTAGACGATACGGAAATGCGACAATGCCGCACCGTGGACAGTTTGGTCCATTTCTACTGGTGATGTCAATATTAGTTAACAGTTAACAAGTCATAACAAAATAACCAATAGTTACTGATTCTAAATAATGTCACTTTGAATAACAATATCAATATATAGAATACGTTCAAAAATAAGCCCTGTCTCTAACAAGTTAGTTTAAATTACAATGCATTAATTAATTACGTTAATTCGTGCTTGCGTGAGGTGAGGTCATGAACCTTACATACTACTTTGAAATGCTATTTTTATGAAAAAATTGGACAGGTAGGCCCTTAAACACTGTTGAAGGATTTGACGGACCTGGTAAATCTAATGTTATCAGGTAGGGTTCCGGTGGACATCACCGGTATCCTGTATGGTGCCAACCTATGCGCCTTGCTGAAAAGGGACGGTGGCATCAGGCCGATTGCTGATTAGAAAGCTACACTATCACTGAGTAACATAGGCTAGCTGCCCGCCCCGGCTTTGCACGGGTAGACAAAATATTTGATATCAATGTCTACCCGTGCGAAGCCGGGGCGGGCCGCTAGTCTAATATATAGTGTGAAGCATACCTTATCTCTAATAAATCTAATCTCACATACTAATTATTTATAAAATAAAGTCCTAGTCGCGTCCGTCTGTCTGGACACTAAAAACTCAAAACAAACGAACGGATTTTAATTTTTATGTAAATTCACTTCATTGTGATGGTGCTTTGTCAAATAGCCACATAGATATTCAACTTACATTGCTAACGCTGGAATCTGGATGAACCTTAAGATATACCTACATAAAATCAATGTACATACTAGATAATTAAAGGTCTTATAAATGCCTACAAAAAAGTCGGTGGTAGTCTAATATGTCTATCGCCTTGGGTTCTCATAATAATAAAAACGCATCTCATCATATGTAACAATTTTATTTTACCAATATTAATAATATATCAACATAAGTGGTCCAAACCACCTTCTCTAATAATAATACTAATATAATACAAAAATTTCTTTCACAAGTGGTCGACGAACCCATAACAATGAAAACAAGGAGTAACGACTAAGACGTGAACTAAGAGCGACATCCACAAGTCAAGTGATAAAACGCAGCCTCCACTAAAGTAATGACTTCCCGCGACTATAATTAGGTATTGCAATACAACAATATTAAACGAGGTAAGAAAGGAAACAAAGGAATAAACATGTTCATAATATATTAATGTTTATTAAACCTACGCACAACGAGGGGGCGCCAGTGTCGCAGACGCGTGTGTAGCACCTCTGGCCGCAGTGCGAGGGGCGAAGGCCTAAGCGGATACCAAAACTACATCACTTCACTGAACCGTATATTCGTATGTCTATATATCTAATTACAATACACTTGTAACGCTCAACATTAATAATTTAAGCATCGAAACACACTCACAATGTCGTCTGGGTCTCCCTACTAGATATTAGGCCCGATAAAATGACTGAACGCCCGTCCCCGTTATAACTTAACACTCACTTCTTATAAACGAATAATTATACATTATATACAATGGGAAATAAATATTGTATACGCAAGAGTTAGTTCATCGTGTATGTATGTACAGGGCACGCCTACGCGGGTGCGAGTTACCAACGAAGATTATATATCACAAATATAAATCCCATTGCCATCTAAGGAACCCAATCGATCGCGAACGGAACGCAACCTTCACTTATTTCATTACCTCGAATCAAAGTGATTGTAATGAATGTGTCTGCGTTCATTATCGACCGACTTCACCTTATAAGTATGGTTTTGCCTACATAATAATATTTATATATTGGCGTACACTTTTTGGCTTAGCTAAGTTCCCTTTAGATTTTGCGTCCAACGGACTGCGGATCTCTGATTGATTCCAAGTGCTGGCTCCCCTATTTTTAACGAATGAAATACAACGAAGCAGTTTCATTGATATAATAAAATAGATAATTTAGCCTTTACATGCACATTAGACTAAATATCACTTCATTAGTAACAACTCGACTCAGCCCAGCATTTCGAATGATGATTCGTAAAAATAGAGCAGACCAAGCTTGTTATTTCGTAAACTCCACTAGAAATTAATAAACTTTTTGGTTTGCGTGTTGCACTTAACGAACAATTTAATTTCATGTAAAACATCCATACAAATACCACACCAAGGAAAATGCGATCTCAAACACGACTTTGAAACAACGTATAAAATTTTTGGAATCGAAAATTGATTGCCGTTTGTTAAATTCTTCAAAAAGAGCTCGTTTGATCGATGTCTGTAGATTGACTGTCATAAGATTTATAGCTCACTACTCGTTAAGGGATTCTACACATTTATCCGCGAGATCAGCGCGTAACTGATAAATGAGAGTACTCCCTAAGCTGGCGCGATATGAATGCGTTTATATTTATTATGGATACATCACAATGTACTCAGTTTATGGTATGTGTGTAAGTAAGTATATTCAGTGGCTTCTTATTATAACATGATAAGTAATTAAGGGCATGCAAGTCACACATCATAATTTATAACCGAATATGGTGTTTTATGGACGTACATTTAATAAAAAAAGGAGTAAAAAGGTAAAATAAATTATTAAAAATATCGATCATAGTTGCCGTTCCACCATTTCCGGAGATCTAAGATGTCATCAATCCCTGGTCGGTGTTCCCGTAAGTGTTTCTACATAACTATATTTACAACTTTTATAAACAAATAAAAAAGTAAATCTTGTGATCTAAAAATATATACATATTCTACGCCCATAAAACACTGTCATACAAATTCAGACTTCATCACAATGGAATAACGTACAATTTACAATATCGTGAACCCGAGGAGTTATTATAATATGTGTGTTTATTTGTGACACCCTTGAACACAATGGACATGAGTTAGATTCAACAGAACTGTTCAAACTCATACTGTTTACATTTACTCAAACAAGGTATATATTGCAACTGATAAAATCGTGACTTTAACAGAAGATATGTTATTTAATTTAATTTTACTATCACTTTATTTGATTAAATATTTTCATAAACCATTGTTTTTATACTTTTGGTCGTTTTCATATAGTTTAACTTTTGTATATAAAATACAGGCACAGTAGCCCATTTGACCTGGCTTCGAGTGAACAGCTGCAATATTGAGAGGTGTTGTTCCTTGTGGCAAGCCAGCTCTAATTGCAGTTGCCGGATTGCACCAAAATACACTGCAGAGCTTAAACCCTGCCTACCTTATACCCTAAACAAGGTATTAAATTTTACTTTAACTTTAAATAAATTTTGATTGGTGTTATATAATAGCGTTGAATACAACAAATTTCCAGGAGTCGAGGAGTGTGTGGTGACGAGCCCGGCGGCTAGTGCCCCACGGGCTCCACGTAGTTGGCCGGGTAGAGCCCCACGCGCCCGTCCTTGCGACCTTTGCACCAGCCTTGTTCGTCTTCGTCTTCCAGCTTCTCGAATAAGTCGCCTGGAACATATAGTCAGAAATTAATAAAGACGACTGAGCATGAAAGTAATATATGATGTGTAGCATCTGACATCTGACGGCACATTCTGCCATGGAGCGCGCTGGTTTATTGTAGTGTAGAGCGTGTAGAGTGGCACACCCTGGCGGAAGGAGAGCTCGTCGCTCTCCGCGCTGGTGTAGTCTAGTGTAGTACCTATAGTGTAGTGTAGTGTAGAGTGGCTCACCCTGGCGGAAGGAGAGCTCGTCGCTCTCCGCGCTGGTGTAGTCTAGTGTAGTACCTATAGTGTAGTGTAGTGTAGAGTGTAGAGAGTGTAGAGTGGCTCACCCTGGCGGAAAGAGAGCTCGTCGCTCTCCGCGCCGGTGTAGTCGTAGAGCGCGCGCACGGGCAGGCCGGGCTCGCCGGTGTCGGTGAGGGCGCCGGTCTCGGAGTCCCACTCCTCCTCCTCGAAGGGGTTGTCCTGGCCCTTGGCGCCGCTCTCCTTCGCTGGGGACGTCTTCGCTGACTTTGGCGCTGGCGCCGTGCCGTTACTGTAAGTGCACATTCACACACCATATAACAAACTTACTAACGTTTATTACTGTTTCTTAATTCGATTTTAGTATTGGAAAAAATACATAAATGGCCCCTTAAAAAGCTAGCAATTAAATTTATATAACAAAATCATACTGCGAATACTAGTTTTCACAAATTTTAAAACCAATTCGTCATCCTTCACGCGTAATAACAGATCAATCAACATACAACAACAAAAAGTAGAACATCCTCAACATCCTACATTATACCTATATACTTCTACTCGTAGAACCACGTATCTATAGTAAATGTTAGTAGAGTATAGATCTAACTCGGTGAGCATCCGGTCGGTCATGTCGGTGATGGTGTATCGCGAATGTCTCGCGTTATTGTTGTTGTCGCGGCGCAGCGCCAGCCGCACGAGGCGCGCCTCCAGGGACTCCGCGCTGGGGCCAAGCGTGCCGCACGAGAATATCTCCAGGTGCTCGATACTGCCAGGGATACGGAGGGTGATAGGGATTTTGAAGGACATGGACGATAGGGACATTGGCGGGCACTAATGGATGATGGGGACATTGGGGATATGTGGTAAATGGAGTGGATGGGACATTGGCGGACACTCGTGGATGATGTAGACAATATGGATACGTGGTAGACGGAATGGATGGATAAAGGAATGGGTTGAAATTGGAAAACCAGGAAATAGTCGATGTTTAAAGTGAGACTTGTCGTTTCACCTTTATTTTTCTATATCGCCGAACAAAAAAGTGGCGGCCTTGGTAACGAAATTCTTGGTAACCTTCAAAATAAAATAAAAAATTTAATACATGTACACTTACGTGACAGCAATAGGTGCGCTGATGCTCTTCTTGTCTATGGTGTTGTTAGAATTCGTGTTGTTGGCAACACTGGGTGGTGGCGGCGGTTGTTCCGTGTGGTTGGCAGTTTTGTTTGTTTTGTTGTTCGTTATTGGTGGCAATTCCTACACGCGCAGATAATAAAATATATTAATTTAAAGGTCTTGGAATAGTTAAAAGAAAGTGAAATATTGAAAACATAAATACTTTAAATTATATAATAATAATACATATACGTAGATAAATTATTATTTCAGAGTTATAGATATCGATATAAATTTATGTAATACATATAAAAATAATTAACTACATTCAAAATAAGTAGGTATAACATCATACTTAGTTATTGTAATATAAATATTATGTTAATAATATGTGCATGCCAATATGCAGGCAACAATGTAGTCTAAAGCGACATTCCACTCATGCGACATTAATAAAAATAAATAAAAAATACATAAAAGCACACTTACGTCTAGAATAGATCGAAATGAGAATGACCTTATTCCCTTTATCTACACTACGAACGTCTCACAGTCATGTCATGCTTTACCAATTAAATTATAAATTAAAAGCCTTTAAATTTCAACAACGCTTGTGTATAATACCGTATTCATTCTCATTTGAATCCCTTTGGGGCCTAATCACAGTTTGTACTAACTTCTGAATAAAAACACCGCGATAAATACAAAAGGCCGTGATTACACTTCTGTCTTAAGGTATATGGTTTTTTTTAAGCAAGTAATTCGACAAGCAAGACGATCCCTCATGCACTACGATCGGCATTGTCTTTTAAAATGTACTAGCCCATTCATGTAATAATAATTCAAATGGTTTTCTCTCTCCACTTTGTATAACATAAAATCTTGTGTAGGTTTGAAGGCAAATAAATGGAGGCACAATATCTGTGGTGATACTCGGGTCGGGTCAGGATTTTAGAGTAGAAAATCTTTCAGCACTATATTCAACATTTTAGTCAAAAAGCATATTTTTACGTACGTTTATCTCATCTCTAACTTATATTTTAACCTCAGTTCCCAAGACTTTCCACAAACAACGAAAATGTAATCACAGCCTTATACACCAAGATAGCGCGTACTTACTCCCTATATACAAATCGAAAATAAGGTTCAATATCGCCTGCCGTACAAATTGTGTTTAGGGGCGCGTGTGAAAAGCGCGCTATGCCGACTCACGTGTAGCGACATCTATCGGCGTGATAGGGACTTACTGATTCATTGGGCATCTGTGGCGTCATATCAGGACTATGGGTATTGAGGTAGGGATTATAGGGAATAAGTAATGTTACGTCATTATGAGGAAGTACAGTTGTTTTATATTGTACTAGCTTTTTGCCGCGGCTTCACTCGACGTTTTCACGCCTTTAGGGAGTATACATTTTGAAAAAGCCTAAAACCCGTTTTTACTTATTTATTTTCAGAAGTACTGTGAAGTTTCAAATAAAAAAATCTTTTAATCTTTTTTCTCCATACAAACATTCGACCTCTATTTTCAAATGTTGGAAAATCCTTCCAAACTGACGCCTACGTCATAATAACTGCGTGCGTGCCACTTCAGCGCATTCGGTTCAGTGGTTTGAGCTGATAGGTCAGTGAGTGACGGTTGTCTATATATATTAATTGTATAGAAGATTGAAAGACCATTAAATGGTGATTGAAAACTCATTTTCCTCAGAAAGTTAAATTTATAAGTTGCGATACCTTTAAAACGTGATTTTACATAGTAGCAGTTTTAGACCGAGATATTTGTCACAAGACAGGTGTGGGAATGAAGGAATGACGTCACGGTATTGAGGGCATGTCGTCAAAGTATCGAGTGCATGACGTCATGGTATTGAAGGCATGTCGTCAAAGTATTGAGTGCATGACGTCACAGTATTGAGGGCATGTCGTCACGGTATTGAACGCATGACGTCGAGGTATTGAGGGGTGGGCTAGGTGTGTGTGCGGAGTGTGTGAACGTACGTCCTCGCTGACTGGCCGCTGGTTGAGCAGCGTGATGGGCCCGGTGGGCAGGCTCTCCTTGGACTTGCCCTTGGCGATGTCGCGGAACTCCTCCGTGTACTCCTGGGTGCACCGACACACCGGTCACAAGCGCCCGCTCGCGACACGTTGGGACTTACTACTTTATGGCGCGCGACAACAATGATCGCTCTACATTGTTGTGTTTTATAGTCAGAGGCTCTATGTTATTCGAAATTTAAATAAATTGAAACAAAGATTTAATTTAAATTAATTTATTCAAAATACATTTCGTATTTTGAAATTAGCATTAATATAATTTTAATTTTTCAAACAGCATGAAAATTTGACTAAAATTATTAAGTTCATGTTGTCCTAGTAAGAATATATGATTTAACTTGAAAATACATTCACAAAGAATCTGGGCTTAAATAAAATCATTAATAATGATAAAACTTGTAGTAGTTAGTCCAATTATGACAAGATAGTCCCAACGTCTCGCCGCGTGTATGCAAACTCAAATTAACTTAAAAACTAAATTAATAAAATTATAAGAAAGAAAAATACAATCGACGACAACACATCCAAAGCTTGTGAGACGTTAAAGCAACTGCTCAGCAGCAACTAGTCGTCACGACCATGCGGTTACCACAGGAGACTACGATCATAACAATTATAATTATTCAATAAAGGAAATAGGTAAGAGAAAATTAACTGCATACTTAAATAATTTATATAATTTTGTAATGTTAATTTTAAAACGGTTTAATAAAAGCGTAGGGGATCAGCATCAATTTCAGTTTATTGAAGTCTAAGAATTGAAGAGAGTGAGAATTGAAGTTTTTCTCTCTATTTACCGGTCAAATTAACGACGAAGAATTACGACCAACAAATTACAATAAAATTATAGCTGTCTAAATACTTTTGTAACCACCAATTTTCGTATTGTTTTATTTATTCCAACATTGTCGATGAATTGGTATCAGGCAATGGATTGGGTTTGAAAATAGAAAACGGATTCCGAATGATTTTGATCTTTTATTTCGTTTATAGTTTCTCGTGCTCATCTATCGATTTGCATGGGCCTTGTATCACACCACACCTAATAACCTATAGTCTTCACTTCGGTGTCGGATGAGAGTGGTAATGGGTGCACCATCTAATTATGCAACAGTATGACTTGTGAACCTTATTGCCAACCATCACGGTGTACATTCGAGTGCGCTCCAATTTGAACTTAGACACAAAATTCTAATGTGTTCTTCAGTTGGGAAACGTTTTGCTTTCAGTGCTGGCTTAAAATTAGTGCCAATTTCTGTCAACCCAATAGTGATCGATCAGTGCTGCATTTCATGTGTTTTAATATGCAATGAATGCCTGAAATAAAAAAAAATTGAGCACCATGCATCTTCTTCAAATCATTTATTGAACATAAAATAAACGTGTAAGCACTAGAGGAGCCTGTAAGGAGCATACTTTATTATGTACTCCGATATTTAAATTAAAGTTCACAACCAATCCAGGATCTCGATCAAGCGTCACCACATATCAATGAGAGACCACATGTCTTAGAAAGATGACCACGCGCTTGCAAGCGAAGTGACCTGCATCTTAATGACCAGATATCTTGAAGGCATACCCGGAGCGCTGATAACTGAGTGCTGTAGCACGCTTACAGATATGTGGAGTTTGACTGTGGTTTGATGGCAAGTGCAGTGAACACCGATATATCCGATCCTACACCGTGCCGGGGCGTACCATGAGCGGGTTGCTATAGAACCGGCTGGTCCCGTAGTGGCTCGCTTCAGACGGCGCCACTCGGCTGCTGTTATCTGAGCTGAAGCAGAATGGCAGCACGCGGTGCAGCCGCTGCAAAGTCCCGGCCCAGGCCTCCGACACTTGCGACCACGGGATTGGGCGACGGACGGTGCTCCACGCACGTGACATCACCGCCGATGCTTCCGATATGTATTTGTTGCGGATCGAGTCCGTCTCCTCCGATACATCCTTTTGAAATATTTTGCTTTATATCTTCTCACGAAGGAAAGTGGTGATGCATTTAAGAGATTGTATTTTTTGTGTGTTTGATTTTATTGACGTGTCAGTATGACGAACTTAACTATAGTGTATTGAGTCTTTAAGACTTTATGCTCGCTTAAGTGTTCACTTAATAAACGTTCTCATTCTACAGATACGTTTAACAATAATAATCGTTGTTAAACAAACATGAGCGATTGTTAAACTAAACTTGAAATAAATGTGGCCGTCCTGAGCCGCGGAGTTTCGTATATTTAAGTTTTAATTGGCAATTAGCGTATGTTCGATCTTGAAGTTATAATAGTGGTACCACTACAGTAAAGGCAACTTCGGCGAACAAACATATTGCAATCTTATCTCGGACAAATATGGTAATATTTGACAAGTATTTTAGTTTATTTCGTAAGTGAGAAGGTCTCGAATTCATTCGTAGTTACTATTTGTTTTAGGTTAAGGTGTTTATGACTTTATCTGATTAGAATTGTAATTTCTATATATGTGGCCTATTTCGTTTGAGGCTAAATGTAACCTATTATTATGGTTAATATACGTGACTGGCATTTATTCTACTCACAAATCTTTTATTTTTGTTAAATATATATAAAAAAAATACTCTTAGGTGGCTCTGTTCATCGTAATCTACTGGGAAGCATTACAGATAATTTTCCTAGGGGTCTACAAGATGCATTAGTCTATGCAAGGAGAATGTAAGTACAATGCGATGCAGTTGTGGACTTGCGTCACTTGCGTAAGGCAGCTAATGTTGTTAGGAGGCAGCCAGGACATGTTACCTCGAACTGCGGCCACGCCATCGCCATGTTGACGCCGTGGTTGTTCGCCCACCACTTGAGGTCCTTCTGGTGGTCCGCGTTGTTTATCGTATGGTGGAATTCTTCATATATTTGTGGTAATCTGGAATTTTGTAAGATACAAATACAATATTACAATCCGATTTATTGAACATAGCATACACGGTGCATTCACTTTATTGGTTTGTCATGAGTAGATATGCACTATTAAAAAGCTTCAGGACTTTTAAAACACTCGAGTCGTGCATTAAAAATCAACAAAAGTGAAGTGAATGACCTTATTAAAAAAAATCAAAACTCAGTAAACATTTGAGCATGGAGAATTTGATTAACTATGTGGAAAACAAGCATACGGTCCGCCCAATGGTGAGCGGTTTTCGTACTCTATAGACGCTTTTTCGGCTATTTCCTTGATTGTTGACAAGTACTAGTCATTAGTGTCAACAAGCCGATAGATGGCGTGTTTTTGACACTGAAATTCGGTTAGTAGTTTTATTTGAATAATGTATAAATTTTTAAGTGCATTCGTCAAGCAACAATACATGTCAGATAAATTAAATATACTGTAGCAATGCTTTGCTAGCAGCCTGCTGGCTGTACTGGTAACGAAGGACCAAATTGGGATAAGTCATGTATTTGTATTGTCTTAATTGTAGTTGCAGTAATCTATCCTTAGCTAATTGCTAGAAGCAATAAATCAGCAAGCTGATCAGGTACGCGTGGGGTCAACGGCCGAGCGCCCGAGGGTAGGCTAACATTGTGAGAATCGTGAGTGATCCACACGCGCCAAGATTATGAGGGTTATCGATTCGTAGCCATTGTGAAACAGAATGACAGATTAGGGCAATTCATATCTGTTATCTAACCAATGTGTTTGTTTGTTGTCGAGTTCCTTTGCAGACTAAGGGTTAGTTTGTTACGAAGTTTGCCGTAACAAAAGCACCTTCGCTTTTGTATCGATCTCGATGTTAACAACTGATTACTGATGCAACTCCATCTATTTTCTTCTGCCTAGCGCAATTTTCTTTTTGACTTCTTTATAGGATATTAACGGATATACATAAAGTTAAAATGCTATTTAGTATATTGCGTTCACACAAAGTAAACAATATTCTTACTCCATAGGTATTGTTACCGAGAGAATCATTCAAGCCGAATGTCGCAAAGATTAATGACCTGCCGATCGCAAAATATAAGCGATTTGTTTCTGTTCGGATGCCCTCACAACGCCTGCTGCTAGAGTATCTCTAAAAACCGTACATGAGTGAGTACAGGAGAAGTATTGTTATATTTATATAGCTGCATTTTTCGCCAACTCGGATATGTATTTCGACACGGCCTACTGAAACTCATCATTACGGGCAAAGTAGCAGGTATGTAAGTCCGATGATAGAATAAGTCTTAGCTGAGAGACATGAGAGAATGGAACGGAATCACAATGCTGTAGAACTGTTACACTTGGCAAGAGACTGGGACAAGTATTCTGAGCTGGTACTAGCTTGCTATAATTGGAGAGGCACTATAAGAAGAAGAATCACCTTTAGGATAAGAAGAATTCGATATCACATGAAAATGAGCATTTGGATTGGAATGATATAGTTAATATAGCGGTGGACATGCTTTCGATTGTAAGTAAGTCAAGTGGAATGGTGTACTCACGTGGGTTCCTGACTAATATTGAGGCACTTGTGGAAGCTGAAGAGCACGTCCTTGAAGAAGGTGAGCCGCTGCGCCTCCATTTGCTGGCAGCGCTCGAACACCATTGTCATATCCTCGATGTAGCGCGGGTTGTAAGCGGTGATCTCCGCCAGCGCCGCCTGGTACTTTTCTCTGTTCTTTGACACCTCATCCCGACACTTTGACACACGTTCCGCCATTTTTTTCACCTGGAACGACCGAAGATCATAATTACAAAGGATTTTTTTAGATACTCACAGACATCGTCGAATGCATTTTGTAAATGTACATGATGTTACTGGAGACTCTAATCGGAGGTGGGCTATCTAGCTTATAACAACACCTATTCTATTGCTATACATAATTAGTAATTGAAATCGGTTGATTAATATTGCTTATGAGGATGGTGTTGGAATGTTTCTTGATTGCGGCCTTCTATTGAAATATTCATAGAAATTATATTCGCATTATTTTTGTGGAAATCTTATTTTATTTTTATTTTATTCAGAATACCAACAGCACTTATACAATATATGGATATATATCTAATTATCTACATAGCTATTAACAGGTATCCGCAAATGAAGTTAATATTTAATGTCAAGTTAGTCAGTCAGTCATGCTTATCATTTCAGTGTTTCAAACTATTTTTTATTTACGGATATTTTCTATGCGCTATAATATTACAAGGTGCTAACTAGTATTCACGAACGAATACACATGGCATGTTAAATATAAAATTTTCAAGTATCTAAAGAGTAGGGCGATGAATATTTTAATAATATATTATACTGCAGAATATCTGCAACTCAGCATGCAAGAATACACAAGACCAACTTTGAAGACGGGGAGAGGGTCGCAAATTGTCATATCCGGCGGCGACGCCATCACGTCTAGCGTTCAATTATAAAGTCAAGCGCGGGCACAGAATAAAATAGCGGGCAGGGAAACGAGAATGCTACTACGGAATTCAAACAACGAATCGCACGTTTATCTATCACAATATTATAATTCCGATCGAAATATTGACATGAAACGAGGAATGAAATTTACATAATATTTGGGATCCCATTATACCACTCAAAATAATTATTAATTTCTAGGTGGCGTTCCCCTTTAAAACTATTAATGTAATCCAAGGTGGCTTTTGGGACCGCGGTCCCGGTCACGAAAGCCCCAAGATTCGGATCCGAAATATAATTATCATGACAGCATACGTGCGATACACCAATTTTCGGAATGATAATATACTTATACAGGTGCTATGTCGAGACAATTTCATAGCCAATGGTAATTTCCCTGTCAATGAACGGCGGAGAGAACTGGCGAAGAACGCGGTATAACTATGTACTAGCAGCATGCATATTGCTGACAACAGCAAGATACTTAGTATAAGTTTTCCTGTGTGTATATAGAACACATGTATTATAATAGTTTTGAGTAGATTTAAGATTTTATACAAGACCTTATTGTAAGGTTAGCAAATTAGTTTTTAATATAGCACGAATAATTATTTGGCGGTAGCGGCTAATTCTAATATTTATTAATTTAGGCACGAATTACGTATTAAAATCTTTTTTATTAGTACTAGGCAACAATGTTAAATAAACATGATATTAATAAAAAAAACATTAACATTCAATAAACCATAAATTCGCTTACCGACATTACTCGCTAGTGGGCGGGAAAAAAATAAAAAATATTTTAGAAACAATATTAATTAATCTTAAAATAAAACAAATTGTAAATCAGTAAAAACACCCTGGTCCATTGCAATTAGTTGGGCCTAGTCATTTACTGAGTTCTATTGTACTATAATCGTGATCGTAGTGATATTTGTCTATTTCTTAAGGCATATTGAATCCAAATATAATCGCACTGTAGCCGCATTTACACCTTAAGACTATATAAATGATATGGTCGTTATGTTTATGTTCCTATTAAGGGCTTCCAGACCCATTAAAATGGATTCAGCATTTTTTTAAACTGAACCACTTATATTAATTTAAATAAAACTTTAATTAAAAATTTCTAAACCTCCGGTCAGACCCAAAATCCTCTGAAACAATCAATTAAGTCACCTGTCGAAAAACTAAATCGAAATCAGTTCCAACGTTTAGGAGCTACGATGCCAGACAGACACAGAGATACCCAGATAATAAAACTATATGTTTACACCCCTTTTTTTGCCGGGGGGGTTAAAAAATACTGGTCACTTGGCAGCTTTTAGTACCTAAATTTCTTGTTCTGTGCGTGACAAAAAGTCTAACAGAATTAACGGTCCCCGTAAACTTAAAAATATCCGGCTAAAGCTAGGCATCTCTAATGCTATTAGAACCTAGCGTGTAACAATGAAGGTTTCAAGGCGGTCTGAAGTGTCATCCTCATCTCCCACGCACGGTGCCAATTCAGCTGACACATAGGGATGTGGGCGACTTAACTTAAAACGACGTTGGGGATTGGGGAATATGAATAAGACTATTACACCAAAACGTTTATATTGTGACAAATCATTATTACTATTGAAAATAGCTCATGATTTGGACGGTAATATTATGGAGTGAAATTACCCAACAAAAACTACCGACAATATTCTTCCATTGTTGTTATCACATTATATTTTGTCCGAGAACACGAAACATCCATTAAACATAAACATAGCATGGTGTAAATGTTCTTTAATATTACAAACATTTACACTTTGAAAGATATTGTAAGACATTCCTTAACAAAAGGATGAAGTTTGACGGCAGAATTCTGATAAATGGTCTCGAAATTTATAAGATTAATTCGCGATTCAATCGTTATTTTAAAGGGGGCTCAGAAAACGGAACTATTTATCTTAAGAGTATTGAATAACAAAATTTGGAAGATGAACAATTGCCCCTATTATTTTTGACCTTGTATCAACCCTATATTGAGAGCACTAGGCGTGACAGTGCGGGTGGAATTCAATCACACGGCGAATGTGTCGCCGGCACTTCGTTAGTGCGGGATTACGTGACGACAGATACGTGACACGTGCGTACTTTGCAAATGAAGCACGTGTCAAGCTACTTAGTTAAAATAAGCGACGTGCTATTTGTTCATTTACGTAAAATTTCTGACTGTCTCTCGACTAACGAAGTCGAAGATTTAATTCAATCAATATTTTTCAGATATTGTCAGGAAATTGAACTAGGAAGAATTCAACTTGACATTTGTCATGGACCCCGCGCAATAGTGGGACGGGGAGATATTATAGAGACCACAAACGCAGTTCCGGCCAAACAAGGGAAGACCGTCGAATTCAATTTCCTAGCCGGCCGGCGACTGCCAGCTGTTTTTAGGTCAATGTGAGGCGAAACGGCTCATTATTGTCACCGTCACGTCAATTAGTTCGAAAATTTCATAAATTACCTTCGTAAGTGTCAGGGTTCTTTATGGTGATTGAGCATAGTACGTTATGCCCGTATCGTGAGCAGGCTATAAGATATTTAGGTTAAATAATTAAATTCCATTGCTAAAATGCAATTGAATTTGGAAGTGGAAATAGGGTCTGGCTGGAATAGGTTTACCATTAGTTATAATTCGAGTAAAGCATTGCGCAGCAGAATTTGCTAATACGAAGAGCTAGAAGAGGCATTATGGACTGTCACTAAAAAGTCCTGATTATCCTAGGTTATAACAAACACAGCGACGGTTAGCAATGCGGTAATGATACCCCTGGTCCTGTAGGCGTCAATACCGAAACCCCATACCAGTTAAGGCTGGCTGCAGCCTTACCTTCATCTGCCCGTAACCTTTCTTTTAATTTCTAAATCTTTTACTCTTCACCAGTCCTCAATACTGCACCATAAAGTCAAATTATATAGAATTAACAAACATGAAACAAATATCTGCTTTTACTACCTTACTGAAACAATTTTAGTGAAAAGTACGTCTTGAATAAAATGGAATCAGCAGTTGATGTGTGAGCGAAATGAAAAAACCTCCCGCAACCTGAACCAAAGCGGTTGTAATTCGATAAATTTAAACGGCATCACGGACGATTTAGTGGATTGCCTACTTCCTATGGCATCGCGCCGGGTGCTAAGCTGATTGTGGAACCGTTTCCACGACTGCAGTGAGGAAAAAGTCAATACTTATAATAAACAAAATACATTTCCTTTCCGAAAGGTTCCCTTAAATTTACTATGCTTTTAGGTAGCCTTGTTATTTCCGGAACGTAAAGGATTTAATATTTTCCGATAATATTTTTGGTCAAAAAGTACTACATATTTTTCAGAATCACTCGTGTTAATTGATTTGAAGAAGGGCATGACCATAATTAATGGAATCAAACATTTGTACAAACACTAAATACAAGGTCGCAAATATGGTGTATATTGAATAGAGAAAATTACATACAGTCATAATGTATGGTACGTGTATATTGTAATTGTAATCTGTTCAAAGAGTCATGTAGTGCCTCATTAATCCTATATGAATCATACCTTTGAACAAGTGGAATATTAGTAAAGGAAGGAATGAAAAAAGTAACATGCAATTGATCATTTGATTAATCGATTCTCGTTTTCATCGGAGAAATGTTCAGACTAGATTATCTTAAATGTACTTATAAATCCAATAACAAAATAAATTCATTTACGATATTATCGCCATATGACGGCTGCACCGAAGCAGCTATTCAAATACGTTAACGCCATTTTCCAAGTAGATTCGATTCCGATAAACGCATATCGAAGTGAGAGAAGTCATCGGTTGATAATAGCGATCAAGTCATCTGATACAGTGCTGATTTTAGAAATTCACTGCCTGTCACGTACTCGCCTCGCATTTCCCGTGTTATCATCAGAATATTGAATCAAATGTCTTTTACTTTTTTCAATTACGAATCGTTTGCCTTTCGTGGCAAACTTCACGCTTTCCCATAGTTCCGTTTTATAACTAGCTCACTAATGGAACTTTTTCAAAAACTAGCATCTAGGCGAGAAGCGTTCAAGAAAATGTGCAATTTACTAACGTTATCGAACTTTTGTTTTTATCTACATTAGAATTCAGAAGTCAACGAAACGCACTTGGAGTAAAGTGTCGTGGAATAAATTATGTCCAAAAGTTCAACCGAAAACTGGTAGGATCGAAAACGACCATAAAGATCCTATTGAAAAATGTTGTCGTCAATTGTTATCCAAATTCTTCTTCTTCTATCTATACCATTAACGTGGTGCTATGTACCACAACTAACTCAAGGTTTGAAGCTGTGTGCGATATTTGATGGTATATATTGAGTGTACAGCAGCATCAATAGTATGAACAGTATCACACACATCATGAACCTTGGCATTACACAGCAGCTACCATGCAATGCAAAGCGGGAGAACCGGTGGTTTGTAACCTTTCACTTATGGACTTTTGAAGTTGTCGAAACTTCACATTTTGATATTTGACAATTATTGCATGCGATGGGATACGATTACTTAGTTATTGCAGCACTATGTTATTCTTATTCTTCATTGTGTAGTTAAATGTAAAATTATATTTTGGATTAAAATACAACGGTACCCTGAAACGAGCTCACAACTATTTTGACATATGAAAATAGTTAAGCTAGTAGGCTGGGTTTCTAAACCGAGCAGCTACTATTCAGTTTTTATTTCGTCTTAAACCGCAAAGGTGAAGAGCCTACGCTGCGACAGACGTGGTGAAAGAAAGTCTGGGGGCAAGAAATCTATGTTATTGGTACAATGCCATGGGAACACGCGGTAGAATGTTGCAAGAAATGGTAAATTGTACGACAATCTTTCCATTACGAGATATCGATAAATAGAAACAGTTCCTATTTGTGTTGAGCTTTATAATGCAATAACATAACATTTGAAAGGGAGTGTACGTACGCACTTACATACGGGATATAAAGGCATGTAGGTTATTGGTTGGTGCCCATTTAAAACATAGCAATTATTTTATTTCGACATGAGCTTAGATAAAATAAAAATCATCGTGTCGACAAAACACATACACGTATGATTAATAAAATTGCCAGATATTAATCCGATAATCAATACAATATAAAAGCACAAACAATTCCACGTAATATGCCAGGTGAGATATCACAGGTGGCAATGTAGGCCAGCCCAGATACGAATGTTACATAACGCATCGAGTTTCTTTGAGCGACATGGATGTACGTACATGCGACGGACTTGGTGAGTTTCATGGCTACAGTGAATTGATTCATCAATTCGTGGTTTCCACGACTCCTTCGGTTAGGGTGGTGTACGTTTGTCTGGTCTAAACCCTTGATGAACACGTGAACAACGAAAGTAACAAGCACATCATTGTGTAACATTTGGACATGTAATATTTTCCGTATCTGATACGTTAATAAATCACAATTTCTCCATAGACGAACTATATTTCAAATATATATATTAGTGAGTAATTGAGACATCGAAGAGCCGTTAGAAACTTATTTTTTTAATTAATTTTGTATGTAATAGTCTTAAGTATTTGCATGAAGCGACTCTTGTAACCGTTGATAAGTTATCAGAGAGGATTGCGCCGTGACATGCTTATCATATCTCTGATGGACATCACGACGCGACGCGGCGGCTTGCAGCCTTTTAGAATATGTAGCTAACGGAGTAACCGTGACTTATTTTACTGCAAGAGTATGCTTAGATACTTGAATGTTGCAATTACAGAACTGGACAATAACGTGCCGTTTGGAGAACGCCACTTAAGCATGCCTCAAGCTGATTAGGGATGATGTCTGCAAATTGACGATATTTCTGGATTATGGAGTAATAATTTAGATTTGGATTACCACAACGAAGATAATATGCTTTAAATAATTAGAATATATTTTTTGAGATTGCTGTTGCTTCAACCACAAGGCCACCACGGCTTAAAAGTATCTGCAGATGAAAAGTACTGGGATTAGTGCAGTACAGTAGCACTTTATACTATTACTATATGCATACAATACTTACAATTTGGGTTGATAGCTAAATGAACTAACAGCTAGGAAGCCCTAGCCAAATTTGCATATTAAATACATTAGGCATATTAAGTAATTTCGTGAAAATGTTGCTTTTCATAATCCCCGGATGCCGATAGCGAAACATATCGGCATATCAACGATGATTGCAATCCTAATCTGGTTGGAATCCGTCGGTGCTTCACATGCCAGTCTGTCACAATTTGGAAATTGCGCGTTATTACCCTTACTCCAAGCGGATAGAAAAGCAGCCATATTAATTTACCATTGACACAATTCGTATGACAAACACGAGCGGCATAACAGGATTACCATTGACAATTTCAAAAACAAAATAATCAAAACAAATAAATGAGTTAGTCCAAACGAATAATATCCGAGCAGACAAGAAGTCATAAAGAGAATCAGTTTAAGATCGCGACGTGAAAATATTTTATCACACCACTCTTGCTAGACTATTGTGAGTAGTAGGTACAGTCAGTACATAACTGAATTTCTGCTTATGTATTAAATGTCTGTTCACTATTCTAGTATAGATTTAGTAGCTATAAAGTTAGTAAAAATGTCAAACCGGAATAGTGTAGTAAGGAGAGAAACGAATGGAAGGAAGATGTAGTAGATTAAAGGCTCTTTTATTTTTTTATATTATTAAATGTCTTATTTTCTTACTAAATGTATATGTATATTGTATATGTCGAGTATAATTTTAAGCATGTCGCGCGGCAAGTTGCATGGCCGTTGCAGAGAATCAACCTGCTATTGAGCATTCAAACAGGTCTAGTTAAGATACTTATCTTGTACTTGTAAACTAACTTATTTTGCGACTAGTATCACATAACCGGAGTGTCAAACTGCATGATAACAGGTCCACAATTCGACAATGACCTTGACACGACGACCAATTTATACAATAGTGACAAACATTTTCTCAAAGCATTCTTCAGCGTTGCTAAATATAGCGAGAACGTGGTAAGCTATTGGTGTCGAGGATTTAATAGTAGTTTTTTTTTCAGTTTCATATTTTCCCATGCATTCTGTTATTGTAGATAACAATTTCGTTTATTACCTTTACTTATCAGGGCTAGATAAGGAATGTATTGTATACGAATAGATAGGAATGTCCTGATCATATGAACGGGACACAACAACGCAGCGACCGAAAACTGTCAAGCAAATCATTGAAATCTAGTATTCTGGGTAAATCGACGCATAATTTTAATAACAATATAGCTCATCAATACTTCATCAAATCACGTTTGTTCAACCTCAATATTGGTAATTTTAAGCCTAAACTAGTCGCTAGCCAAAGCGATGTCAACGATAATATAAGTTCTCTAAAGCCATTTTTCTGATACAGCAGTATAAAGGCAATTAAAATTTAAAGGACCGAAACAAACTTGGGTTAAAATGTGAATCAGAAAATTAATTTAATAATTAATGTATTTCTTGCATAACATAAAATGCAGCGGTATCTTTTTATCCCCTAAGGAGCCAAAGCTCTCACACTCCTGACGGAAAGCTATTTAATAAACGACACGAACTTTATAACTGTACTGTAACTGTAATGTACTGGAGTGGAAGAGGGGTGAGTGTTCAAAGAAATCTATACGGTCGGGTGGATCACAAAGTCCCTTTGACTGTCAAACATGCAGACTTCGCACTTTAGTCTCTTCGAAAATTTGTACTGGAGGTTTTAATTCGTACATCACATTATATTGGACGGTACAAGACAACCTACATGTAGATGAAATAAAATAAAAGTGTTTACACATAAATAATTACAATGAATACTAAATTGAAAGTAATCAGGCCAAACGACATTTAACCAAGTCAAATAGCTAAGCAAACACATTAAAATGCGGCAAAGCCTCGTTCAGTATATTTTGACAGCAGCCATTGACCAATTAGTATCGGTCTCAAGCTAAATGAACTCGCTACGCCAAAGACCGGTCACAATCATCATTGTATGTCATGGCTTCTGTCCATTGTATACTAATGACCATTTTCCTGTGACATTGATACATGTAAGCCCTAACAAAGATTGGGAAGATGGATCTGTTGAGCATGGCAATATAGCTCTAACGATAGATGGCAACCTTTGTTGTGATTACTTGTGATGGTGTCAGGGCTATGGATGGACCTCTTCGTGATTGCGTTTTCATGCTACTAAAACCAATTAAAGTGCTTCTAATATTCATAGTGGTGCTAATTCCCTGGTGATGTGACGAACTATGCTATATGTTTACTTATTTCTGTCAAATCTAATTAATCCTGTTAGAGAGATGAATACTTTTGTTCCAATAGACAATAGAATAGGCTAAATATTGATGTTTAGTTTTAGTCTAGTCAGATGAACAAGGAAATGAAGCCTCATTGGTGTCGATTCTGTTGTTCAAAATTACTAAACTAAACTAATTTGACAGATCTAGAAGTCTTACTATCCCTTTCTCATGTGCGGGGTTAAAGGATGGCAATATTTTTAGACCTGTCAAATTAGTTAAGGTTAGTAATTTTGAACAACAGAATTGGCACTATTGTCTTATTTAATTGCCATTAATTCTGTCCTTTATCTAAAATATACGATATATGCTAAATTAATTCTAAGAAACATTACTAGAAAGATTCACAGTGGTACTCGGAGACGGAGATATTTAGTTTCTGATTCTCGTACACATTGTGTGGGTGTTTGACGTCACTCCTACTTTCGTTCAACTGAATTAGTTCTGGAGGAGTTTTATTTCGGGCTCCTGCCAGAGAGCGGTTTATTTATTTACCGTATGTATCGATGAAAACGATATTTACAAGATGGTTCACTAATGTTTGCGGTTTTTAGTTTGTGGAATGAAGTTTAGTTTACTGTAGAAAGTGTATCGATATCAAACTCGATCTTAATATTGGCATTAGTTACTAGTACTACTCGCTACATTAATATAATAACTGAGTTAAACAGACATAAAAATGCCTTTATAAGTAATTCCCCTACACCGATTCCCGTCGCGAAAAAAGCGCTTATCGGAAATTAAATCGTTACCGTCAAAATAACTTTATTCCTATCGACCGATATAGCGGGGATGACTAGTCTGTAGACTGTAATACATGTAAAGCTGTTTCATAGTTTACTAATGATATAGATGTAACAAATAAATACCTTATTATAATGTAGCAAGCATTCAACGTGCGAGTACAAAGTATTGTAACGATTGTGTTGATAAATCTCTTGACTGTAACTCTGCTATTACATCACCTGATTACTAATGGATGTGCATGTTGCACGCATTATAACATCGGCATTATAAACTAGCTACAACATTATTATCAAACGTTTCGTTGAAATAATACAATGATTGATGATATTAAAGATTAAACAAAACAAACCATTCATTTCGATCTTTTATTAAAGAGTAGTAATCCAAAAAAGATTTTTATTTTTTTTATCTTCACTAAATAAATAAATAAAGTAACCCTATGGCCTTCCCCACGTCATAATCTATCTCATTGCCAAATTAAATTACGATTCGTTCAGCCGTTCAGTCGTTAAAAGGTAGCAAACAAACAAACAGAGTTACTTTCGCATTTATAATAGAGCCACCTAGTCGCGATAAGTTGACCGCAAAATCTCCTAAAATTTCAGTACGTGGTCCCGTACGTAACCCTAAATAAATTCACGATCGTGACTGTACACTCATATCTGTCGACTTACATACGAGTCAAACGTCAGGTGGCAACTGTATGACGTAAGTTCGGTGCTGTTATCAGATAACAGTACAAAAAATTTCTTCGAAGTATTATGTCATACGTATTTTAGGAGTTTTAAATCGGCTTTATAATATCCTACAAGAAGTTAAAAGGGAGGCATAAATGTGTGTAAGATAGTGTGGTGATGTGGCGAAATGTTCGCTGGGAGATTATAGTAAAACATAATATCAAGAACACCAACGAAATTTTTACTATTCTCGTCGTAGTCGATCTGTACGTATATTACCACTGGGATTGCTTATTTTACCTGAACAATTTACTTCTAATCGGCTTTACAGAACACTGTAGAACTAAATAAAAGCTAGAACGATTAAATGTGTGAGTATCAACGGCAAGAATTTTAAAGTTGCTGGAACCGCAAAAATATTTCTAATGACTCCCCTATCTATTCAAACTCGTCTCTTAAGTGAGTTGGGAAAGCGAAAAACCCGTTTAAAGGAAACTCGCTTATGTCGCACCAGAACGTGTCTAACAGCGATATGTAAATAAATGTACAGGTCGATAGCAGGCCAGGCTGGTCAAAGGCCTGATCGATCCACGCTAGAATAATACATAAGTTTTCTAATAACAGAGGCCTACTTTAATGACAACCACAAGAACTAGTCAAGTTTAGTTTACCAGCTCGGTCCGGTCTTCGAACAATCAACTTACATACATATGCTATGCATGCAACCATCGTGATCAATATTCCAATATTGACTTTAGATATACATACTACAGAAATGTAAAAGTTGCATGGAAAATGAAACGTTAGTTACAATTACAACATCTTAGGTTTACTTTGATAAAGGACATCATCCATTTAGGTCCAAATCTGAAAGTGGCAGCCAACGCATTTTTTTTTGTATAATTCTGTTAGATCTCACCCGTCTCAACTGTAGCAACAAATCTGTAAGACCATTGTAGTCGATTTTATTTGAGTTCGAAAATCTGAATTATCATAAGGTTTTGTTGAAAATAAAATTCAAAATAACTAAAACAATTTAAATGTCCTGTAATGTCCAACTTTGGTGCCATAGTAATAAATGCTGAGATGGACAAGCTCTAACAGAATATACAAAATAAATGCGTTGGCCGCCACTTTCAGATTTGGACGAAATCTCTATGAAACATAAATGATATATTTTAAATTATTCCATCGAAAGATTTTGGCATCAGTTAAAGGAGGATGTTTATCACGAGGTTTAATTACCTAGATTCTAGTTAAACAGACAATACGCCATATCATATCCTAAAGCAAACTCACAACACGACGAACTAAACGATCATATGTAACTTATAGAATAGAAGAATTTACAATGAAAAAAGAGTTGATGAATCACTTATAACCGAAGTGGGAAATTACACACGGTGTCATGACCCAGATAGGAAACCCGTCATCATACACTTTCGTATTTAAAATGTATGATATATATTTAAAGCTTAAAACATTTCTTGGTATATCAAGAAATGTACCGTTGTAAACTTAGACGCACTGTATGTAATTCGTTTAAGGGTTTATGGCGCCTGAAGAACTTCGTTATAAAAAATCTACTTGTTCTTTTTCTATCTCGACTCGTCAGTTGTTGTTCAAAACGCTATGCGAAAATAGCTACATAAAACATGTGTGTATAATAAACAACTAATAATCTATTCAATATTACATATTTAGCACGATATTTATATCTCAGATAGATTATAGCTTTTACATAAATATGTTTAACAAAACTACTTTAATCCGCCATCGAGGTTAACTAATTGAATTGTATCATTTGAGTAATTCTAATTTGCTGTTTTATAGGACTCGTTTTTCCACTTAATCGATTAGATATTTGGCAGGCTAGTAATACGGAAGCAGCTAAATTCTTTCCTTGAGAAATAATTGATTTGATTTCACATCGAATTCGCATCCCAAGTTGTTATTGGAATGAAAAAAATGAACCGCAATGTTTTGATCGCATGGAGGCAAAAAATAAGTCAAATGATATGTGAATTGATCTCAAATGGCAAATCGGTTTAACTCAGTATGTGCTGAGTTTTCCTCAGTCATTCTAGAACTAGCTCAATCAGTATATACAGTTGAATAACGTACACGTCTTCTTCTATAGAATACGTGACAAATTGAATGTGTAAAATTATTTGCTGCATTTTTCTCTCAACCTTGTACCTAATCGAGTTAGGTTTATAGATTTCAATTCGATAAGCAATCTTGGATAAATACATCGATAAGCAATATACGTTAGATAAATAGGCAGGATACAGAATATTTTGATACAGTGAAAGGCAGAAAAGCCGTATCTTTGAACTTGTTACCTAATTATGAAAACAAATGACCTTTTTATTTGACTCTTAATGCAATAATAGATCGTTTGTTACCTTTTGTATGAAGTGTATGATCATAAGTCATACACTCGCATCCGAAATTATTTCTATAGAAATTATGCATTTTGGAGTATTCTACACGCTCGCCTTTGTGGCGTTAACTTTAGTTTATTGAGTTTTATAATTATTACGCGAAAAAAGCATTAGTTTACGTTTATTAACGAGAAGTTGTCAAATTTATAAACGCGTGTCTGGTTGTTATGTCACTAAGTGCTTCTATTTTTACGACAATGATCGACAATGACAAAATTTCTAGATCAAACAGTCTGCAAGAATCAGCCCAGCTAAGAACCATTGTAAATATCGTGTATTTTTTTCCTAACGCAACAGCTAATATTTTCCGAATAAATATCAAAAATTTAATTGAACGTACAGTGTACAGTTCTTCAAAAATTTTGAAATCTTACCTGGTCAGGACTTAATGAGCTGTCTCCGCTAGCGTTCCTCTCCTGGTTCTGCGCCGTCCTCTCCTGCTTGCATGCCGTGTGGTACTCTAGCCTGGTACGCTCCACTTTTTGAAGGAATTTGGCCCAAGGCTTTTGGGCCTTCTTGAACGCCTCGTCCATTTCCTTGCGCTCTTTGAGCTGAATCATTGACTGGGGACAAAAGCTTTATATTATTTTCCTCCAGATACAATTGGCATAAAAAACATCATTATTGTTATTATCTGAGCAAATCCAAATTTTGGAGCCGGCTTTCAGATCATAATTTATATCGTAGTCGCATGGAAAAACTAAAAAAAAACGTTATTATGATTATAAAATGTTTCCTCTACTCCAAGGTCGTCTCTGAATAAACGATTATAAGATTATCCACTTATCGATAATTATTGTAACTAAATTTTACTATTCGATATCAAATTATCTCAATCGGGTTTAATTGATTAAAAGCCAAATAGTGTATTACAAAGTGAATGAAAAGGAAATTAATCCCTTTCATTAACTGTGTAATATTTCATTATATGTAGTTTTTTAATCCATTTCAATTTCATGTAATGAAAGTACATTCAAAACTAGATCCATGTGGAACATCGCTAAATTGGCGTTTCAAGCATAATAAATAGTATTACATATTATTATACTCGTAAATAGCAGAAATCACGCTATTTTATCGTTATTTCATCGCTTTACAAGGCCGCTGTTTGCTATAAATCATATGCCGCAGGCATTTCTACAAAACAAGATTCATATGTATTAGTGGACGGTCGACCTTATAAAGGTTGTTTGGAAGCGTTAGATATGACCGGCATTTAACCGGTTGGTGTGGAAATTATGCAGCAGGCCTTTGTTCAGCAGTGGACGTTCGTCGACTGATTTGATGATGTTGGTCAATTTAACTTACGGCTACCTATTATCTATATTCTTCAAAGAGTCGGCAACGCGCAACGGATACCCCTGGTATGTGTCCAAGGGCCACGGTAACCGCTTACCGACAAGCGGGCTGTATGCTTGTTTGCCACCTAGGTGGTATAAAAAGAAAAAATGACCACACCGGCAGCCTTAAGCGGCTAGATTTAAGCCGTGGTGGCCTTGTGGTTGAAGCAACAGCCAGTCATCTGATGGGCCCAGGTTCAAACCCCGGCCGGTACCAATGAGTTTTTTTAAGCTTAAGTACAGTAATTAATCATACCATGAGCTTTCAAAAAGAGAGGTAAGGCGATTTGATGGCGATAGATTTCCCGTGGGTTTTCCCATTTAAATTGGAGCCGCCCGTCTGGGCACTGTACCTCTACAGAGGACCGCAGTGAAATAACACTACTTGATGTAGTATTGTGTTTCTGGGGTAAGTAAGGTTGCCAGTGCTCCACGAGGATACACTGGGCTAATAGTAATGCTGCTAGCACAGTAAGCCGTCATCAACAACATGGTTGGCAACCCGTTAGTGATACCCCTGGTATTGCTAGCGGCTATAGGATACGGTGACTTCTTACCATCAGGTGGGCCGTATGTTTGTGTGCCACCTTAGTGGTATATAAAAAAGATTTATAAATCGCCAAGTAATTTCACTTGAGTTAGACTAAGTAATTTTCCCAAGAGCTTATGTATAAACGAACGCGATGAGATGCGGGAACACGTCCCAGCATACAAAACAGTTACCAAGCTCATAGGCAAGGTGTTTATCGGAATACGCTAAGTTTATGTTGTTTGAGGTCCTAAGCGGTAAATGCAGGTTTTGAACGCTTGAAATCTGCTTCAGAAAAGAGCATGGTTTAATTACACGTTGGTAGCGTAAAGCTTGGAAAATATATAAGATTATGTATAAGAACTAGTAGGGTGGAGAATTGCGCGAAATATGCTATCGTTCATTGATATTTTATGCAATTCCATAGCTTTACTGAAATCAAATTATTGAAGATGGCAGATCTTAAACGCATGAACACTGTGTTGCAAAAGCTTTTAACTTTTCTACTGAACGTCACTCGATAACTACTAATATAAAATTATTAATATTATTGAATCGATATTCCGACGCTCGAAGAACGAATCATGGTTAAAATATTAGGCTCATGGTTAATATATAAGATTTAACAAATAGTTCCTGTTATATCACCGATACCGCGCACGCACCTTCAAGCATTCCTAGCCTACTTTGACGATAGAACTACAATTCATTGAGTTACATCGCAGGCGCATAGAGGCGGATTGTCATACAAATTGTATTTGATGGTGAACGTGCGATGTATGATGTATGGCTTGTCACGCCCGCTTGGCTCGAGGCATCTGCTCGGAATTATGCACGATTGCTTAACTGAACTAACTCCAGTATCACGCGCGCCACGATATTAAATAACATAATAATATAAACTAGTGATCGCTTGGTGATCGAAATGCGACCATAATTGGAAATATAACCAACTATGACTCATTCAGTAAGCTATATGTCAAAGGCATGGCAGTACACTAAATAAAATACATGATGCGTCAATTATTTTAGTCAATTTTAATTTGTTTGAACTGAGCTTTGTATCTTTTTTTTAAAGTTTAAACGTCGCCGTCGTTTTTTAAGAATATTCCCAGCATAAACGACCCCTAAAATCCTGACGGTAGATGCGTCGACTTTAAGATACATCTTTGTAAAGACTAATCAAATAAAGATTATACTGATTTTGATTAATGATATTATTCTTCTTTTAAGACATCAATTAGATTTATCTTTTTAATCTATGAACGTGCTTATTGTCAATGTGAATATAATAAAGAACATAAACGCAGGACCTAAACATGATACCTGCTTTATGATGAAGAGATTAAAAGATCGGATATATTTTCTTATGATGAAGAGATTTTGATCAATAGACGATCAGGCTGATACATCATACACGAGACGCAGTAGAACCAAGCGAGGACACATCAGACGTGTCGTTGGACGGTGGAAACACTCATGATCCAGAGAATGCAATATGATGGTATTTGTATTAGCATACTATGGGTATTGTACATTCGCGTGAGTAACATAATATTATAATGACAAATATCAATGTCACCTAGTGCCTCGCCTTGTGTTTGATGAAAGCGGCACATCACTATCTGTCGGGTTATAAATATAGGTAATTGCTTTTCCTGGCTGCTGCATTAGTTCACCCTTCTCTTGGTGTATTTGTTTACATGTGTTATTGGTAGTGCATGGTCCATTTAACCTTGTCCTGTTATTACAATTATTCAAATGATAGTACCTAAACATACATTTAATCAAAACCTACACTGTTTGTGTGTGAGTAACGTGTACTATATCCGTTTCCAACGAAGGCATAGTCGCGGGCAAAGGCTAGTGGATATATGTGCGAAAATACTTCGCGATCTTATGCCACGTTTTTTATTACACACAAATTATAAATAACTTTAAAATTACAATATGTGATTAGGAATTCCAATAATCTAAATCCTATAAGATAATCTACGTACTAGATTTGATATACACTGGATTATTATAATGATAAGATAAGCCGGTCACAATCGTACATTTATAATAAGTTTCGTAATACAATCATATTCAATATGCGGTAAAACATGATTTTGTTAAAATATGTGACCGGTCATAACCTGTATAAATAAGCTGAAACCTTATACCATTCATTTCTAGGTCTGAATTCAGTCTGTCATGGCATATGATATTGGCAGTAACCTAGCTTAGCTACTGACTCCTCCGCATAGATCACTACATACATAGTATAGAACAAAGTCGATTCCCGCTGTCTATCTGTCCCTATGTATTATATGCTTAGCATAGATTTAGGCTATTCTAAATAGGTGATGCTTACATCTTTAAAAGTATGCAACGGATTATGATGCATGCATTTTTTTAATAGATAGAGTGATTCAATAAGGATTTTATGTATAATTAATTTGTTAATATTAAACTTTATCGCTAAGACTCGCTAGTATTTTAATTATAAGCACGTAAAGGTAAATTAGTGAATGCTGTAGGGTGTCGGCAACGCGCGAGTATTATCCCTGGTGTTGCAAGCATCCGTAAGCTACGGCAACCTAACCACTTACTATCAGGCGGGCCGAATGCTTGTTAGCCACCTTAGTGGTATAAAAAAAGTAGAATCCACGTAATTAGGTATGTAGGTATCGTACTAACTGTGTCAATGCCGGTGGCACATGGCGTGTTGATAACGCATATCCACTGATATCAGGTAATGAAACACTAAATATATATCCTTCTATACTATACACGCAGGCCAGCCAAACACGCTCCAGTGCCCCGGCAGTTCTGCACACAAAGCCTGACGATGTAATCGCAAACGACAACGATGTAAACGTAAACGACTTTTATCCAATATCGCTGACAATTTGAATATTTACATTTAATGCATATCTTGCATTTAGCTCCAATGGCATTCAACACAATTCGGTTTCACTTTCGCTTTGCAGTATTTTTGTGTTGTCTCAGCCAATAATACACATTGCAAATTTACTTTCATATCGTATACCTAAAACGAATAATATTTTGTTGAAAAATAATATATTTAATGGGTCTTCGGAAATAACGGCTCTATAATTCAGACATAGTCGACTTTTACCCCTTTTACAATTTTTAATTACAATGCTTATTCAAAGCGGTATTTACATAGCTCTTACGTCTTCCAATCGAATATTAAACCGAAACTCATGTTCATACTAAATTAAGATGTAAAATAATTAATATTCCCGTAGTTTACACCCGAGATAATCTAAGGTGCGTCACTTTTTGTTTAGCAGACTTAGCGCTGTTTGCACATGTACGGTTTCCGCATATTTGTGTTCTGGTATCGCGAAATACGCACCAAATAGTTCATACATACATACTCGTTGCGTACGTGCTTTATTAGCACTACACTCTAGGGTTGTCAAAGCTCTGAGAATAGGTACGCCTACATTTGTATAAATAAATAAAATATATTCTCGGACATCATCACATATGCCGGCCGGTATTTGACGATGGTCTGGTCCGAAACTAAGCAAAAGTTGTAATATGGGAAATTGATTCTATGCTGAATTGCCCGAATGTCTGTGGTCAGAAAATATGATATTAGACTACGCTCTACAAATATATACATTGGCATATCAAATGCAAAGTATTGTGGCTAAATGTGACTTCCCCACTTAAATTTAACTTCCTGTTGCTCTTGCTGTAACGCCTGTAACCTAACACATATTTAAACAAACTGTAACATACGCCTACACATTAAATTTTGAGTACGATAATTTTATGTATAAGGGATAAGCAAGAAGAATCAATTTAATACTACTGCTTAACTAATGATTTGTTTGTTAATTACAACTACTCCTAATCTGACAACCCTATGAATGAAACCAAAATATGAGTGGAGTGGTGTGTGGTGGCAGACATGATATATTACTGTTATATGCATTGTAATTGTATGGTTCAGATGAGCCTAGCCTTGAAGAATATTTAAGCATAATTATTACCCTATATTGACCGCTAGTATCACTATCAAGTAGTTTCAGCTGCATAAACAATTTACAATACAGAATCAAATCAATTTATCGATACGATTAAAACTAAAAAAGCATTTTTTTTTGTATATATAAGATATTACGCATAAATTTAAAAGACTACGCAGTACGCAGTGAGTGGAAAATCAAACATAGTGATTTATAAATAAATCGAGGCCGTGTTGCATCTTTTATTATCGCAAGACTGGATACATGTATAATTAACATAAATATTTATAAATTATAACGCCTTGTGTGACTAGTTCACAAAGTCCATCGAGACATTATTTCATAGATAACTTATACAATATTATTATACATATATTTATGACTTATTATATATATTATTTTAATATAATATGTGTATTATTTGACGGAAACCTTAATTCAAATGCAAACAATTTAATTATATGGACTTCTCTCTATTTAAATTTAATTGTCTGGAGTCTGGACCGGAATACGACGAAAGATTACAAAAGTATTAGGAAAACCTCAAGGGCAACACAATAGCGAAACACGGGCTAGTTGGCCTTCAAGTAATAAAAGTCAAGGACATAATAAACTTCCCAAATGCTCTCACGAGCAAACCTTAAAATGCAAACTCCTATTCTCTCCCCATTCAAATTTGAAACTGATTACAAAGGTGACAAGTCTCGTAAAGGTAATTCGTGTTATTTCCACAGATCCCGCAAAAATACTGGCGAGTTGCCATAATAAAGTAGAGGTATTGAATTAAAAATAACAAAGCTAAGAGAATACATATTATGATAAATACATTATGTTTATGTTAAGGGTCAACCGCCGACTATCTTATTGTAGGCACCTCTACATTGTAGAAAAAGGTAATATAATTTTTACGTATTTTTTCTTTATAAAGTTCATAAACACTTGTGTTCATATCTACCACTCGAGATCAGAGTGCTTTTTATCTCTTAAAGATACCAGAGAATATCAATTTTCATTGCCATCATAATATAAACTAATCATTATTTAAATACCTACATAAATTATGAAAATCAGCTATTGCATTTGTGAAGCGTGTCATATTTATTGCAAAACGTTTGACCCCGAAATTAACTGCTGATTATACGAAATTCCAGTCTATTGCATTGAAATAATTTTATTTGTGACGATGTATGATCAACTCCTACACAATAACGAACCAGACAGAAAACACGCAATATGAACCAAATAAACAGGGCCGCAATATTCAGTCAATTTAAAATTCTTATAGTGATGTACGTCCTGTCCATTTTGTTGAATATTTTATTAGTAATAGTTCTTTCTGAGATACGTTAATCAAGAAACTTGTAATACCTACTATTTTCGGAGATTATTGTTGCAATATCGATTACATACTCGAATGGGAGTAATTCATGTTGTGGCACACTTACTATCTAATCAATCTGCGAATTTCTCCGTAAAGCGAAGCGTTTGTTTTAACGTATGTTAATCCGATTATCCCTCTAAATTAGTGGTGGATGAATCAGATGTCATGATAGTTGCTTCATCGGGTTAGTACGAGTGCTAGGTAACGAACGAATCATATTTATGATGAGTGCAGTAGCCTGAGCAAGAATAACCTGCGACCACGCATTCGAATCACCTTCGACTTTTTTTTAATGAACTAAGGTGGCACACAATCATACGGGCCATCTGATGGTAAGAGGTCACCGTAGCCTATAGCCGCTAGCAATACGAGGGATATCACTAACGAGTTGCCAACACTGTTGATGATGAGGACTCAATGTGCTAGCAGCATTACTACTAGCGCAGCGTATCCTCGCGTATACTAGCGCAGCGTATCCTCGTGGAGCACTGGCAACATTACTCACCGCAGAAATACAACACTACATCAAAGTAGTGTTATTTAACTGCGGTCTTCTGTAAGGCGGAGGTACTACAATTCCCAGTCGCTCGGCTCCAATATTAGCGGGAAAACGCACGGGGGATCCCAATTCGCCCTACCTCTCTTCGACTAATTTTGTATGGCGAAAAGAGAAACTAAAAATTCGTATAAACATTTTGAGTTACTTTGTCGAAATATGTTTTTGCTACCGGCACAGAATGACAAAGTCAATAAATTGATTGCCCTTATTGAAGCCGTTACAGACTTGAAATTTCTAAACGTGCTCGCACCAGGTGTACCGTAACGTGTCGTGCCACAAATTGCTGTTTAATATTAAGTCATTAAGTTCGAACTAGGATTACATACAAGTGAATATTGAGCAGGATTGATAAAGAACCGGTTAGGCTAAATTCAAGTTTCTGAGCTGTCGTAGCGTGACACTTGATATACTGGTTGTGAGCGTTTAATTTTCACGTGAGAAATAGATTTCCTCGAACGTAGATTAAGTTTGAATCACCTTTTAGGGATAGTAATAACTGTATTAAGACAAAATCAAATAATTAAAACAGAACAGATATTTGTCAGAACTTCATGTTTTTTTTTAAATTCCTTCCTTCCACAGTGAAATTGTTAATTTTAAATGAACGTTTAAATACATAGAAATTACTCACATTGACATAAAATTGCAAACAAGCCATAAACGATGTCTATTCTAAAAAGCTCACTCTAACGCACACTCTTCATGACGCGACGATCAGAGTTCTACAAAGCGACAATGTTGGCAGCTATCCAAATCTTGCCACGGTTAACGAGTGCTTAACACCGTGGTTATTAGATCAACATTCCTCGGACGTTAAAATATATTTTGACGTTAGAGTAATGTGACGTCGTGGTAACGAGAATTATGTATCTTCAAGCAACAAAGTGTAGAAGGCGCTAGAAAACGTGAAGAATGTAATGTCATGCCATATTACAGTTGAAGATAAGAGTCAACACTTCATACTATTGATAATAAACCTCTGTTACATAAAAGAGATATGATCGTTACAAAAATGTATAGTGTAACTCTGTTCATACTTTGCACAAACAATGTAGTCGTTTCACTTGACTGCTACGTCAAAAGCTGACAATGAATAACAGAAAATACTACTCTACACCTACTTACTCCTGTTTTCAATCAGTCACGTGGAAATTGGATATTAAATTAATCCGTAATGATACGCATAACGCTCGGCTACTGATACCGCAGCGGAACTATTGCTACTGACTGAGTATCGTGTTTTTGTTTATGGACAGTGTTAAGCATTGTGAATTGTGAAAGAGAATTTGGAGACAGGAGATATTTGACATAGCTTATTAGCTTTGGATTTGCAATTTGTAAATCACGTAATGAAGGAAGAAGTTATATAACAATAATAAGATACTAGCATTAAGTCAAATTAATACAAACCAAATGGAAGCCAAATCGACGAAACACGTGTAGGAAGGAATATGATATGACTCAAATTCAGGATGACCAAGATGATGATAAATACAAACCATCAAGTCTTTGGAAACTTAGAAACGGTACATTGGATGTAGGAGTTTGTCGCCCTGCCTTCTTTTGGTAGGATTGCCTTAAAAGCTTCCAATTATAAAATATGCGTAACCGAATATTCTGCTCGGTATTCAGTGCTGGTTCGTTATAAATAACAAAAACGGTTGGATCGTACGTGATTCTGTATTTTCGGGTGAAATTGAGCTGAATTGTTCAGAGATTTAGAAAGTAGGAAAACAATTTAAGGGTTGCGGTACGCCTTACAATTATAACGACCGAGTGAATCATAATCAAGCTGCGAGGGGAACCTAGGAATATATCTACAGCCTTGTTTTTCAATGTATTTCATTCAATGGTATTGTTAAAACTTAAATCTACTGTTGGAACACAATTCCTTTCCATAACATATCAATAAATCGGTTCAACTTCGTTGGCTCCGCAAGAGTAGCGTGTGTGTAATGAAATTGAAACCTATTGCATAAAACAGTCGTTGTCATCGGACTGGCCACCGATTGTTTAGCGAACAATGGGCGACCGTGAATCATCTTCCTTAGGTCAGGTGCAGATTGGGGCTGGTGATATTGAGATTAATTTAAAGCGTTATTGGTTTGCATCTTGATTCGTGCTCATTATCAGTCGACTATTATTCATTGATTATATCGGTGCTACTCCCATAGTTACTTTTGTCATAGTCATTCTAACAATTTTCTGTTCATGGTAATTGAAACGGTTGTTGCTAGCACTTGTAAACTAGATTTAAATGTTCCTGATATAGTAGAGAAAATTGACGCGTCAGGTTAGGATTCACATATTAAGTAGGGATTGATTTTAAGTCGAAACAAATATTGACGGGACCCAAGGATCTTTCCATTTTTTCCTGCCATTGTATAACATCATCCCTCTCGTGAGTTTCTTGTCGGTTTCCCTCAGAAGAATCAAAATCAAAATATAATTTATTCAGTTTAGTCCCTAATAAGGCACTTGTGAAGGTCTAAATTACACCTTACACTTACAAAATAACCTGTCTCTCTACCCACGGCCTAAGCTGAATAAAGTATTATAATGTTCATCATTATACAGAACAATTGACACTTATTTGAATTCATCTTCTTTGAGCCCGTTCAGTACGCTAAAGCCCAATACAAGGTCTTAGTAATTATAATATAACATCTTACCCTTGGCATCACCGCTGACATCAACTTTATGTTAATTGCAAACTCAAACGCAGGTTGAAACTACTAACTACATATTGTTTCCATACTTTACCGACCTATTGTTTTGTTGGTTTCCACTAGGTATGGTTTGGGCGCCGGTTTGGCAAAACATTGCAATTGTTGTCAGAATTGGTTGTACCATATCTATATTGTTATATATTTTCTCCTATAGTTTTGTGATCGAAACGCCCATCAAAGTTAACCTTAAGATATATTGGAGCTGCTTTCAAGGGGAATCAAGACCTAACTTCAACAACTAAAGATCGCGTTCCGACCACTTTTACAACCACAATCCACAAGTTCCCTTTAACCAATAAATCCACAACAATTTATATTCACCTACACATTAAATACCTACTTATCTTCTTACGCGTACATTTCCGTTCGTCCGTCGGTCTGTCATGGACTTGGTGACGAGACTAGAGTCCTTTAAAGGAATCGGTAGTGGAGTGTTTAATTCATGAGCAGACTATGGTATTCGCAGCGTGTGCTTGCTGCGGTACGTACTTAGTTTAGTATAGCAAGACGTGTTGTGGATTCGACTAAAGAGTTATGTAAAATGTCGCGTTTATTTACTTGTACAGTATACACTAAGAATGGCAGGCTCGCCGTGGTGGCCTTGTGGTTGAAGCAACGGCCTGTCATCTGATGGGCCCAGGTTCGAATCCCGGCCTGTACCAATGAGTTTTTCTAAGCTTAAGTACAGTGATTAATCGCACCATGAGCTTTAAAAAAGAGAGGTGGGGCGATTTGGGATTTCTTGTGGGTTTTCCCATTTAAATTGGAGCCGCCCGACTGGGGACTGTACCTCCGCCTTACAGAAGACCGCAGTGAAATAACATTACTTGATGTAATGTTGTGTTTCTGCGGTAAGTAAGGTTGCCAGGGCTCCACGAGGATATGCTGGGCTAGTAGTATTGCTGCTAGCACAGTGAGTCCTCATCAACAACATGGTTGGCACCCCGTTAGTGATACCCCTGGTATTGCTAGCGGCTATAGGCTACGGTGACTGCTTACCATCAGGTGGGCCGTATGCTTGTATGCCACCTTAGTGGTATAAAAAAAAATTGGTTGAATTTTATTTAAAAAATAAAAATAACAAGGTACTTTTGAGTAGTACATAAAAAAATCAAAAAATCTAAAAAACGTTATTAAACGCACGAGAATGCCATGTAAAAAGAAACTTCTCTCGAGAGAAAACATAATAAAATAAATAATACAAATATTAGAGATATGATATGAAGGGCATATATACAGCTCCTCATTCCTCACATCTTGAATAGCGTGAATGATGAGATAGACATAAAGAAACCCTAGGAATAGACCCTGGCCATCGATCTTTCGTGTCGATCATGAATAACTAAAATAACGTATTGAAAGCGTTCTAGCATCGTGAGGTGCATAACATCAGATATATTAATGCAAATCACTATGTTAAAGGTATTTAACAATTGTAATGTGCACTTTGGAAATGTTATTTTCTATTTAGATTTGTATTCGATACCCGGGTGCGTGCAAATGTTTTACATAATTAATGCATTCTAGAGATTGAGAAGAACACTCGATGGGTTGGGAATAGATGTTACGCAAGCAAGTTTTTGTATGCTCGCTCAAGATTTAAAAAAGCACTGGTGCTAATTCTGTTGTTCAAAATTACTAAACTTAACTAATTTGACAGGTCTAAAAATATTGGCATCCTTATTTAACATCACACATGAGAAAGGGATAGCAAGACTTTTAGACCTGTCAAAATAGTTAAGTTTAGTCATTTTGAACAACTGAATCGACACCACTGTCTGTCTATAAGGGTCCCAAAACACAAATGAACAATACTATCCTCAATATCAATCCATTAATAATTAGATATCCTACAATTATCTGTCATAAAATATAATACATTATCAATTATCACTATTAACACCTTGTAGACCTAGATGTAGATAGGATCAAAAGCAGTGGTTGGTACAAATCGCTAGCGGCTATAGTCTGGCTGGTTTCTAAATACACACCATATTGGATTACAGTAACATTACACTTATTTATTTACGACTTAAAACCTGCTAGGTTTGATGCAATTCGTGTTTTATAATACTGTTTCATAACTTTATACAATTCAGATAGATTTATCTTTTTTGATCTAAATATACTGATCTAAATATCTAAATATATCGATCAAATTAACCGTCACACGTCATGCATGCCTGTCCTTACCGATGGATCATCACGTAGCCAAATATGGCTACCAACTTCAGATTTACGGTTCATTTGGGGCTGTTTGACCCATTCGTGGCCCAGGCTTGTATATGTCTAGCGTCTATTCCTTCGACCGCCGGTTCGTCGACAGACGTGGCCAGCAGTCTATAGCTTTTTATTACTGATTCTGTATGTAGTAATGACATGAAAACGGGTCTTATACGCGATATTAAATTGTTTATTTTCTGTATGTTTTGTCAGTGCTTAAAGGTAGAATCTAGAATATGTCATAGAACTCACCTTATGGTAGGTATCCTTCTGCCAGTTCTTGATCTGTGCCATTACGTCATTGACAAGCCTATCCCGCACGCTGAGATGCAGGTCGGAGAGACGTTCAGCTTCTACCATGCCGCCCTTCCACGCCGCTTCCATCGTACCGTATTCTGGACCTGAAGACAACGTCATCTCATCAGAAAAAGATTCTCCGATCGTAGCAACACCTAAGTAACTTCTCGGTAGGCGATGGTGAAATAAGAATAACTGAACATCCAAACAATACCGTAAAACATGACTATAAGAATAGGAACAAAAATATAGTAGATTAATATTTGAGGGCTGTTGCGGTCTATTGTCTGGTTTTAATGATTTTTAACAGAATTTATCAACATTAAACGAATTTTAATACTTAGAAAAACAAGATAATAATTGCATGTTAACCTTTTCTTTTCATACAAAAAGTCGGGCCTTACAACTATGTGCTCGTTCCTTTTCTTAATGAATAACCTAGAGTAGATATTCAAAACTATATCTCATGTCACGGGAGGCTAGACCTCTACGCGAGACCGTATAATTATGTCATTAAGTGTAAGATTTAATTAACACACACTAAACTGCCTCTACTCTAAACTGTAACGGTATTACCATGATTGCTATCGTTTAAATCACTCACTGATTTTATGGAGCATTGGAAGTTGTATCATAGTACTTTGGAACTAAAGAGCATTTTAAAATGATAGTCGTTTACAGTAGGGGAGACCCCGTTCCCCGTGGAGTCATTTATTTTAGTTAATAAAACACGAATTTATGCCGAGGCTGCAGCTGTGGTCAGAATTTGTTCCATTAAAATGATAAGTGAAACATGAATGTATTTGCTTATATATTCTGATCATTAAACATTTATGATCTAAAAATTAAAGAATTTATTGGGGTGTTTAATTTTAGGTGTTTACACCAAGGAAAATTTAATGATTTTCGAACAACACTTCAAGCAATCAATATGTGCAACTGTAAACTGTAACATAAATAATAAATAATACCCAGCATATACTGTTAAATCATTAAATCTAACTTGATATTCACTGATCTCACAACCCCAAAGCTTTTAAATTAAACACACAAACTACCATGACCTTTCTCTCAAATAGTTTTGGAGTCGGCACTGAATCTAACTCGATATGGTGCGCCCACATACTCTCACATGATGCGAATAACATCTAAACATAAATTTAACATGTATTCACAATCCATTTTACTAAGGTCCTGGAAGCTGAGAATATGTTGATATTTATTCATTATTTTATGCGTCTGATAACGGCCAGGAACGACATTAAGCAATACCATAATAGTAAAGCTTCATGTAAGCAATACATAACAGGTAGCATTAATGTGTTTGTGTATATAAAGGGTAATTTCTGGAACTTCTGAACCGATTTAACAAGTGTATCATGAATGAAAAGTAGAATATCACGAGCCATGTTTTATTTAAGGCTATATGTTACTATTTAAAGTTTGGTGAAGTCCCGAGCAAAAACTCTTACACGACCAGAAACAATCAAAAAACCATAACACGATCCAATTAGTTCGTATATTATAGAAAGCTCAACAACCATCATGTAACAAGTAAGCACATAACATGTATGTATCCATTTAGGTAAAACTTTCATTACACTTGCTGTGAAATTGCAAGAGCAGCGTAATCACTGAAACTGGTTCTTATGATCTCATCCAGTGCATTGCAAAGTGAAACGTTGAAATGTTCAGAAATCTTGGTGACTTGAAACATACGGGAAGTACAGTAATACTAAACAAACATTATCAACTGTGTATTAATTAGTTGAATTCTTTGCATGAGACGTGAGGTCCTCAATTCGAGTCCCAAGATGTTGAAATATATTTTTCTATGTAACTATAATTTTAATGTGTTTGATACACATTTCGGGAAAGTAATAGAATGCCCGTAGAACGGAAATGGGCTCACCGTGTATCACTTTCAGTCTTCGAGAGCTAACATATCTTTGGTGAGAAATGAGAATTTACTGACGACACACACAAGTCTGCCTACACCTATGCGGATTCCTGAAGGGTGAATATGAAGAAAATTTTTATTGGTGTTGTGCAAAAACGGAGGTAATGCTATTCGTTCTAGTCATGTAGGAAAACAAAATATTTGCCATACATAAAAGCAGAAATAACCAATACCAACGTTGGATACAGTCTCGGTCCATAAATCATATCATATTATTCAATCACGATTATGGATTGTAATTATGGGTTACGTTATGTTTGCGAGTCATTAATAAAAACGCGACACAATTAAACGCACGCATAATAAACAAAACCAGTCTCATCAGACTGAAGGCTGGCCGTTTTCGCAAGTAGGTACGAGTTTCATAACAACCGATTTACACACTTGCTGTGACGTAACGAGGTGCAGCACTCGATGACCGATTCGCATACCATTCTTAAATCAATCACGCCAATCGCGACACTTTCCATTTCTTAAAACGTCCAATGGGATATGTTAAACGCGAGCTCACGCTTTCAGTCCGTACGTGAGGTTGCGCCCGCGTCGCCACCCCAAATTCTCGACCGTGATTTGAATGCTCGATTACCTGTTATCGAATCGCATTCGATCTTTAGAGTACTCGATATACTTTCTATTTCGATGGCATCTTGAATTCTGGATGCGTTCTATTGTACAACGTTAAAATATTACATAAAGACCGTTTAGGTCTTCATCGTGGAGGAATAGAAACATTTACAATCGACCTTACGACAATAATAAAAAGCCAGATGTAATTAAATGAGGGAATCTTAAGAAACATTATTTCTTGTATTCTCATGCATCAGGGTGTAGCGAATTTGATTACCAAGTCTATCATAGATGGAAGTGACACATTGTTATCACGTTTAATGACCCGATGTTAATCAATAAAAGCAATATCACTAGAAAAAGGTATGAGAGATATACAGAATGTTTTAGATACATTTTATGGGTAAACTAGCTGCCCGCCCCGGCTTCGCACGAGTAGACATTATTTCGGAGCAGACATTCCACCCGTGCGGAGCCGGGGTGGGCAGCTAGTATAATATAGCCTCTGTTACTCAGTGTCAGTGATAATTTAGCTTTCTAACGGTGAAAGATTTTTTGAAATCGGTCCAGTAGTTTCGGAGCCTATTCAATACAAACCCACAAAAATACAAATCTTTCCTCTTTATAATATTAGTGTAGATTGTTATTTAAAAAGGAGAGGAAGCCTAAAAAAGCTGCATATATTGTGTGCTAGAAGACATGATTAGAAATAACGTACACGAAGAGATGACGACTGAAAGAGCAATGGAAAAGGAAACATATTACGCCGATTACTAATGTCATGGGATAATGCCAAGAGGATAGTCATTGTCATTACAAATAAATCTAGCTAGTACCGAACCATCAGTTCGATTGCATGGTTAACAAATACGGAAACCTAAACAGGATGAGCATCAGCTGATTTACGCCTAAAATTTATAAAGAGAGAGTAGTTTTGTAGATGTTTTTCGACATATACCATCTTATTAATAGTAGACAATGCACTTGCAAAACCACAACCAGTTGTAAAATCTCGTCATCTGGGCATCGGCTGTTGCATCATAGTCATTCGACTGTGTAATAGGCTGGTCATATATTCACATGACGAGCGTTTACGACTCATTACTGTTAAAATTATATGCGATTTGATATTGTTACAGAATAGCGAGTTTTTTTTAACTTTCATATCATCAGTAAAATCACTAGACCCTGCCAACCGATGAGTAAGCAATTTGAATGCATTTATTACGCCCTAGAAAAGCTCTAGGTAACAACATCATTGCAATAATCGTAAATATAGCAGCACAAAGACTGTACTGTGATAAGATTGTACTGTGAATACTGTCTGTAATTTACGATGCAAAATTATAAGGGATTCATAAAATCACAGAACTATACAGTAAAAATGCATGATTGACATCAAAAAGTCAAAGTGCAAATTGTACAATTATGTCCCTAAATTTTACAACAACGCACATTTTCACTGAGTTGTATAACTTTAAATGGAAATGGTATTTGAATTATCACAGGTCACTGTGAAGCGAAGTTACGAGGAGCTACGGACTTTGGTTCTCTGAATTGGATATGCACCATTGTATTTATTGATCTAAGACGGATGAAAGGCTTTTCATTGGACCAATGAAGACATGTATGAATTAAATTCAAAGACTTATGAATAAATATCCGGTCTTAAAAAGAGACATCAAAAGCTTGTTTGCTTTTCATAATTTGTGTACGGGTTGTAAAATGCCCCGTCATGATAATACGAGTGAAGAAATGAGACGGTAAAACATGGACTGGGTTGGTGTGTATGCAAAGCATTGAGACGGCTGCGTATAAAAACCCATGTATTTCCCTTGTTATTGTACACACACATACCCAAGTGATATGTTATATCTAACACTCATGGGATCGAACTTTAGAGGATAACTGTTCAATTCATGGACATTTGGGTTGCTTTGCTGCCCGTGTGATATCTATTTCAAAATTAAACTTATCTTGTTTTCTGACAGAATATGTAACAGTGACGGGACTCACCTTTTTCGATCAAGTCGTTCCATTTCTTGGCCCATCCTCGTAGGCTTTTGGCGTATGTTTTTTCAATGTCCGCTCGTTCCTGTACTAAAGTCTGTAGTTCGCTGCAGAGCCTGTGTCCGTCGTCGACCCGCCTGGTGGTCCGTTTATAGTTCCCGGGCTCCCAGAAAGAGTCAGAGGTCACTGAGAGCAGCGCCTGTTCGTCGCTGTGGTGCGACATGGCGGTGCGGCACTCACACACCGCCCCTCTGAAACAAATAAAACAACAAACATATATACGATTTCTAAATATAATACCTAGATCAAATTAAAAATTGAAACCACCCTCGACTCAAAATTATCATATTATTACATATTACACACATCATGGCTAAGGACACTCTCGATTAAGTTACTTTTGAAACAAAAAAAACTAAATTAAAAGCGGTTCATCCGTTTGGGAGCTATGATGCAAAATACAACACACAGATACATACACCACTCTGTTTCCATCGGGGGTTAAAAACAATGAACGACTAACGGCTCGGCTTAGCCATTAATCATACCAGTTTCATAAGACTATTTTTTTACTTATGAGCAGAAATAGAGCTTGGCAACAAAAGTATACGTCCTAAACATTTTAATAAATTAATATATTATAGTCAAAACATAGCATAAAGCTACTGTTCACAAAATAATAAACAATATAATAACAGGCGCAGCAGCTTTGTAAAGTGATGGTGATTAATCATGCTGTAACAATGTGCGTCAATAATCCCTCGGATATATAATAATTACGTAGGAAGTGTAAGAGCTTTTGGCATTAATATTTTTTAGATCAATCAAGTAGTCAGTAAGTAAATGAAAAAAAATCCTTGCTTTACTGAATTTCTACTACTAATGCAAACAAATTCCAATTGAAACAAACCAAAATGTCAGGATAATACAATGCAATATTCATGAAGTGTTTTATAATTCACTTTCTAGGAATGTGCACAATGCAAACAGGCTCACTACTTCTATTATTCAACCACCACAGTTGTCTCTATCTGTAAATAAACATTGCTGACATAATAACTATGCAGACATGTGCAGTGATGCACAGGTTACACATTATCGCTGACATCATCAGAATTTACGATTAACTCAAAAATGCTCGCATATTGAATGACTAGACCAGCACCAAATAACCGTGGTTTATGCCACGTGAAAATTTAACTGTTGATAAATAAACAAGAAAGGCGAGTGTTTCATCGTTTCTTCTCCTATTTGCATTTAGATATGGCAGCCCTTCCTCTTCTTTCTATAAGGTTTCAAGATGCTCTTTAGAATCATCAGCTTAGCAAACGAGTTGGATAACAATAATTGAATTAAATTTGCTGTCAGACTTTTCTGGGCTTCTAACATTCCTGTAGTGTAACGACTGCCAAACATGTTAAATTTAAATTCGCAATCAATTTTTACTTGCCCTTTGAGATTGAGATACAGAGAGACTGAATGGGATACAGGAAAACAATTAATATTTTACCTTTACAGTTACTGTGTGTAGTTTTGTACTAGGAACCTATAACCGTATCACGTCACCAAAGATGTTACCTTACGTAATTCTCATATTTAACAGCTTACTTCACTGTATAAAAATGTTGATTAGCAATTGTAATTACCGTCTAACAACGCGAATATGTCAATGTGTTGATTATAAACACATTAATGAATTTCAATATACTGTTCTGTCTATTTTAAAAATGCTTCATAGTGCTAACGCTAACCTACATCCAATGATACGTGTTGTTGGTAAAGTTTGAATATCTTAGCCAGAAGTGAACAATTCGAATGTTTTCGATCCAGTGAAAAAGGTCAATGAGTTTAAATTGCTAAGAAATTCCTCGGCCTCTAAGATGCATTCCTGCACAACGAATCTGATCAAACACAATAAATTACGAATAAACCATCTAATGAAGTATTCCGATGAGAACAGCATATTTATTGTGTATTAAGAAATGCCAAGGACAGAATGACATTACATATTGGTGGTAATGTACAAATCACTTCTTGATTTACACAGACTGACGCTCACTTGACTATTAAAACATATTTACATTTGAGATCTATGCCCCAACATTTTATGGTCTTGCGATTGACTCCATAATCGACTAGTAGCGATTGGCAAACTATGTTGTAGATCAGAAGATATATGTCTATCGATCAATAAATGATTCTAATGTTTTAGATTATAACGGATATAATTAGTGGATACATAATTTCTAAATGTATGATTGAAAAGGTCAAAGACCGTTCTTTGCATTCCATGTAGGGCCTAAACATTCAGTAAGTAATGGGCTAGTCTGTAAAGCTATGTTGATGGTAATCACCTAAATGTTCTAAGTGATAAAATTAGATCCCGATAGAAAATATTAGTTTCGATTGTCTATGTTACATAATTCGACCCCCTTATTAATCTTAAAATTTGATTAGTCACCTTAAGTTAAACGTGATAATTAACACTGTGGATACCCCGGAGCTATGCGTTTGCGTATATCTCTTGATCAGCCGTCATCTCTATATTTAATTCCTTCCTTGCCATGTCATCTTTAGCACTAAGATCATTTTTAACATTATAATGAGTTTCGGAGAAGTAAAATAAACCTTGCTAATATAATGTGACGTGTGTAATATACGTGATCTCATGCAATGATATGATGATGAAGCCATATTTATAAATAAAATAATAATCAATAGTAGAATCAAAACACAGCAAATTAATTACCATTATCATTACATTATCATTTATTACATGCGACAGAAAACCTAATTATTACACGTACGATAAAATAATCATTGAACTCGTTAAGATATCTTATAATATGTTAGTCGTTCAGCGACCCATTTCTAATTACAAAATCAATTACATTTGGTTACCCGCAAGTCCTCTCTTATCGAAACCGGTAATGAGGTACGTCAGATATAACTCCGAAGGTATAACTTTTCAGGACCAAACGGCTGAACGGATGCTTATAAAATTTGACAAGGATATAGATTATATTCTGGGGAAGGCCTGTTTTTTTTGTCTTTAAACAAATGCAGACGAAGTCGCGGATAACAGGTAGTTATTAGTAAATCAAGAAAAGTATTTAAACTGGCGATTGAGTTATTAACGCCATGAATCTTTATCGATATAATTACGCAGATATTATATTAAAAAAAACAATGGTGTCAATTCTATTGACACGTTCACTAGCCTAATTTCTAAATTCCACTACATTAAGTATAAGTGAACAAACACAATAGGGATAATAGTTTAATTTAATTTAGTCAGATTTATTATTAACATAATCCCTAACATCTTACTTATAAATATTATTATTCCAAAATTAAGTTACCTAAAACACTGCAAAATATGATGCACTTTCCCTTTACACCGAAGACGTCTTCTATTTTTCACTTTCATCACTGATCACTAATATATCACTTGTTAACTGATATAACGATCACTTCGCGTCGTGTATAAGTGTCGTGAATCACTTATGAACTGAGATTGATCCTCCCACGGCCTAAGTATCACGTAAACAGACGACGCTACTCTATTCATAGACGAGATGATTGGATGTTTACGATGTGTACAGATGTATTTTTTATGGAAGCGATTTGATCATTTACAACGATTACAGTTTTGGCATAATCATTAACGTAACTACTATTAATTTAGATGCTTTAGATACTGGCAACTATTCGATTGGCAAACGAGTATTTGATCGGTTTAATTTAATGTCGGTCAATCTGTTCAGTTCGTTACTCATAAACTACTACAAGAATGAAGGTTACGCAGCTTGTGAAATATACTCCTCGGATTAGCAGTGTGCTTAATGATGATATCGCAAATATTTACGATAATCCAAAAACTACGCGGAGAAGACTAGGTGAGATTAACTTCAAGGCTGTTGCGAAGATGAGGTGAATATGTATATGACGTCACTCGAACTAATGAGATAGATGTCATGTCAATGGAAGTTCTTAAGATATATTTTTAGCACTGCGCAAACGTCACTGCGTTTATAATCACCACAATAAACCAATCGCCTGATCAACTTGAACACAGCAACGTTTACCGAAATAAAACAATTGAAATTATGAACACAATTAAAATAGCACAAACACAGATACTAATGTTGAGAAATCCGATCTCGGAACTCGACAGACATCGAATGATATCTCCTACGGTCTAGAATTATGCGAAACCAATACACAATCCCGCTGAAAGATTATAAATTTTAAATTGTGAACTCTATTTCCTAGTATCTAGAAGGTATGTGGCATATTTGAGGTGAAAAATGGTTTGTCGAAATAACAAAGAGAACGACCTTGCGTGTATGGAGTTGATTCATTCAAACAAGTTAATAATATTGAGTGTTTCACACGGAAAGCGTTGTTACCTAATTATGAGCTCAGAAGAATGGCTAACTAAATGACTTAAGGAAAACGTATGAATTGTAATGATTTATGCGAGACGTTAACGGTTAAAGGTGTGAATGGTGGTTGTTGAAGGTATTCTTATAATACTTTTATCGCAAGGCCCACTGACGTATAAGATGACGTTATCATCTATTAGCTCATGTGCTATACAAGTGTAATCCAAAATCACAATGCTTCATGATTTTTTAAATTCTCCAAAGCAAAAAGGTACAACAAAAAGCTTGAAAAAAAGAGGGGTAGGGCGATTTGGGATTTCCCGTGGGTTTTCCCATTTTAAATTGGAGCCGCCCGACTGGGGACTGTACCTTACAGAAGACCGCAGTGAAATAACACTACTTGATGTAGTGTTGTGTTTCTGTGGAAAGTAAGGTTGCCAGTGCTCCACGAGGATACACTGGGCTAGTAGTATTGCTGCTAGCACAGTGAGTCCTCATCAACAACATGGTTGGCACCCCGTTAGTGATACCCCTGGTATTGCTAGCGGCTATAGGCTACGGTGACTGCTTACCATCAGGTGGGCCGTATGCTTGTGTGCCACCTTAGTGATATATAAAAACTGAATGTATAAAATGTATGTTTCCGTTTAAACTGCCCAAATCCTTTATAGCCGACTAGAGCGATAGTCAAGCTTGTTCTGATGACTGACATTGTTTACACAGCTGCAGTTTTCCCTAGATATATCATAAACACTGGAATTGGAACCACATGTTGGACTTGAACTTCTCACGATAAGAATGGCTATTGTTAATCATTAAAATTCTGACCGTTTATAAATAGTAGTTTTTTGTTTAAATGGATTTAATATATGTTTACATAGAAGATGCTTTTATCAGAGATGAAGTAAAGCATGAAATAGAGCGAATGCAATGTATAACAGACATTAGAAAAATAAATTAAGATAAGTAAAATATCTATATGACGAACTAGTAAGATGACTACCGTCCTACCGTCCTTGATGGAAATCTAAACTTCTGCACATACGCAGGAAGGCATAAATGGAGATAAATGGCTTAATTTTTAACACCTGTTGATTCATGCGTAGCGGATGACGTCATCTCCAACAATAGGTGAAATCAGCCAATTGTTTACTTGGTCTAGCAACTCTAACATTCTCCGAACTTCATTATGCAATTCTAGTGAAGAGGCCTTTTTTATCAGTAGGCATTCGGATTGATTAAAGCAAGCGCAAACTCATACTAAAATAAATAAGTGTAGAGCAACAAAGTTACATAAAATTAACCAGAGTGAAATGTGTAAGTGATGTGATAAGCAGTGTAATTTGACTTGACAACACAAGTGGCAAATCTGGCTTGACTGTTGAGAAACTAGACGATATTTAGTTCATTAAACTCGTTCACAACATGTATTCAAAAGTCAAATAAATAAGCTAGTGAAAAGCAAACACACACTGCAAGTAGATACTGAGCTTCCCAATTATACATATATTCCCCAGACTGAGTGGCGACAAGGGTAGTGGGTGTATATATGTATACATGTGCCTGCTATGAGGAAGACATTTGTGTGCGAGACAGACAAGTGAATGAGGGAGAAGTGGCCACAGTAGTGTTTTTCATCACATCCACGGCGACACTGACGTATTTAAACTTGACGAAGCATAACATATACATTACGTATTGGTACTGTAACTATTTTTGGCAGTGTTTTTCATATACTCTTAGGTCTGACCATAACGAATATTTCTAGTCCGCATTTTAGATTACCATATAAAATAAAAATTTGATTGTGCCTGATTGGTAAGTAGAATACATATTCATTAGTTTTCGCATCCTAACTATCGCGATACCAAAATTATTTTCGTTTGCCTAGCCAGTTAAAACAAATTGAATAATTCGCTAGCATTTTACACATTGCGATTCAAAGCTTTCTTGCATAAAAAGCAATACTTCGTTTTCACATGACACCACTACCACTTTATCGTCTGAAACGAATCAACTCCTAGGTAAGTAAGTCCTTTTATCGAAATACCCAAAATACAAAAAGCTCAAATTACCCAACTAAATTATTCTGCCTAATTGCCGCAGTTCGAATAAGCCACTCGGAGATTCAACAAAAACTAAAGGTCTCGAGAGATTTTTTAATCATTTATTTAAAGAACTGTACGATTCTTTTGTGTAGGTGTGGTGTCTTCGACAAATACTCGTGATAGTCGGCATTGAGAAGACAATAGGAGCGCAATGAACCTAACCTACAGGCAACAAACTCTCGGTAATGTAATGGTTTGTTTCCACTTGACTGATTTGGCCGAATATGTTGGACAAAACATTCAATATTCACATGATGGATGAATATAAATTATTATTAGTACAAAACACTGAGATAGAAATACTATGTATATACGAGGTGTGTATTGTGTAGGTAACTTATTTTTATACATCGTGTTTTGCTTTGTACGCAGTGCCAACCGCAGACCGGTCTTGCGTGAGTTGGGTTCTGTGGTTAACATAGAATTTTAATTTAAAATGAAAACTGAAACGGTATGTTGTCACGTCAACCTGGCGTTATTAAGCTTAACAATGAACTGCTCCGAGTGAATAATTATTGAGTTGTGACAAAAATTCATTGCCATTGACATACCCGGATTATTAACGCGCAAGTGTTGCCTTTAATGTTTGCAAGACTTGCAAACTTCTACGGTCGCAAGGCTTACCCAAAGGCTGTATGCTATTTACTTAGCTTTCCTTAGAGGTATTAATGCTTCCAGTAATGCCACTCTTCTCCCATGCCGTCCAATGTCACATCGTTTTGACAACCTCAAATAATATGCATAGAAATAATAAATAAAGGATTGGATAGTTTGTTTTGTCGTGACTAGGACGGCCAGATTAGGCAGTCATTTTCAACTTCGTCTGGGGACTCTGTGCCTATTTTGATCTCAGATAAACTATGTGTAATGAGATAACATAAATTCGATTACAAGGTAAAACCGGCAGTGGACGAGATAGCAACTATAGCAATCTTTATAGAAGGTGGAACTTGCAGTATTACCTGTTTTGCACTTAAAGTTAATGGCTAGCAGTAAAAGTATAGTGGACTTAAGAGGGAATGTTATTTCCTCGCTGAAACTTGTACGTTGATACCAATAATATAATAGCGATGCCGAGTTGTTATTATGTGAATATTCTTCGAGTTCTATTTATAATCGTTCACAAAATGTAACAGGTACATATATACAGAAAATATTTTCAAATAATTTGTTTTCTTAAATTAAATAACTATCACCCTGAGGCCGATGAAGTAGTATCATGGCCTGGAGTCCAATATAGGGTAGGAACTGTTTTTATTCTGGTAAGGACTGTTCCCATGAGGTATTATTGTCCCGTTACCACGTGGTTGAAGTCACAAAATATAGTCGATAATAAAGAGAACTTTTCCAATTAGGTTCCGGAAACTACAAACTAAACTAATGGGTTGGAAATATCAAAGGTGTCGTTTCAATTGGAGTTAGAGATCGTATCGGACACGGTAATGTGAACACTAATACGATTTCCTAACAGAACACTCGACTGAAAGCGATGGGAGCAAATCGGATGGAACCCAACACTACGGGAGATAACCCTGCAACTTAATTAAGGTTGGTGGATGTAAACGTGAATAAAAGCGATATAATATAAATATATATGTAATACGTATACATACATATGTTGTGAGAAAATATTGAACTAATCTTTGTACTACGTTTCTTTACTTCCTTGTGCTTTTACATTTAACAGCCGAGCTTTTGCCGGTACTGCAGTGGCAAATCATTGGAGCGCACACGCAATGAAAACCAAGTTCTATGCTCTACTAGCTTTTTTACGTGCATATAGCTTATGTCACTCAAGAACAGTGTAGTTTTTCCTTTGTATTGTTTGAATTCGTTTTTGTTGTTCCAGATATTAACTATAAATACAACCAGACAAAAACACTAATTATTAACTCAATTATGACTTCAACTACTTAAACATTTAAAGTTTCAGAAATGTTCTAATAATACAATTTAAGTAAATAAATAGTGCTAATGCCCGTCGTATATCCAAGTAGAACGATATAATACCGTCTAGCTAGTCCGTCTAGCTAGCCCATGTGGCGGCGGCGGCGATAAAACACTACTCCCATCGAAATTAATGCTTTCATGCTATTTTTGAACACGCTGTCCAAGCTGTAAAGTCAACAATCATAGATTAAAAATTATGTAGAAAGAACAATACGAAAAAGGTATGCTGTACAATGCAATTTAGAGACGTAAGCTACGCTACGATAAAAAAAATTGAAGTTCATTGAATAGTAGAAGCTTTTAAGGTTCTTTATGAATATTGCGCTGTTGTTAAAGTAAAAGAGGTGAAGAAGTACAGTGTACATTGGCTTACACGGTCAGTGAATGGCGCTTTTATACTCTTTGTCTATCCCAAAAGGGATTTAGCTTGTTGATATTATGCATATATGTAATATGTATGTCTTGTCTTTGTTGTCATACGTTTACTGAACACGTGTCTTAAGGGCCACAGATCGAAAAAGAAACATCTCGTGGTCTCTCATAATATTTTCTGCATTTTACATTATTTTCGTCGCAAAATATGATCAATTTTTTTTCTGACAGGCCTCGTCCCCCTTATCTTTTTAAGAGATCCAACTTAATATCATTGAATGAAATACATTGAACAAACAAATCTCTTCTTACAACATTTTATTTAGCTTATGTATTTCCTTGCCACTTTCAAACTAAAATATAAGTTGCAATATCGAGCTAAGAGAATGCTAGCGAAGAGTACGTTAACAAAACAGGCTCACAGGTTGCACGCAACAGCCACCATCTATTTCCAATACATTCCACTATATAAATTAATGCATTTCTGTTATTTACAACTTTGTAGCTTTGAGTATAAAGAATATAAATATCGCAGAAGAGCCAGTGGTGGTAGCCAAGTAAAAAAAAGTTTAACCGAGGGTTTACATAATATATTTTGTAACTTTTGTAAGGCAGTTTACAGGCGTGTGGTATGTAGAATGTCACACTCACATGGTATTTTGATGAGATGAATACGCTACGCAACACCAGTATGGTCACAATACTTGCAAAAATACCTGAAAAGCAATTGCAATTTGCAATCAATCGCAGTATACGATATTCTGTTACGGAAGCTAATACCAAGCAGTGAGATTATCCGAAAGCTGGTTAAGTTTTCACGTACAACAAATAATATTTTGATGTACCACCAGGACCTATGACCTATTAAAACAAGCTGCCTCCACTCCTGTGGACTTCACTCCTGTGGTCCTGTCCTGTCTAACCTGTCTTACACCTACTCGATCACAGTCATTCACACAGCTCAAACATTCTCTCTCTCTCTTTTTACATGCGCGGCTGATGATACTTTTAGCTCGATGAACACAGTGTCGCTTCTGTTATTTTTAATCTATGGCAGAACGGAATGCCGTTCGGACCTGCCTCAAGGAAGGGACGGTCAGGTTGTAATGTAAGCTGGACACGAGTAATAGTGCGTCGGCGCACCACAGCTTAATTTATAGTTATAAGTGTGCAACGGCAAAGCCTACCCGCTTTTTATAGTTTATTTCGATGTAACATTGTACATATCGAAGCTAGCGTTATCAATTTACCATAATCATGTTTACAGTCAGTGTTTTTAAGGGCAAAGGTCAACAGTTTCCCATTTGAAGCCTTGTACACCTGGCTCGACAATTGACACCAATTTATATACAAAAGTAATTATTATTATTGAGGTTAAAGATACACAAGGCTATTTTTTGTACACGCAGCTCTTTAATGATTGCGCACTTACTGCGATCTTCATAATATATTGGATGGGTTTCATTCGTCGATACCAGTAATTTGTTCTTGTGTAATGTATAAAATAGCTCTTGTCCGCGACTTTGTCCGCCTTGTATATCCCTATACCTATAAATATACCGTGGTTTTAAATAGTAATGTGAAACCTTTTATTATCCGGACTAAACGCTATGTCCCTCCAGGTCGTGGTATCTGTGTTGCAAATTTAATCAAAATAAACTCAACCGTATTTGCGTGATAGAGTATCAAACAAACAACCATCGAACCTATTATAGTTGAAGGATAAGATGTTCACTTCAATGCATTGACTAGGCGAAAACTTGTCCATCTGGTTAATCAAGTTAAGCTGTAGGTTCTCGTCGTCTTAAAGGATTAGGATAAATAACCGCACATAGGTACATAGCAATATTTGAATCATCCATCTTACTTTTACAGGGTACAATTGGGTATTAACTGATTTTTTTGTGTTTTTTTATAAGAGACGAAGCCACCGTCCACCTTTATGTCAAGTCCAGTTGTGTAATTTTTTGTAAATATATTATGTACGTATATCCCGTCAGTAAATTTTCTTTTATACCACCAACTCCACCAAGGTGGTAAGCGTGCGACCTGCCTGATGGTATGCATAGCCTATACATCTTATAACACCTCAAGGTAGGTAGCACCACTAGCGATTTGCCAATCATAATATTGAAGAGGACTCATTCATGTTGCCAGCTGCATATTGTTATCCTTACTAATATCTCAGCGAATTTTCGGTTCTGTACCACTTACTTCAGAAACACAACACTACATCAGGGAAGTGTTATTTCATTGCGATCTTCCGTAGGTAGGAGGTATAGTATAGTATAGTTGGCTTACATGAATTAAATTTTTATACAAACAATAAAGGGGGCATCTTGCGCTACAATACTCGATATTACTATAAATCAATATAGTCAGAATTTATATTATTGTTAGTAATTACTGAACGAACTGCTTTGATTTACATACTCATCTAAAGATTTGTGCACGCGATAATATAATAGCTATGGAAAACCAGTATTTGACAAGGCATTGAGAATTCGAGAACGATAATATTGACTCGGTCTTCAAAAACTAGCGGTCTGTTCCCGAATTTGTATGTAATTAAGTTCTGATTAATCTATCGTGGATCTCATATGAGTTAATCAAATATTTCGATAGTGTATTATTATTTTCCGAACGAACATTGATTAGTTGATTGCTTTCTCTTAATTAGTTTGATTAGAAAACAATTTATTATTAATTGATTTATCAATGGAATAGTGACCCAAAAGGCCAATACACACTCAACAAAAACAAGATTTATATTATTGGGTACCTATATTTACTCAATAAAATATGTTATAATAATTACTATACTAAAAAGTTTTGTTTATTTTCTGCTTTACCTAGTGATATGATATGAGTTACGCAGTTGAGATGGTAGTCAATTTGTGAAGATATCGGGTACACGTATAAAGCCTTAGATTTTAGGTTAGATAGGGTATATATACCGAGAGAGCCGACCCACAAATAACTGCTACAGCAGCAATTAACACAGAAGGTATGCTTTATTGGGCTTTTCGATAAATAGAATCATTGCGTACGATTAAGGCGGATGATGAATTTCCCGGTAAACTCATTTCACAATATCTCCAAACATAAATATTCATGAACACACTCACCGATGACTCCAAACTTCGTCATCAGCCTTTACAAATGTGAAAAGTCACAAATCCGTGACAGTTCAATAAAAATACTTAATGTGTTAACACATTACTGTAAGCTGTTGTATTGTTTGTTATTGGTGAAACAAACGGTTGCGCGTGCGCACGATGCGGACGCGGCTATTGTCTGTGATGTTTCAAGCCCGGTGCAAGTAGTAGAAATATAGCGAGCATAAGTGCATAAGTGGTATCATATGTTTTTAAATTATAGTACTGGACTACAGAATGTATATTTGAGTAGAATTTAGGCCTTTAGGGAGCTCGCTTTTTTACAAATACAAGTACGTATTGTTTAAATAAATAGTTCAGAAATGTATAACCATAAAACAAGCCCCGGGATTTGGCAGTCATATTGTCAAAATGTCGGGGCAAGGTCAACCCTAATGTCTGTTGGCTATTATATAATACCCATAACGCCGCTACGCCACGACCTTGTACCACACCCCAGTAACAGGGCCCGTCTAAGTGTGCCGCTAAAAGTATTACCTTCGCCCTAATGAGATTATAACCTTACCGCGGCTTTCGTCTCACCTGGGCGGAGATGGTATATTCCGTATACCATCAACTATTCCACGAATAAAATGATATGATGTCTATAATAATTCTACGCTTAGATAATGGAATAAAAAAATAACATGGTAATGGTGCCAATTCTGTTGTACAAAATCACTAAACTAAACTAATTTAACAGTTCTAAAGGTATTACTATCCTTATTTAAACCCGCACATGAGAAAGGGATAGCAAGACTTTAAGAACTGACAAATCACTTAGTTTAGTTTAGTAATTTTGTACAACAGAATTGGCACCATTGACAGCATGCACAGATTTGCAGGGATTTATTTTGTGGCTGGTAACAAGCTAATTTTCTATCCACTTTCCACCATTGGAGTTTCGTATGTCCTTAAGTTTGAGCCGTAATTCGCACGAATGTTTAGCGATGTATTTATACAAAGCTTTAATAAGTTGCTTATATATCACACTACCTTTTACCCGCGACGTCGCCCGCATTATTCTTCTGTCCCTTTGGAATAACAACATCTTATATTATGTCAATCCAGCTTATAAGTAACCTCGATTCCAAATTCCATACAAATCCATTCAGCCGTTGAGGCGTGAAGAGGGTACAAATACACACACACACACACAAACTTTCGCATTTATATTATGTGAAATATTAGTGCGATTATAAAACGATAATTACCGGATATAAGACCGATTAAATTATTTTATTGACACAACTGAGCTGATCAGTTTCAGCGTACCAATATCTTGCAGCTTGAAACAAGTAGAGAGGAAAGGTTGCTGGTCTCATTGGCCGATTAGTAAGGCTCGACCAGAGATAAGAAAGGGAATTCATTATATAATTATTTACACTCGACAGTCTATATATTACGTGCAGTGTCGATAACCAGCTGGTATTGGAGAGATCAGTTATATTTACAAGTACTTTAGCGACCTCACTCTTCTCCCTATAATTTGAAGATTGTATTTGCATGCTTCAGAGTTCTTTGCTTCCTTCAGTTTGATAGAGCATTTACCTAATTAAGTAAGACTACATATACACTGTCATAATTCATATTTATTGAGAGATACAAAAACCGTGATTTTGTTTCCATTATTAAGAAAGAACACTTCATATCTCTTCCAATTCGATCGTAAAGTATAATACTGTGTAGTGTGTACAGCTGAAACTTTTGCAATGCACGAAATAACGGAACCTAAAAAACGCAATGTTTCGTTGTATGTTAGGAGTAGAGCTCCCACTTATTAACCGTTGGTTGTATATTTATTTAGGTGCAAGTACACAAGCACAGTATTTGTTTAAGGGTGATATTTCCATAAGCCTATTTGCTTAAGTTAGTCTTTAAACTTATATAGACTTAACAGGATCGTGTTACATTCATGAAGTTCTAACAATACGAAGAATTCAGAAGTGGAGGGGTTAAGTGGTGTAACAGATCGGATATCAATTGAGAAGAATCAATATCAATGGTGAGATCTGTAACATTAGTTAATTGTGTCGTGAGCTCCCGCCGCGGTAGAGCATGGGGTTCTACAAGAAGGGTGTGAGGTGAGCAGATTTCTGCAGAAGCGACAACGCGCGTGTGATACCCCTGGTGTTACCAGCGTCCGTAGACTACGGTAACCGTTTACGATCAGGTGGGCCGTATAGATAATGAAGGAACCGCGTCGAATTTTTCTGCACAACTGTGTTTTAAAACAGGTGCATTCAATCTAAACGGAGAATGTAGTGAATAAAAGGCTTATGTATAATTTTAGTGCAAACAACACGCACATTAGTTTCTCGTAAGCAATTAAGTTTTAGGCTATTGTAGGAGCCCTTTCATGAATTTTCTGGTCCAAATCGCATGTTTAAGGTAATAACTATAGCTGTGTGGTGGATTGTCCACGGGCATTGTTCCACATCTCAGTCTTGGTCACGGCACTCGCGGCCCATCGGGCTCTGAAGGGCATATCAACTACTCGGAGAGGTTATTTGTTGCCACAAATTTATGTAGGGCCTACTGACCTTTGTTGAAAAAATGGTCCCATGACCGTAGTTCATTTTATTATGCTTGTGACTGTGTTTTAATTAAATTGATTGTTCTTTAGTATTTTATGCTCCGAAGGTAGCAAGCAGTCGTGCGGCTCGCCCGATGGCAAGCTTTGACCGTAGCCCACATACGCTTTCAATACCAAGGGTATCACTTAACCATCCTTACTGTTATAGGGACTCATAGTACTAGAAACATACACATATTTTTTTAATAGAAATCCATTGCGCTCTGTCTCCCTCGATTTCACGCACGTCGGTGAACCTCATCTTACGTATGCAAGTTTCTTTCAGCGAAAAGCTCGTGGTGTTTGTTTAGAAAAAATCGTACTTGTCGGGTCAAATACCCAGACCATTTAAAATGGGAAGCTTAAGGACCATCACAGCTTTTCAAATTAAACGTAAAAAGAAATACTCTGTTATGATGACTCGAAATAACAATTACAACCGTTTTGACAATGATGTCATGTAATCGACCAGCTGTGTGATACATTCCTCGATAATAATCTGATACATTAGTCACACATGTATACTTTAGGAATCCACTTTTACCACGCCGCTTTGATTTGCGTGCTATGATTCACTATCATTACGTGAACACCAATATAATTACACGATTGAGAGTGAAATCGAGCATAGCGAGTAAAATGTGCACTTTATGTGTAGAATTAAAATTAAAAGATATTACATTACAAGACGGTACAATTGTACAGGTGTGCTAAAGTATACGGCCTTCACAGTTGAAAGTCAAATAATACACTTACGGTGAAATGAAACTGCATAATAACATCTTTTTTTTATTAAGAAAGTAGAGTTTTACGCCTCTGCTCAGTGCCACTGGATAATAATATAAACAAATCCGAATTCGAATAAGAATGAAAAAACTTCTCTTATTTTCACACTTTCACAAAGTATTAAAATGCATGGCCATTTAAAAACTGATAAAAAAAAAAACTGATGTGATAATTTAATTTGAGACGAAACTCAACTGCGGGCCCTTGCTTCTTCAATATCGGCTGTCTTGTTACAACCTTCACTTGATTGTATAGCTTGTTTATTATTTTAGACCGAACTTAACTATTCAAAGTGTGTGTATTATAATTGGAATCTGCAATTGTAACGAAAGCAGGGCCGGTCACAATTTCTCAAACTTTCTATGTAGGTATTTGGTCACGCTATCATTAGCATGCACGCCTCCCAAGAAATCTTATTCGTACTTCACACGAAAATTTACATCACCAGTGTTACAATGTTTGAAGAACTGTCGCAATACTAAACATTGATTTAACTGTTGCAAGTCGAAACCAATTGATTGTCGACTGACACCAAACGGTATTCCTCAAAATCGATATTCTTTATGCAATTAAATCACCGGAAATATTGAAACTCCCAAGTTCTAACATCTTTTATCTTTACACAAAAAAAGGCCAAGTGCGAGTCGGACTCCGCACCATCGTTCAAGATTTTAAAACACGGTTTTAGTAGGGGAGCCCGCATTATTTATTATTTGTTGTTATAATGGGCAGCAGAAATAAATTCTGTGAAAATGTCAACTCTCTTCCTATTACGGATCATGAGATACAGCCCGCTGTTGAACGGACAGTGGAGTCTTTGTAATATGGTCATATTGGTTACCCTACGGGATCTGAACTCTGAAAATCAAAACATACTATGGACTTTTATATGCGCAATGCTTGCAATGTTAATGAAACTGTATTGTGTTCGATTGGTATACAGCAACAGAGCGCGTGAGGCGCCGGCCGTCATGTTATCGTCACGCATGCGCATGCGAGTACAAACCAATGTACACACACTTGTGTGTTCACACTGGGTGATGTTTAGGAAGTATCTCAAGATATCACTTCAATTTGAACATTTAATTTTTATATTTTTGCATGTGGCTGAACGAAATTACTAAAAATCAACGTCTGTAAAATATCTACCGTTTGAGGCTCTGTCTGACTTTGGGAGTGTTTGTCTTTGCACGGGGTTGAACTCATAGGCAATTTTATTAGTAAGAAAGACTCCTGGAAATCATGACAAAAATAACGTAAATTAAATTCTGTAACACCAAAGCAGTGTATTCAAGTGGTTATTTTACAATGGTTAATGAACAAAAATAAATTACATAAGTTCTAGTCAGTTCAGACCCAGAACATTATAAAGTACGTGTAAATGTTAAACTTAAAGTAAATACTGCAAGGCAATTAGAGCAGTTACCTTCGCAATAAATAGTTGCCTAATTAGTTATAATACATTTATTGAATGTAACCTGTCTGAGCGGCACAAATTAAAATAAACGGGATTTATAAACAGCTTTGACACATTTTGTATATAATTTACTAAATAATACATGTTTTAGATTGTATTAAATGCAAGAAACAGCACAATTCATAGTTAAATACTAGTACAAGAAGAAGTGCACAACGGGATATCCCGTTCAAAATTAAATCTGCTAAATATACCTAACAAGATCCGGCTAAATAACACCACTTTTATGTAGCGAAGCGTTACTGCGCGGACTCAGGTTTCCAGATCTCCTTGAGGAGTTCCTGAAGTTAGTACCGACAATACAACTGCAGTGCTGATACTACAACTATTCTTCTCAAAGGTTTGCCATACCATATCCGCTTATTCCTTCTGTTAGTGCTACTTGTTTAAACTCTGGCTGTTCCTTCAGTAATTAAAGAACCAAATCTGTGAGTTAAGTCTTGAGCATAATACACATCACGGAATCTTACTTATATTTTAATTTGTCTTGTAATCCTATATGAGGATTACCCAGTTAACAACGTGATAGAGGCTAGAATACTTTATAGTCGTAAGTTAGTATCACTAATGGCAGCAATTTACAGCGCTTGAATTTTTTGAATGCAAGAATTTCTAAAGATTATCTCATATAAACTAGTCTTAGCAGTGACAAGGTGGAATCCAAGAAACCCAACTCACAAGCGCACGGTCGTGCGGTCACTCCACGATTTGATGCAGTCTAATATTACGGTATGGTGTATGCATACTAATTGACCGTTAACAACGCGAAGTATGGAAACAATTTGGCTTTATTTTGCTATTTCATTCTGCATGGCACTCAACACGTGGATAAACGACGTGATATATTCGTACAGTCATTAAATGGAGATAGCTTGATGAAAGATATGATTTGTGATACTGTTGCTGCTGGAATGTGTCTTTCGGAATCCTTGCTTGATTATCCATAACATATCCTAGAGACTAATACTTTTGAAATTATAGTATCACAGCAAGCAAACCTAACGAGGTCGACTTCCGTCGCTCAATGGATGTCCGTCCAGGCGGAGCGGGCGGACAAAACGGCCCAGCCTAAATTGTCAAATATATTTTCATATTGTGTGCGTGTATGTTGGATACCATACGAAGGCAAGGCAGAGTGCAACGACCGTATTATATCACATGATTGGGGATTGTTGAATTGGCGACGTCCATTTTGTCATTTGGATAATGGAACTAATGTGATTAAGTTTTCGGATGTAACTATAAGTGCACATATACCTATACAAATATAAAATCATAAGTATCTAACATTGTTTCATTTTCCTTTAACTTTGTAACTCTGGGGAATAACATAATTTACTTCACGACATTATCATACATTTAATGTCATATAAAAGTACTTCTTCCTTCTTCCTTCTTACTTCGGCGTGTCGTGTCTTAAATTACACTGGACAAATTAACACGATACGAGGACGCAATTCAAAGAACAGGCATGAATTCCATTAGTTAACGGTCAAGACACTTGAATCTAATTGTTATGATACATTTGTCATTAAGATTGATCCAGAAGTAGTCAAAGCAACAATGGAAGAAATATTCGCCCGCAGCATTTTTGTGACGAGCGTTTTTTCATCCACACTCAATCCATTATTATAATACCATTAGGACAGTACAGTTACTGACGAGATTTTAATGAAGAGTTCGCAATAAAATCTCGTGTCACTGGCGCTATTGTCGGGAGCAGCCTTCACAAATATTCAGTCAGACTCAAAGCCGCGTAATGTCTTGGGCCTTAAAGACGCAGCGCCGGTTTGAATGTCAAGGTTAAGATCAAGGTGGTCATGCGACGTTTGGGTAAATGAATAACATTAAAATAAAGGCAGACAGTTCCCAGTCGTCCTTTTGGTGATATAGAGGTTTGTGTTATGATGAAAATATTCTATTAATTACTTGCGTTCGTCGCCAATTAGCGGATAGTTTGCAAATATTGATCCTGCATGCATTGGCTTTTGCTTCGAATATTTTACGGTCCATGCTTTTTCAATCTCTTGGAAATTGGATGTCAAAACTTATATGGATGGACATAATATTTACTTACAAGTTAGTAAACCGAGCAGGGTGGCGATTTTCTTCCTCGTCGGTAAGCTATCGCCGTCTCATTGATGTACTGGCCAATTCGAACACCTGGCCCTGTGGACAAAGATATTAACTAAGCATTTTATTCAAAGAGTTTATATCTTAGGGTAACCAGTAAGGCGTGACAATTTGCTGCTGGGGGAAGAGTCCTTAAGGTAAAATTTCATGGAGATTGAAATCAATTACGGAAGTACATTTTGAGCAGATAATTTTTAGTAAGTAAGTCTAGAATTAATTTGTTTTCAACTAACAATAACGAACCCAATATCGGGTGAAACATTTGACGTTTTTTTTTGCAACAAAAATAGATCACGTTTTCTATCTAGAAAATGTAAACGGGTTCATAGCATTACCGCAAACTATAGCCATGTAGTCTGAGCTTCAACTTTCTACGCAGAGTAAATATTAATAAGTTATATAAATAAAAATTACATCACCTCATAAATCCAATTGTTTTTATACTTTCCAATTAGGGAAATAATAAAAATATCGTAGGAAGGTATCATATTTTCTATAATGGGAATGTTTTGCCCATGTTGAGTTAGAAATCATCAAGGAATACATGGGTAGATTATAATTACTGAAAGCTAATAATAAGAGTAATAATATTGTTTGCTTATTTAAAAATGGATAGGTTTAACAATGTTTTAGGCGTCATTGAATCTTGACTCTATTCTTAGTTAATGAGAGGACAACCCGCTGCGGTCGCCATTATCGCAGTTAACTTGACTTCATTAATATACACGCACATAATTACGAAACCTTTAATGTTCCGCCTGATGCCTCCGACCTAAATATAGATCCCAAAATCCCCCTAAATACTATTGCAAATATTCGGCCAGCACTTACCGTCACTGAAGGTCGCGTAACCAACCTTACCAGATAAGTGTAGCCTTAGTATCTAATCTGTACAAGCTGTGTGCACAGCTCAACCAAGGCCGGATCTCCACAATGGACGGCCTTGGGCTACCCTCCCTCGTCTACCGTCCCGGCAAACAACATGCTACTCTAAATTCAGGGACCAAGCTACGTTTTTTAACGACTCATCGCCGATAAAGATGTTCTGAAGTGGAACTCAGCGCGCGTAATGATTAGGGCGCTGGTGCTTCGTTTCGGAATTTCGTCATGGAAATTTGCGGGAACACAGAATAAGTGTATATTATGAGAAGAGAAGGTTCTAGTGACGCTGAGTTTTAGTAACACTGCTTTGAGTCCATTTTATTTCTACTTTTAAATTGCTGTACAAATGGAGGTGTACGTAAATACGTACGATCAAATTACAATAAAACAATTTGATCGCTAGGTTATATATAATAAAAAGCGCTGACCACTACAAGAACGAGTTATGGTAGGTTTAGCAAATCCTCACTGCATGCCAAGCTGTACATTATTGTAATAATGACTATAATTTTTACCGGAGTCGCACGACGAATACATCACCTGTGTGGACATTAAAGTCATGTATGGTATTCTCAAATAAAAAAGATAGCGGACAATATGGGTAGGTCGACGATATTTACTACCCTGTTTTATTATACCTATACCAGGGATTGATAAAAACGTTTATTAAACCTGCAGTCGCGGTAAGCACATGGTTTCCCAGGATAAAAAAATATCATAAATTCTGAATTTATGAAAGTTCGAACACTGATAGCAATATTCAAATCGGTTAAGTGGTTTATGCGCAATAGACGATCAAACAGACCAACCAACCGGCATTACAAAAAACAATGATTAGAATTAGCAAACTACCGGAGTACTTATTTTACTATACAGATAATACAGAACTACGTTTATGAGCAGGCAGAGCTCACGCTAAGAGATGATTTTATCGTAATACTTTATTTATTAAAGCTAGATGGAACTTTTTCCAGTTTTGCATGACGAATCTAATTAGCGTTAATCCGATTAAGATTAAAACGTTGAAGAACAAAATACGTCATAAAACCTAATGTGGCAAAAAACGGTTCGTAAACAAATATGTCCTTTCCTCCCGCTTCGGCGGTCCTAACTAATTTGCAACGCAGCGAGGGGACATTTTCCATTCCATTAGAGTGTCGACCAACAGCATAATCCTTTGCTGACCGCAATCCGGCAAATTGTATTAGTGTAAAGTAACCGTGTGGACGGCCGGGTATCGAACGGGTTTCAACTTCAAGCATTGGTCAGGGGTTAAGATTTGTAGCGTTGTAACTACAAACAGGCGGTATGTTAAACATAATTGAGGTTAACGACTAGAAGACGAGCAAAACCAATAACACACAACCCGTTGATCAGAGAGAATACAATTTTCAAATACATTCTTCAGATTTACTCTCGAAACCAAATTAATAATAATAACGAAATAATATAATCATAAACCGAAATAATATCCAGCACTGGTCTACCTAAAGCTACACTACAAGACATTGAAAATACATTACAATTTCTTTTTTTTTATTAAGGAAATAAAAGTATTCGCGCTCCACTAAAGGTACAATACCAGCTTAAACATTTTCACAGCAACTCAAACAAGTAAAATTTTATTTTAGCATAACTGAGTTAAAAAGTATGAATAAAAATCGAAAGGGAAACCGTTACGACGTATCCAACTGTTTCAGAAACGACACTACTGGCAATAATATCATACCAGAAGCACCAAATAATGGCAATGTTTGTTTACGCATCGTATCATAAAATGTGAACTTAGCCAGTTAGTAACGTCAGCAAATAACGTGATTTTATTATTATTTACTATAGGAAGTGTAAGCCGAATAACTTTTAAAATCCAAGCAGACGACTATCACTAATCCATACTAACACTACAAATGAGATAAATATAGATAGTAACCCTTTCTGTCTCATTTTACAACTAAACTGCTGAACCGATCTTTATAAAACTTGTAGCAATTCATCGGAGACAAAGTGGCGGAAATGAGGTAGTCTTAAATAAAATGAAATCGCGTGATCAGATGCAATGACTATTTCCACGGTGACTGGGTCAAGACAATTACCTTCTAGATAATATATAGTTACTGGACGGAAGAGAACGCCATTCATCAACAGGCAATCCGGATAATTATTTATGCAATACATTTTTTGGCGATTGCTTCGGCTCGGCCGTAGATAAATAATGTAATCCCATATTACATTATTTACTTTACTAACTATTACGTGCTGTACTAGTGATATCTAGTGAGTGTAACAGTGACTGAGTGACCACTTGAGAATTGAGATACAAATCATATTGTAACATCAGCGCTTGATCGCTACGTGCCTACGGTACTAATTTGCATACGACAAGGCCTAACTCAAAAACTTTCAAAATCCATTACTTAGAACATTTTATATGCTTATCTTGATTGACAATCAATATTAAAATTTAAAAGAAAACGCGACTGTCAATCATACATACCCTTTATAAATTTTAATTGAATTCAAAATATGACAAGCCAAGCAATCTCAAGTATTAATTAACTTGACGCCACCTACCTCCATGGGTAAGCGGAACTTCGTATTGTAAATAGCACAAACAATTACAAGTATACAAACTTAAGCTCTCCGAAAATGTTCACAATCTCGGCGAACTACAATTTAAGAGCTTCAAGCTTGCTCAAGTATTATGAACATAACTTACGTAAGTTCTATTCCTGCTCTGTCTAGCACCAAAACTGTACGAAACAGCAGTTGAGAAGCAAATGGACTTATTTCCGTTTCAAATCCGAACCGTAATAATAATGAACGATTGTAATTAGTTTCTTTAGAAGGATTTATTGATATAAACGGCCTTGCAATAGTAACGGTGTATTTTCCTAAGGCAGTTAACAATCAACATCAGTCACAGCGAGGGGTCCGATTGACCTTGCGGAAAAAGGGCAACTGGAACCAAGACCAGATGTGTATCTTGTTAGCCCAAGGAATGTTGGTAAAACGTCCGCAGATCGCCTCAAGCGGTCGCTCGCCATATCTGCCACCGGATTGTTTGATATTTGACGACTAGGTAACTGCATACATTCTCACAAATAATAAACTGTTATCTCATAATGTTCGGTTGGTTTAACAAAACAAGACTAATGATGTAGATTAATTGTTACTTTATTCAGATTGAATGTGGGCCTCAACCTAAGTAAAATTTTACCAAGAGGTATACATACATGGAAGGTCCGTAAGAGATCACATCTTGTGATAAGGTCGCCAATTGTACAGATTTTTTATTTATTTTATGTTCCTCAGTTATTGATTCTGGTGTACAATAAAGAGTTATCTATCTATCTATATTTTCCAAAAGTATAGACGGTTTGTATTATTTCTAGAATAAACTGTTTGGAAGCAGAATGCTTTTAGGTAAGGATTAACATAATTTAAATATAATTAATGATTAAATTAATTTGATTGAGTATCCGTTGAAATACGACCTTAATTAAATACTCACAAGGTCTATCCACGCGAAATACATAAACAAGTAAAATGGTAATTATACTTAATATTGGACGTGAATTAATGCTCCGAATATACATAGTTGCTAATTAAATGAATATCCTAAATTGTAATCCCTAGAAAACCCTCAATTTGGTATGCACCTCGGTTTAATTTAAGAAATAAAATAGAATATTATATCACAGATATAAAAAATACAGGAACATATTCTAAGAAACCTTGAACCAAATATTATACAAATATTGAATTTAATTAGTTCAAATTGTTGGATATCTAAATTAGATGTGTAAATAACCGAAGAAATTCATCGGTAAGGTAGTACAAACAATCTGAGCTTTAAGCAAAGATTACGTGATATTGACAAGAGCTTTCTCAAGTTACCTGGCTAGATCGTGTTTACAGTGCCGCATTCTTTGAACTTCGGTATTTCTGCCTGTAACAGTTTCCGCTATATCTATTGGAAATAGTTTTAAATGAATGTGACAAAGTTTTATATCGAAAATTGTATTTCAACGTGCTTTAACTTATAACTTCCTACTAACTAAGTTTACGTTACGTAGTAGACTTATCTGAAATGAGTGGTCTATGTATTTTAAATCATTTATTTACAAGTTCTTTTTGAATTTAATCAGTATAGTGAATTTATTCGAGTTGCTTTCGAGTACATTCTTGACAGCACCAATTTTCATCTTTATTGAGTACTGAGTAGTACTCTTTACAATACAGCTTAGTTGATAAAAAAATAAGATTATAACGCTTTAATTCAGGTTCATTATACAAATATAGCCAGTAACCCAGGATCAGTGAACAAATTGCTTAGCCAACGTTCCAATACAATGTTTATCACGTCTTGTTTCCAACATCAATGCACACCTCGTCGCATCAATACTAAAACAACACGTACGCAGCACATACCGGCTTTATGTCCATTAAAATACCTTATGCCCACGCACATCGAGCCTACAACTCCTATACGGTCAAATATATATATACTATATATACACGGACAAAAAGTCTTATTATTCCCGCAAGAGTAAAATGAGCTGGAACGCCATCGTAGACCATAAGCGATATCGGAACAGGTATGAATTCTATCTATAAACTATAGGAACGGTTTTACGCTTCAAACTATTCGATTGTAAGAAAGGCCTTGAAGTCAGCCTTTTAAGGCTGAGTACAGTTAATCTGTGAATTTATATTTATAGTGTTTTGGAAATAACGATCGGCTGTTGCCCGAAATGCTGGTTTTAAAAGTATTTTTCAAGTGTTTCCTTGTACATATATTTGATATTTCTTTACAATATTGAGACACCAATACGTTCACTTACGTCGGTTTAATATTATCAGTATTTATCAGGCCACATCAGCGATCTCAGATCCGGGATATATTCATACAAATACCAAAGATACTTTCAATGACAATTCTATCAGCATAACTGATGGGGTGAATCAGAATGCTATAACATGGTACAAATATAAAATAGTACATTAAACAAGATTGAGTTTCCGGGAAAATTTGCTATTTGGTGGAACCAAGGGAACAATAAAATTGCATAATTTAAAATAATATTCACGTATTGCATTCATATTTATGAGTTTCGGAGCATAGACATTTATCAAATATTTAGTCCACCCATGCGGAGCCGGGGTGGGCAACTAGTATAATATATAGCCTATGTTACTCAGTGATAATTTAGCTAGCTAACAGTGAAATAATTTTTGAAATAGGTCCAGTAGTTTCGGAGCCTATTCAATACAAACCCACAAAATTACAAATCTTTCCTCTTTATAATATTAGGTCCTTACATATGAAATTGGCGTTTTTCGTACTGGCCACTTTAATCACGAATTTCTCCTCTTTGGTAAGGAATTCCAAATTCAAATTTGTACAGCTATAGACTCATGTATTTGTGCTTCGATGATCGTCATTCATTTGTTTTTTTTCTTCTGTTTTTTTCTGTTTGCGTCACTCATTTTACAAAATGGAAAACCTTAAATATCGCATTATTTACGAGTACGAGTTCCGCCGTGGCACTAGTGCTGCGGAAACAACTCGAAGGGTGAATGATGTGTATGGCGGTCGTGTTGCAAAAGAAAACACAGTTCGTTTTTGGTTCCAACGTTTTCGTTCTGGAAATTTCGACCTGCAGAACAAGCCCCGTGGACGGCCTGAGACAAGTTGATAATGAAGAGTTGAAGGCTATTGTGGAAGCGGATCCATCGCAAACCACGTCCGAGTTAGCTGCAGGCTGCAATGTTAGTGATAAAACTGTTTTAATTCACTTGAAGCAAATTGGGAAGATTAAAAAGCTTGAAAGGTGGGTACCTCACGAATTGACTGAAACAAACCGGCAAACGCGCGTCGACTGCTGCGTTACATTACTAAACCGGCACAATAATGAAGGTATTTTAAACCGAATCATTACCTGTGATGAAAAATGGGTTCTTTACGATAATCGGAAGCGCTCAGCGCAATGGTTAGATCCTGGCCAGCCAGCCAAATCCTGCCCCAAGCGAAAATTAACCCCAAAAAAGTTACTTGTAAGCGTTTGGTGGACTAGTGCCGGTATTGTTCATTACAGTTTTTTCAAATCTGGCCAGACTATTACGGCTGATGTCTATTGTCAGGAATTGCAAACCATGATGGAAAAGCTAGCGGCTAAACAACCTAGGCTGGTCAATCGCTCCACGCCACTGCTGCTTCACGACAACGCTAGACCACACACTGCGCTACAGACGGCTACTAAATTAGAAGAGCTTCAATTGGAAAGTCTAAGACATCCTCCGTACTCCCCGGACCTTGCTCCAACAGATTACCATTTTTTTCGAAATTTGGATAACTTCTTGCAAGGGAAAAAATTCAACTCCGATGGGGCAGTCCAAATCGCCTTCAAAGATTTTATTGATTCCCGTCCGACTGGTTTTTTTAGTAAAGGGATCAATGAACTACCTATGAGATGGCAAAAGTGCATAGAAAATAATGGTTCATACTTTGATTAATTAAATATATTATATTAAAAAATATTCGACTTTTTGTTCCTCCCATACAAAACGCCAATTTCATATGTAAGGACCTAATATTAGTGTAGAAGTGTAGATGTAGATTAGTGTAGATAATCCAAATATATGTACATAATCCGAGCGATTTCGGAAATTCTTTTTTTTGTGTTTGTTATTATTAAGGATCGTATAAAAGAAAAAATAGGGTTACGCGCAAACAAATAAACCCCATAAAATTGTAGACAAAATCCGATTTCACGCGTACAAAGTCGCGGGCACAGCTAGTATACAATAAAAACAGTGACGAGCTACATGATCTTAGGTTACAAAATATTCAAACAGATATCTGCGAATTACTTATTAGGTTATTTCCATATTATTTTTAGCTCATTGTCTAACAATAGTAATCAGGTGCAACTTTCGCTCGACAACGCTTCTGATTTATTTGTAGTATTGTGATCCAGTTTGAAGCAGTTAAGAACCGATTTGGAGGTACCGTTGTTTGGGTATGTGCAGGCTATAGTATTTTATTGATACGCCATAGTAATAATTGCCTTTGCAGCTTAGAGACAGACAAGCAATTATTCAAACCAGAAATCAAAGCATTCAACATGGAATTTAGGTCCAAGTGAATGCCCGGAATTCGGAAACTGTTGCCGTTGGGTTCAAAATTCATCGGTAAATGTTGTACACCGTAAAGATTTGATCGATGATCATGACATACGTTGTTAATGGTATTGGACTAATTCATATAGTTGAATCTGGTATCGTAAAGTATAGGAAATCGATGACATTCAAATGTCTCCTTAAACAAATATTGATGTTGTAATATGACTGAGTATCAAAGTTTAGTTCACAGAGATATATTATACCCCGAAACCGGTTTGAGTTTAAAGCCGAAATAAAAGCTGTAATCGGCCTTTTCGTGAATCCTGTTTCCTACCGGATAGCACTACCGACGAATTCCAACACAGGTGAAACCGACAGTAAGCAATTAGGGCAACATTGTTGTCTTTCCTAATTTAGAATAACGTTTGCAAATACACAATATCCGGTGAATCGGCTTGAAATCGCTCCCCGGTCTCACCCCGGGAAGCGAATGTTTACAAACGTCAGAAATCGTTCGAGAAGGTCTTTTGCCGCAATAGATCGGACGGATGAGCCGCGGCCCAATTTCTAAATGCTTCCGGAAATAACCGGGGTGGATGGCTATTGCAACACGGCGGGCGGTGGTCCGTGCTTCCACCTCGGTTTCCACGTACGCTGGAGAATCGTACACATTCCAAATTGCCTAATTTTCACCGAGGTCGCTCAAATGTTACGTACTACCAAATATCTTGTATAACATTATAAAACCACCTTCAAATACCAAATTAAAAATGCGTATCCAATTTTATAATTGTCGGTCTACTGCCAACCTCGATCACTACAATGCAAATTAGAATGCAATCAACACCACCACGTCGCGAATAAAGATTAAACCTGCACACATCTACTTGCTCGAGATTTGTAATGGCATGCGAAAGTAGGAAATGGTAATCTAATTACATATTATTAAACTATACACGTTTTTATATTTCTGCTTTGCGGAATGGAACCGAAAAATATTAGGAACGAACCAAAATCTTAGACAAAACGAAATAAATACAACGAGAAATCACTTTTCAAGTCAATGTTTTTAGCTACTTTCAGAGACACGTTACAATATGTTCGGGATAAAGGTATGCGTCCAATTTGTTGTTGATGCCGGTCACAAAACTTATGAGTCCGGTCGTCCCAAGAAAAATACGCAGGTAATACAGAAAGTAGTGGCGGCAAATTGAGTTGAATTTCCATCTGGGTAGATTGATACTACGAGTGTAATTTTTAAACTCCTTGGATGCTCGATTAGTGCAAATAAATCACCTGCAGATATTTGAGCGGTGACTAATACATAAGTGATATTTTTTGCTAGAGAAAAGCGAAGCAAGTTCTCTGGTAAACTGTCTACAGATAACTAATTAGGACATTGAGAGTGCGCCGCCGCCGCCTTGAGCAAAGTCGTTGACACATGTGACATGTCGTGGATTATGATGAATGAGGGCCGTGAATTCGAGGCGCTTTAGCTTGGTATTATGGCCAAATCATGTTTAGTGAGCAGGCTCTTAGCAGGAAAACGTGAAAATAATTACATTGAATATATTAATTAGTAACGTTATTGTTATTATTATCTATCTCTTTAAATAAAAATGAATCCCTATTTTCCTTGGTCACGGCATCACGCGTAAACGGCTGGACCGATGTCGCTAATTCTTTTTTATTTGTGTTTGTTATTGTAAGGAGAAGGTTCATAAGAACCTTTTTTCTTTTCGTATGAAAAGAAAAAAAAATTTAAAAAAAACCTTTTTAATTTCGCGATAAACTAAAGGTCTTTTTTGCTATAGTGTAGGTATTTGACATTTGAATTAATAGCTGAAACAGGACATCGCCTGCCTGCGGGTCAGCTAGTTGTTAATATAAATACGTATAAATGTAAATACGTTACGTTATTGTTAACGCAGCAAAAGGGTAACATGTCACATAACTGAGTCTTGATACGCCCAAATCGGTATGATAATATGTATTATTATTAAAATGTGATCATATAAAACCGCAGTTGCATCGGTTTTTATAAGTCATTCTAAGTATACTTTACCTAAGATAATGGGTTTTGGGACTTTGGGTCACTTCTCTGCTGCACCGAAGAGAGCGATGTAGCGATAGCTATCTTACGAGTTATACTAGAGAAGGGTTTCTTAGTGTTGTGTTTTTGGATTTTCTATTAGTGTGTGCAATTTGTCCAAAATTTCACTGTTGGGTTTCGAGAGATTCTATTTAGTAAAATTCCGCCGGCGCCCGCGTTTCTAGTTCAGTAACTCAACAGGTTTTACGTTTAGTATAGGTACCTGAGTATATGATATTAAATTTGAATGCGCAGTGCCAGTTTCTTATTTCAATTGGTCAATAAAGCGCAGCATAATGAGTCAGTGTTAGTAACAAGTTGCAGTTTAAAACATTTACGCTCACCACGAGCAAAAATGATTAGACAAGCACTGCATTGTTCTAGAATATTTTAAATATAACTTTGATTAAACTTAAATGGTTTTGTGGTTAGTTAAGCTTAGTTCGTACGTACATATATTTAAACGCTATACTTTTTATTTGACAGATTCGCGGACAGTCACAGATTTTTATTACACTAGAAATCACGAGGTAATAATAAGTGGGTTTACTACACATAACATATTCAATAAACACGAAATATGATGCGATGCGTAATAGCAAAAGGTCAGTTTTGTTTACCGATAAACTAGACAAATCAGTTTTTTATTCACCTACATCGAAGGAGAATAATGCAGTGTCATAAGCAAGGATAATTTATGATTACCAAATTGGTAAGTACAAAGGGCAGTGATGTGCGAGTCGAAATAGGTAGGCTTAGAAAGGTACCTATTACTAACCTACTTACTACTGCAAGTCCATCAGTTAAATCCATCATTGTCCTGAATACTCATCAATATTACAAATAAATACTTGATGTAGTGTTGTGTTTCTGCGGTAAGTAACGTTGCCAGTGCTCCACGAGGATACGCTGGGCTAGTAGTGTTGCTGCTAGCACAGTGAGTCCTCATCAACAACTTGGTTGGCAACCCGTTATTTATACCCCTGGTATTGCTAGCGGCTATAGGCTACGGTGACTGCTTACCAGGTGGGCCGTATGCTTGTGTGCCACCATAGTGGTATAAATATAATATCAAATGACATCTTGAAGCAAAATAAACACTTGCTGGCTGATCACCATTACATTACATAGGTACAATACAAGCTATGATTATTTATTTATTATTAAATCTTATTTTTAATCTGTTTAATTATTTGCCAAGTCGGTTGAGAATCCGGGGCCCTAGGATAGATTAGATGTCAAGTCAACCTCAAAAGATTGACGACCAACTTATAAAATGTATGGGCGGGCGCTTGGCGGTACGGAGCCTGCGTGCGAAGTAACAAATCGTGCGGCAGGCAGCCGCGCTCATAAGCGCGAGCACCATCGTGCTGTTCAGCTGTTGCTGTTTGGATGGGCCTCAAATGCTATGCTATAATTAGGGTTCCACGCAAATAAGGAACGGGACATATACTTATGAAAGACAATTACGGCAATGTAGGGTACATTGCGCGTAGCCCGACACGCACTTAGCCGCTTCTATTAGTTTCACGAGATTTCGATACGGGGTCTTATTTGTAAGACCTAATACATATCCACAAATCAACACATACCTAAGCTTAGGTGTAGATAGGTAGCCATAATATAGGTAAACAAGTGACAGGCGTAACGACCTTGGTCCGGTACGGCCCGTTATCCAATTCCGAAATTCCATTAATACCTCTAGTGGGACGGAGATTAATGCCCTGGGGTAACGTACCTCCATATCTTGCTAACTTTGTTCAAATAGATAGTGGCGGATTAAGGTATCGCTACGGAATAGATAATACTATGTAGTACCTGCCACTATGTACAAGAATAATCGCCGATTTTGTCATAAAAGTATGGAAAGCTTGGTAGCATATCTACCTACACATATATTCATAGATACTAATATTATGATTAAAACTTGTTTACCTACATAAAATAAAATTTTGGTGTCATTGTTCTTGTTATGATTGCTTTTTCTGAAGCTCATAATGGTTATGTGCATTGCAATTGCAACCTACAACAACCTAGGTCCTTGCTGAAAATTGCAATGTGTGAAGTTGTGATAATATCTCAATAGATAGGTACCAGAGGTACATACTAATGGACTTTAATGTGTATCCTATATGTCCAAATCTAATATTAATTATTTGTGGTGCTGATTAGATATATGTAGGAACCTACTTATGTATTCTATATATTATCTATATATAATTAAGATAACTGATTGGACTTGTTATTAATTATTCATGTAGTTAGTAGGACCTAGATGGGTTTGCTATCATAATAACTCTTAATTGTTTGGTTCAATAAAGGCAATATTACAGATGAGCGGAACTAACTATCGACTTTGTACAGTTTAATAGATACATAGATGTACCTAGTTTGATTTATACCTACCTATGTCATTATCCTTAGTTTGTGATTGAGTTGATGGTGGTGGCTTCCATGTAGGCATGTAGATAGGTAGGATTCAAACCAAATCTAACCTTGGTGGAGAAAGATACTAAATTATGTCGTAAAATTATTGTCGTAACGTAAACATGGATGGTAGCCAAGTGGGCGACAGCATCGGAGTGTCGTCGTCAATACATACATACTTATCCCATTACCTACTCTAATAATAAATGTTTTATTTACTGACTGGTCAACGCTCACTTTATGACAACTAAATTATCCCAGACGTTAGGTAGGTTTTTACTATTTAGCAACTTTACTGGTATAATATGATGGTTAACAAAGTGATGATAATTAATTAAACATTGGCAGTTTCATCAAACAATGCATATTAGTCAACTTTGAATTCTGTGCTTGTAGGTGCTGCATAGACCAAGATCTACAGCATATAGGGTCATAGGTATGCAATATTTATTGCATGCTGAAATCAAGCCAAAATGTTCCACTGGCTGAACAAGGTCATTAAACACTTTGACATCAGCCTTAATATTTTATATTTTGATTCTGACTTTAATATGAGATGGAATCTAAAAGATATTTTATGATAAATGCAATAAAAATATTCTCTATTTTTTGGTATTGATGATGTGCTGCAGCTTCATTTTTTTATTATTATAAAGATATAAGATAGAAGATAAGTTTAAGTCCGTACATTACTGTACCCACTCAAAGTATACTAATAATTAATTAGGGACAGTGGTTTTTAGTTTGTATTATGGATTTTATTGAAAGGGAACCTAGTGTATGCATAATATAGGGTTACTCGTTAATCACCATTAACTGATGTATAAATAATTTGAAAACACTTTCTTTAAATACTTTTAACAACTACCCATACAAATAATTACTGCCAGGAGCTTAAATTTCTAACCTAGTGCATGTTGTGTTGTAACTAAATAAAATTCATTTTATGCATGAGTATGTGGAGTAGAACCAAGCGGTGTGCATAAAACCAAATGAGTAATGCTACATAAATACCTCTCTCTCGGATTTCTCAATTTATATAAAGCTTTCAGCAATAAATGGAGCATGACATACAGTGTACTTAGCACAATGCTTTTAAAAGTTTGTATTTGTGTTTATATAGTTGAAATGAACAAAAGTTGTATTATTGGGGAATGTCTACAGGGCGTAACAATGTCCTGGGGCTCTGAATCTTATCAAAATCTTAGCAATCTGTATTTAATCTGCCGTTATCTTGTCCGGTCGCCTGCTCGCCGCTTGAGCATTCGTGGCAGAAATAATCGGTGCGTTAGAAACATAAATGTTAACCAAATACATAGTAAAAGTTCACAGCTCACCTTTAGTCCACTAAAGTTAAATAAGCAGCCAAAGGTAATCCAATAGATTTTAAAATCCACTGATCCTGTTATTATGAGGACACAAACATTCGCTACCGAACAACACTTGCAATTTAGTCACAAATAAATACACTGATTCACACAAAATGTTTAGAGATTTAGTATTTTTCACATATAAACACCGAATTATGAGAAACTTAGGTAATTTATTTCAACACAAAAATTCGGCAATATTCGTTACATCCCATTCATTCAACTTGAATCATCGGCCATCACTAAAAATGTTGCCATAATGTAACCGACCGACAGTCACGTTATTCCCACCATATACCCAACCTCACGTGTGGCTTTGTTGCCATAAAAAACTGCGCGACTTCCTCGTTTCAAAATTTTGTTTTATTGATATAGCGTAGCCGTTTTATTTTCTTTTTTTAAGAAATAGGAGGAAAAAAATGAAAATTCTTTAATTAAAAACAGTTCCTCCAATTTTATTAAATTGCTCGCTCGAGAGAGGCGGTAATTCTTTGTTTCGTCGTCAAACGAATTTACAATAGGATTATTTTGAGTAAACAGAAATATTTGGAATCTTTCTTGTGCGGATCACGAGTTGCATTATTACACTTCAAAACGGCTGACAGGGCGCATATTATCATGTCAATGAAAAATGTTGGTGCCTCATTTAGTAAGAGTAAATGAGGACCAAAAAAAACCGAAACTATAAATCACTTATACATTATTCTAAGGTACGCTCAATGTACTGAAATATGCGAATTATTAAAGCAACATTAGCAATTACAATATTTGAATATTTTTTCATAACTTAATGTACCTATGCTGTATCTGTCAAATAAAGAGAAGTAAGAAATAAAAAGACTATCCAATTTAACTCTCGGACACTTATAAGTTGATGTTTCATTATGTTGACATATGGCATTACAAGGGCCTTTTATTTGCGTTGTTGATGCAAATGCAATACATATTTCACAGCTTCTGCGGGATTTCATTTAAGCAGCAACACTGATAAAGTTATGTCAAATAATCCGTTCGGATACATTGAAAGAATAAATTGTTGCAGATAGTAAGTATAGATGTATTAAAATAAATTGTTGCATACGTAGATTTAATTAATAGCATAGCGTTATGAGCAGCCTATGTTATACAGGGATAGTGTGGTAGTGTACGTTTTCAAGAGGGGACGATTTCTGAAATCCAGTTCACTATTACCTCATACATTTATTTTAGAATTCAGATTATATATCATCATGACGATCGAAGCTCGATTTGAAATAAAAGTACAATACAGTAAAGAATATCGAATTTAATATTAACAATTCGTTTGCAACCATACAATTTACAAGAACAGTATCACACATTGATTAAAATTATAACTGATTAATTGATCAAACTATAAACTGTAAAACAACGGACTTAGCATCAATTCCTTTATAAAATAAAAAGATAACACAGTAGGGACAGTGGGCGTCAAAATTACAAGATATATGATTATAAATAGTATAAGTTATACAAGAAAACATATATACATTTGTCAAGCGAATATGTGTGTACCTAAATTAAATACAGGCACAAGGTTTTTTAATCCTAACACATACTAAAATGAGTTAAATATGTATAATACAATATTATTATGTAACATAGCCACCAGAATTGATATATTATATGGAATATATAATTAACTAATCAACACTCCTAACTTTTTAGTAAGTGAGCAGAGATATTTCTTATTATTTACGACAACGATTAAGATAATGTTGACACATCAAAGATTGTTTTAACATATTATGTTTAAAAAAATGGATTCAGACAAAACGCAATGGCCCACATGTAAAATTTATGCAGTCATTTGTATTTTCTAAAAATAATTTATCATGTAATTTTACATGATATATCAAAAAGTACATCTAAAAATCTCACAAAAGTTTGAAATGTTTACAATGGCAATTTTTCACAATAAATATTTATTACTATACTGGTTGTCACGATTATTTGGTTTAAAATGGAACAACAATACCAAGACATGAAAAGCCATCACAACAGTTATTATGATCCTATCAATTATAACCTACAGATATACAAACGCACGACATTAATAATGGACGAAAACCTAAAGATGTAAACAAACAATTAACGATTTATACAACAGTTGTAAATAAAAAAAAACATTCTGCCTTTTAGGAACCAAAATAATCTTTAACATTTCATTTAGCATGATTATGATGCCAATTCTGTTAAACAAAATTACCAAACTAATTTGAAAGTTCTTAAAGTCTTGCAATCCCTTTCTTATGTGCGGGGTTAAATAAGGATAGCAATACTTTAAGAACTATCAAATTAGTTTAGTTTAGTGATTTTGTACAACCGAATTCGCACCAATATACTCTTTACATAGGATTACACATTCGTATAAATAGTGATTAAAGATATATAAAATGACACTGATTATATTCAAATAGAAATAGAGGTCTGATTATACGGACGGCACCGCCACCGTCGTTTCGTCCCTGTCATGTGATATATGAAACAATACATTGCACCATCATTGAGCTACACATGTCATGACGCGAACACCCTTTCTGGGTAGGCGGGAGTATTGAACGCCATTTCAATCTTGACTCTTTTGCTTCTCCTACATTCATTAATCTCATCCTACATGCTCGCCGGACCCGAGGACTTTACTTTTTCAACACTGATTACTCTGTCAATTTGATCTACAATATTAGAACTCGGATTCATTGTTAAACTACAGCTTCGATGGCAGTTTTGCGATATTGTAGTGTTCTTTGATGTACACTGAAATAGCAAGCTTTAATGTCGTCCCATATAATACGACCTTAAAGCGAAGTCCTAATAGAGCGCCATCACGCGTTCTTTGCAAGTTCGCACGACTAAAGGTCGCTGCATACGTAACATGATTTTTATCGTGTTGGAAGGAACTTTCACAAAATTGAATCAATGCACCCTTCACACAATCGAATCTATGTTGAGAAGTTTACTGTAAACAAACCAATCAAGACGGTTGATGCTCTATACGAGCTGCAGCGGGTATAGTGGGTTCGCATACAAACGGCACAGTGGCGCCCATATTATTTTCTTTTTTGGCAGACTTCACGTATGTTTTAGACCACATACAAGTTATGAACGAAGCACGTCACGTCCCCGTCCCGTACGAGGTATTATCTCGTTAAGTGTTCAGCGACCTTTAAGTGACAATTAAGTCACATCTGAACGTTTAATCACGAGAGTTCAGACAAATTTTGCGCGAACTTGCGTCAATCGCGTGGTCGCGTTCGCTACGAAGAGTTCTTTACCACCAACGACGCCCAACAATGCGTTCGACAAATATTTGTCTAGTTTTAGTAATAAAATCACATAGTTTAGTTGTTTCTAATAAACATATCAATATCATATTTCGACTATATAATGGTTAGAAAATGTTATATTATATACGTTTCACAATAACGCCAATAAGTAGGTATATAAAGACTTATATATGTAATGAAGTATGAAATTACTCAGAGTACTTGTTAATTCATACGTACACGTAAATCACTGGATTACGTACTACTGAGTATAATAATTCATGTAAAAAGGTTTCAATTACACATCTAAAAGCGAAATGGTTTGTATTTCTCAAGGAAGACGGATGGTGTAACAATTTCCTAGTAGCATATGAAATAATGCTTGGCTACCTCTTAAATAGTCACCACTCAATATCGTGTTGTGACTTATATCTGCAAGTCAACAAATACTTTATTCTAAACTTTAATCCCATACAAATAAAGTCTATTTGCCCAAGTTATTAATTTACTCGTTTAAGAGGATAAATACTTCCTATGATTATTATTATAAATGCACGCAATAAGTACTCAGTTTTCAGACAATCACAAAAGATATAACTTCATATTGGGATAGTCGAGGGACCCACTCATCAGAAATATAATACGTCTAATCAAACTAACAGTTCCCCCGTCCAATGAGACTCACGAACGAACTATTGTACCCCCATTTTAATCCCTTGGATTATATGTGATCCCTATTGCATATAACAAGTTATATATTACTAGCTGCCCGCCCCGGCTTCGCTCGTGTGGACAATTTTTTTTTGCATTTATGGGGATGAAAAATAGATGTTGGCCGATTCTCATAGATACCGGATAAGAACAAAAAATTTCTTCAAAATCGGTCAAGCCATTTCGGAGGAGTATGGCAACGAAAACTGTGACACGAGAATTTTATATATTAGATATAATACATAACCTCTTAATAGCATTGTTCCAAGTGTCTTGGCACTTAAGATATTTCGCTTGTTTGTTATCCCACGACACTTCATGATGTTTAATCAATTTAATTCCGAGTAACGTCCATTTTTAGGATAACACTACGTCTAAGCACATTCTAAATCAATTATTAACATCATTTGGGACCAATATTTATTTACAATTTACATAATAGATACTAGGATGAAGTGACGTCTTCAAATGATGCATAAACCAAATTTAATGAACTAATTAAAAACTCAAAGCAGTATCAACTAAATGTTAACAAAACGCTATCGCGCATATTATTATATGATGACCCGTATATACCCTTCGAGTGTAACTAATGAGCTCGCACGTGCATATAGCAACTCTGGGACCATAATAACGCTCTAGACTGAAGATAATAATGGTCGAAAATGGAGTGATATGCCTATTTTGTTCCTTTAACCTGATAGTTATTACACGAGTAAATAGTAGTCGAGTTTAATTATACATATATGGAAACACCAAACCAACAGAGCTATATAATATATATAATGGTTAGAAAATGTTATATTATATACGTTTCACAATAACGCCAATAAGTAGGTATATAAAGACTTATATATGTAATGAAGTATGAAATTACTCAGAGTACTTGTTAATTCATACGTACACGTAAATCACTGGATTACGTACTACTGAGTATAATAATTCATGTAAAAAGGTTTCAATTACACATCTAAAAGCGAAATGGTTTGTATTTCTCAAGGAAGACGGATGGTGTAACAATTTCCTAGTAGCATATGAAATAATGCTTGGCTACCTCTTAAATAGTCACCACTCAATATCGTGTTGTGACTTATATCTGCAAGTCAACAAATACTTTATTCTAAACTTTAATCCCATACAAATAAAGTCTATTTGCCCAAGTTATTAATTTACTCGTTTAAGAGGATAAATACTTCCTATGATTATTATTATAAATGCACGCAATAAGTACTCAGTTTTCAGACAATCACAAAAGATATAACTTCATATTGGGATAGTCGAGGGACCCACTCATCAGAAATATAATACGTCTAATCAAACTAACAGTTCCCCCGTCCAATGAGACTCACGAACGAACTATTGTACCCCCATTTTAATCCCTTGGATTATATGTGATCCCTATTGCATATAACAAGTTATATATTACTAGCTGCCCGCCCCGGCTTCGCTCGTGTGGACAATTTTTTTTTGCATTTATGGGGATGAAAAATAGATGTTGGCCGATTCTCATAGATACCGGATAAGAACAAAAAATTTCTTCAAAATCGGTCAAGCCGTTTCGGAGGAGTATGGCAACGAAAACTGTGACACGAGAATTTTATATATTAGATATAATACATAACCTCTTAATAGCATTGTTCCAAGTGTCTTGGCACTTAAGATATTTCGCTTGTTTGTTATCCCACGACACTTCATGATGTTTAATCAATTTAATTCCGAGTAACGTCCATTTTTAGGATAACACTACGTCTAAGCACATTCTAAATCAATTATTAACATCATTTGGGACCAATATTTATTTACAATTTACATAATAGATACTAGGATGAAGTGACGTCTTCAAATGATGCATAAACCAAATTTAATGAACTAATTAAAAACTCAAAGCAGTATCAACTAAATGTTAACAAAACGCTATCGCGCATATTATTATATGATGACCCGTATATACCCTTCGAGTGTAACTAATGAGCTCGCACGTGCATATAGCAACTCTGGGACCATAATAACGCTCTAGACTGAAGATAATAATGGTCGAAAATGGAGTGATATGCCTATTTTGTTCCTTTAACCTGATAGTTATTACACGAGTAAATAGTAGTCGAGTTTAATTATACATATATGGAAACACCAAACCAACAGAGCTATATATGTCAATGTGAAGAGGTGGCTTAGAATTTCCACATAATCATATATGCCAATACATGTTGACGAATAGATATTTTTTCTAATTCTTCATACAAATACAATATGATTAGTTTGAAATTTGTATAGAAAGCCAGTAATTAAAATTCGAACATTCAAATATCCGTTAAAAAAATAAAGGACATCATCCATGTTTCATATAGATTTGGTCCAAATCTGAAAGTGGTGGCCAACGCATTTGTTTTGTATATTCTGTTAGAGCTGTTCCGTCTGAGCATTTATTACTATGGCACCAAAGTTGGACATTACAGGACATTTCATTTGTTTTAGTTACTTTGAATTCCTGTTTTCAACAAAAATGTATGGAAATCAAAGTCAATGGTTCTACAGCTTTGGTGCCACAGTAATAAATGTTCTGACGGGCAAGCTCTAACATAATATACAAGAAAATGACGTTGTTCGGCAGTTTCATATTTGGACCAAAATGGATGATGTCCTTTAAGAGTGAAACAGCCTCCTCTAATATGGCAGTGTTAGTTTGTTACACCTTATATACAGGTTCTAACATATTGTATCGTGTACTATATGTGATCATCGTTATAGTGTGGCTCACGAGTCACAGCCGAATACTGAAACGACAAATCAATGCTTAAAAGACCACGCAATTGTTTATAGCATCAAAATAGAAATCCACAGATAAAATCGGAGGCCAATCAATATTCATTTGGCGTTAGATTATGAATGATTTCTGAAATTCGAACAGCAGTTTAAAATTACAGCAGCACATAAATATAATGAGCATTTATCATTAAATCCATTTGATATTTACAATTAGAACCTTTATAAGTCCAATATCAATTCGATATTGATGTATCAAAGTAAGCATTCACATACACCACCAAGGAAGCCGATAGCAACACTTCAAGTCAAACAAGTTTATACGCCCACCTAATAAATGAAAACACCCGAAATTTGGACGAAACAACGTGTATTTCGTCCATATTTCAGGGTTTTAAGGCGCTATACATTATATACACGTACCAAATAGGTTATATAGCAAGCTCTTCATTTCGCAGTGCGAAATCGAACATATGTTCCAGCCTACATAAGAGAATGCCTACTCTGATATGCAAATTATTTAATTAAACAAACATTCACAATGCGCAACTTTTGCGCGACTTAATAAAACCAGTCCCTCTATATACATATCTCCTTGGCATACATATAGTACTACGGTATTTGTTATCTCTTTCTCTCTCTGAAAATGTCAGTTCCAGTCAAGGCCCACGTTTAGGACGACTTGTTCTGTCAAATTATTTGTTTTTACCATCGTGTTCGTATTTGGTGGACATATAATTTTATAATGACACAGATAATGCTGCTAGTTCTGTTGTAAGAAATCATATTTGAAAGGACTAAAAGTCTTACTATCCATTTCTCTCCTGCAGGGTTAAATAAGGATGGCAATAAATTAAGTCCTGTCAAATTAGTTTAGTTTAACGATTTCGTACAACAGAATTATCACCATTATGTTGATAATAATACTTTTATATATATAAGCATGTTGAATATATTTTCAGCGGCACACATTTGATTATTTCGCTTACGCCACGGTTCACAGTAGTTATCATTAATATAGGTAGTATAACAGTCCTTGTGTGTCCGTGTGGTATACCAGTCCATAAGCGAGGTATGAAGCCTCGAGCGGTATACCGGCTAGTGGTCGCCGCAGCACGCGGTGCAGTCGAGGCAGCCGTGCGGCGAGTCGCGGGACCGCTACCTTTTCCCTCGACACCCAAGTTGCTCCTGCAATATTGTACAATATTATCTAAATAGTTCAAATACCGGCCTGTAACAATGAGTTTTTCTAAGGTTAAGTACAGTGATTAATCATAGCATGAGGTAAAAAAGAGAGGTAAGGCGAATCTGCCGTGGGTTTTTACATTAATATTGGAGGCGCCAGACTGGTTACTGTACTTCCACCTTACAGAAGTCCGCAGTGAAATAAAATTACTTTGTTGAAGTGTTGTGTTTCTGTGGTAAGTAAGGTTGCCAGTGCTCCACGAAGATACGCTGGGCTACTTTAATGCTGCTAGCACAGTGACTTCTCATCAACAACAAGGTTGGCACCTCGTTAGTGATATCCCTGATATTGCTAGCGGCTATAGGCTACGGTGATTGCTTACCATCAGGTGGGCCGTATGCTTGTGTGCCACCTTAGTCAGATATAAAAAAAAGTTTTTATACTTAAGGTGGGGAGCACATGACCTGACCCAAACCTAAACACGCCTGCAATACCCGTGGTTCACACGATAACGACCATTGAACATCGACCAATTCTAGTTTATGTAATAAATTTCCAATAATAATAATTTTGATAATTGTAAATTCATCACATTGTTTTTTTATGTGTGCGCGCATGATGCATTTGTGTGTGTGTGAGGTACCTGCAGTGAGCGCACGGCGTCCAGCAAGTGCTGCTTGTCGGCGAGCAGGGCGGCCGCCTCCTGCTGCGCGGCGTGAGCACACTGCCGAAGCATAGACGCTTCCTCCACTTTACTGCAAACAACAATATTATAATATTAGATACCTGTTATCCCGTGTATACAAGCATCTAACTCCATTTGGAAATTAAATTCTTTCTTATTGTCCAATAAAGTAATCGAATGTCAAATACCGAAACGACATTCAAAGTTTGAAGCATCGTATCTACAACCAAAACATAATTTCGCATGTAAAATCCTAGGCTACTAGAAATTCATGGGTATCAGATTTGACTGGCGTTTCTGTATTCGGCCAAAAAACTGTGCTCAATTTCATGCAAAATCTCACTGGGTTAGACTGTGGGTTTTCCGTCAGTCAGTAGTTAAACATTTCTTATGTAGAAGATAAATAGGTGTGGCCGGCAAGCATTCAAGCATTAAATTCGCAATCGTTTGTTTTCATATTTCCATGCGGACGTGCCGGGCAAAAACTGCTAGCAAGTTTTTTTATTTTTATACCACTATAGTGGCACACAAGTATGCGGCCCACCTGATGGTAAGCAGTCACCGTAGCCTATGGCCCAAGCAATACCAGGTGCCAACCCTGTTGTTGATGAGGACTTACTGTGCTAGCAGCATTACTACTAGCCCTGCGTATCCTCGTGGAGCACTGGCAACCTTACTTACCGGAGAAACACCACTTCATTAAAGTAGTGTTATATCACTGCAGTCTTCTGTAAGGGGGAGGTATAGTCCACAGTAGGCGGGGCTCCAATAATAATGAGAACACACGTAATTAGCAATCTTGCAACATTGACTAGAAATTGCACAAATTCTATACAGTGCCGGTAGCAGGAACATTGTCGGCAAAAACGTAACTCGCGAAATGTCAAAATTGTCATACTAATTTTTAGTTCCACTTTTCACCGCCGCAGCGTTGTTCATTTTTCAATACAAAAATAGTCGAAGGCGATACGAAAACGTTGTCGCAATTATTCATGCTTGTACTACAGATAACAAAAAACACTCACGCCCTCAAATCCCTATTATCCTCAGCTATCCTGGAGAGTGTGTGTAGCCTTTTCCTTAGCTCTTCGTTTTCCTTAGAGAGCCGGTCGATCGTGTCCTTGGCCTCGTCCAGTTCCGGTTGAGGCTGTGGCGTAGCCGGCGACGCTATGGTGGAAGGAGTGGATACCGGCGGGCCGAGGCAGACTACGCCCTGGGTATCCCGCGTCATGCGCAGAGTCGACAGGTCTATGTCTAACGGCTGCGGCGGGGGAGCTGATATTGAACGGTTCGGCCGGTCTTCTATCAGGTGGAGTTTCATGTTCTCTATCAGTACCTGAAAACATTGCTTTTGAGTATATCATCCTTCCTCTCGCTTTCCCGGGAGTGATTTCGTGAAAAGGGACGGAAATGCATTACAGGAAGTCGGGGAACACTATTGCCTAATTAGCGACTTTGTCGCTAGAAGTGACGACTTTTGTTTAAGTCTTCGGAGACAAAAGAAAGAGGCACAGTTGTCAGATGTTACACATCATATGCGACTACTGTACGGCTACCTCGAGTTTTTAATATTTAAATAAATATTGGGCGTTTATTAGTAAATAACGCCTGTTTGAGGTTTTGTTGTTATTGGAAAAAAAACAAGATTTCAAATTCAGGAATTTGAAGTGAACTCTAACAATAACAATATGGATGCGTTTATAAGAAGCATTTACTGGTTTCGATTCTGTTGTACAAAATTACTAAAGATCAAAAAGTTTTGCTATCCCTTTCTCATGTGCGGGGTTAAATAAGAATGGCAATAATTTTAGTCACCGCAAATTAGGTTAGTTTTGTGATTTTGTACAAAAGAAACTACAAAAATTATACAAAGCACGTAGTCTCTTCCACATTAATAAATTCCTTATTAGAGGCCGAATTAAATAAAATATATTTGTTCACTTTGGAACTGGTAAAAAAAATGATTTAAAAAAGAACGTGCTTACCTCTAGTGGCATCGGTGGAGCAACGATCTCATCCTCAATGAGCTCGGCTAACGCCAGAGCAGTGGTCATGTTAAGAGCTATGCTTAAATCTCTAATGCGTGCTTCCAGAAGCTCGTCGAAAGGCGCTAGGCCGGTCGGTTCACCCTGTAAAGCATATTATTTAATTTAGATTCAAATTGCACTTAAAGTAGGTAGAACTAATAGTTTACTTTTAGCAAAACCGGTTTTTTCATCTAGCTATGGGAAAATTCCGTCCGTGAAAAGCATCCTAGACGGAATTACACAATTGAAATACGATAAGGACGAAAGTCTGAATAACTGTTTGACATGAAAGGCCTAGTCTACCATCGTATTTCTACCACCATTTTCCACACGCCGTGTGGTTCTCTCAGATTGTGGTATGACTAAAGCTTTTTTTGCACATGGGGTTCTTTAAGGGGGATGACAATAATTATGCAGAATTGTCAACGCGTGAGTTCCTCTGGTGTTGCAACCAACCGTCCGTGGACTACCTGCTTACTAAACTTTACAAACTGATATATGGCAAACAAGACATATATCAAATAACTGTATTTAAAAAGTAAACACCTTGTCGTCGAGCACTCTTGGCAGTTCAGTTCGTATCAGACTGGCTGCAATGCGGGGCGTCTCCCTCGGCTGAAGGTCATCGCACTCGCTCTGTGCGGGCTCAGACCACGCACGCGCACGCATTGAGAATTTATTCTACAGGAAAACATTTTACTTTAATATATCACTATATATTTTTACTTATACATGCTATAAAATATATACATATATACCTAATTAATCAGAAAACTTCAGTCTGTAAATAAACGAATATACACTATGGGGGTCAAGTAAAGAATATGTAAACTTTTCTGTCTGATTGTCATCTCATTGTCACTACTTAACTAAGGACCAAGATATAGAGCTTATCCCGTAGCAACCTTTAGTCTTCGTTTCATCCCAATCGGTTACTCTATTAGAAGGTATGCTAATCTGAATTTAATTTCTTTAGCATAATTATTTTAGGTCTACTAAAGATAATCGTATACTGGTACAGATTTTATCTCACGAAGTCTGTCACCGTACTCAGTGTAAACTACAAGAACTAGTGAACCAGACTGCGTCGTGTCGAAACCATTCCTATATTAGTATATTATCTAAGGTCGAATATAATATATAAAATATAACGCCTGTACAGTGTACAGAAAGTGTGTTAGTCATTAGATTGAGAGATTCGTTTATGAAAATTTTATATAATAATATATTGTTGTTTTAGATTTATAATGTAAATCCTTTTATCAAGTTTTTATTAGCAGATATTTAATTTATTTCTAAGCTAAGAACACTATTCATTCTGTTAATACGATCACATTCAAGCGTTGAGCTATCGTCACAAAAATTCAGTGCTAACACTAACCATAAATTCACCAAAATATCGATATTAGTGGTAAATATACAATTTAAATTGATTTTTTTGTGTGTTTTAAATAAAAGTAATTAGTAACACATATAGCTCGTACCTTATAAGTATAGCAAGAAGGGAGATGTCGCGTGACTTATGCGAGATTATGTATAAACGAAACTCCCTGTTATAGGTTTGCATAAAACTTGAAGTGTAAATACGAAACAAAATAGCGTTTCTAGCGGTAATAATTCGAACAAAATGATTTTTAACGAAAAACTAAATATTATTATTATTATCATCAGTTAGCATAGAAGAATTAATACAAAATAGACTCAGTTCTCATGCTTCTGACTATTGTAGGTAACAGTGAAACAAAAGACGTATAATTATAAAATATAGGCAAGTCTCACACAGTTAAACGATATACATATGATTAGATGTAGGGCATGCAACATCGTAAAAGCAAGCGTGTTAATTGTATCATAAAGAACATATAAATATATCACCATGCTTTTCAGTATAGACGGAGAGTATAGAATGCCATTTTAATACTGAATTGCACTTTTTTGCTTCTTTAAATTCATTTATCTCTTCATTATCTTCAAGTATAATACAAAAGATATTATGGCTAGTAATTCTAATGTTTATTTTAAACCAGCTTTAATGTTTATGGGCCGGAGTCCGCTTCTTAATATGTACAATAAAAAATAGAGCCCCGCTAAAAATGCTGTCACCGACTTTTGAGTGCTTGTTTTGAGTAATTTTTATTGGCTGCATAACTTAGTACAATATTCTGTACTAGACTGGTCGGTTTTTATAAGACGGGGTGCGGTGGTGAGTTATTCCAGAACTCCTGGAGAATTCTTGGATTTTGTAGCTTGTTGTAGGTTAAGCATATTTCTATCTGGATTAAAGAAATATATATGTATCGAACTGTGTACTTCTGATGTTTTACAACGTTCTATTGGTATACAAAGATACAAAAAGCCATCACTAGTCTGGCAGTGCAAATTGTGTCAGTGAAAGTATTTCCCCATACTGTTAATCATGACCAGATAATGTAATAAATATAATAGAATTACCGGCGTGTATGGTAATTTTATTTACTTAATTTTTAGAACACTAAATTAGAAAAAATCAAGTTAATACTAAATTATGTACATACTTACTTTGAGAACTGCTAATAAATTGGAAAATATTTTATTAAATTTGGAACAAATCAAATCTATAACAGTAATCCATTCGAAGTGAAACACTATTTGTTATCTGAGAAGAATCATGTACTATTACAAATACATGCAATCTCTGAAGCGTTGGTTTGTGAGAAGCGTGCGTCATACCTGTGTGGCCGTCAGATGGCAGCAGTGTCTATGGTGGGTACAATAATAATGAATAGAAATGAATGAAGCAATTCAGAACGATGTTTTCATCACATATTTGTTAATTAAATACATAGCGAATAAATAATTATAAAGAAATCTAATTATAATTGGATGGTATGTATACCTTTTTGGCAAAATAATGCTATGAGGTTGCCACAGACAAAAACATTTATTTTTACTTTATGTAGCTTTGAGGTAAATAGGCGGGATAAGAAAAATGTCCGCTCGTCACTGCACTAGTTCGTTCCAAGTTATGTCCCAAAAGACGAGTAAGGACATGTCCAACGATAGAAAGGAATAGTTAATGGAATAAAGCGTAAGTTAAAACAAAGACGATTCTTGTCTATGGACTCAAAGTTTGTAAAATACTTTAATTTGTGACAAAAACATAATTCTTTCACACTCATTCGTACACATACAGACCCCCTTGGCTACGACACATAACCTCTACATCTAGTTGTTAACAAACCACTACTTTGTGAAACGATCTGTGATCGTGGAATACCTTGAGACGGGTCTGTCGTTCGCGAGCCGAGCGGGCATTGCGGAAAGAACACATATACACTTAAACTACCCGACCATATAAACGATTGGATCGAAAATCACGTCACACCTCGACAGTGTAAAGGAAAAACAAATGAAGCGGCATTTGGCCAATGGTTCAGCAGAGCTGCTCAAAGTTTAACATTTCTATCAAATAAATATACATTTTTTATTTATAAATGTTTTTTTTATTTTATGAGCTTCCGATTGGCTTCTAGCCTAGACAGATCGATAGAGAATCCAAACTCTATCGAAATGCATATAAAACTCATTTTCGACCAAAGTGTTGTTTCATTTGTTTTCATTTCCAACGTCGACCTGATTACCTCTCGTTCACAATGCTATCAGTGTGCGCGAGAAAGAATGAGGACGGAATCAACGTTAAATCCTTTCTTTAAATGTTCGGGTTGTAGTTAGATAAAATGGATGCATTACATTAGTTGTTCTTTTAAACATGGTTTGAGGTTACGGGGATAGTGACCATGCAATGCGAGCCTCTGCCATTGGATGTCCCTAGAACTCTAGAACGAATGAGGCTGACTCGCCCGATGCAAATCAACTGAATTTAAGTTTTGCTATATTCTAAATAAAGTTAAAAATTGTCTTAATCTGTAATATCGGAGACTACCTGTACAAATCAAATCAAAAAAAAAAAAAATGGTAATTGGCAATTTAGACCTTCATTATACCAGCCTTATTAGGGCCTAAACTGAATAAATGATTTTTTGATTTTGATTTGAATGGTTGTCGAAGGATCAATTCTGAATGGAAAATAAAATATCAATTTGGCCCACAATGGCAAAGGCTTGGACCTATGATCAAAATTACTTTATATTATTGTAAATTGAAAAGATATATAGGTACTGAAATGTAATAAAATGAAACATGCTGTAGTTAATTTAAAACATAATATTATAATGTTATTCTTGTTTTGTACCAGAATCGATTTGAAAATATATTTATCAAGTAAACTGACATGTACTTAGTTCTGTAGCTGATGAATGCAGAGGCAAATGTATATGAATAGAATATAATAATTGATGAATAGTAAAGATTACACGTTAAAAAGTAAAATGGCAACATTATTTATCTTTTCAATGAAAAAAATAATTTTATACATAATTGTGCTATTTACTGAAACAATTGTAACAAATTATTCGTGCTTTGGATATAGATAAATGTATTCATTTTATGAAGACTGGAAACGTTTCAATTGCTTCCCAAGATATATGTACCTCAGTAACATAAGCGCCTTATTTGGGAGGTCATGTGAACTAATGGAAACATTAGCCAATAGTTTAAATAAGGACTGTCAGAAGGACTGACTGAAGAAATCACTAAACTTAACTAATTTGAGAGGACTTAAAGTATTGGCATCCTTATTTAACCCCACACATGAGAAAGGCATAGCAATACTTTTTTAGTTCTGTCAAATTAAACTTTTTTCATAAGAACCTTCTCCTGACAATAACAAACACAAATTACAAAGAATTAGCGAAATCGGTCCAGCCGTTCACGCGTGATGCCGTGACTAAGGGAAATAGGGATTCATTTTATATATAGAGATTACCTGGCATAATATTTTAATCATGAATCAGTCCAAAGCACGAATAATTCCCCCCTCCCTTTGATAGGATATTTTCTTCATCTCCCGAGACATAAGTACCTGAAACTCGTCCCAGGGTATGCCTGCACACTCGTCCGTTTTGAGGTCGTCCGACACGAGCCTCAAGCACGACTTGCCCGCGCCGCTCTGGTGTACCACGTGGATGTTGTTCAGCCGAAAAGTGCAAGTGGATATCTGAAACACGGGCGAGGTCGTAAATGTTGTTTATTAACACAAAACAGATTAAACTATTTACAAAAAAAACTTAAGTATATGTGACGTCAATGGTTTGTGGTAGTACAGCTAGTCAATTTTTTCTGGTTATTTTAATGGCATTACTCGACCTTTCATTTAAGCATGACTAGCTTCCGCCCGCAACTTCGTCGCGTTGAGCTTAGAATCCCAGAGGAACTTAACATTTTGCCCGGGATAAAAAGTGTTAATCTAGGTTATAAACTATCTGTGTTCAAAATTTCATCCAAATCCGTACAGTAGATTTTGCGTGAAAGAGTAACATATATCCATAATCACAAATTTTCGCATTTATAATATTAGTAGGAAGTAAGATACACAGGAATGAAGATGCCAGCAAAATCCCAAACATAGTGACCAACGACGGTAATTGTTTAAAATGCAAGGCATATAATTCTTGAATAGTATAAAGTCGTACCACATCGCGTCTCCTGCATGAACTGGTAACGGAATGGTCGCTGGGCGATGAAGACCGCTCCAACACTTCAGCGGCAACCTCCACGCCGCTTGATGCTCGGCCGTGTTCGAACTCTCTACATAAAAAAAATATGATTTTTAACATCTGACATCAGACTGCCAACAAAACCACCGTGCGCGGTCAGTGGTCAAAACAATTAGCGCGCTTCCCCGGATTCCTGTGACACACTTCCGTCTCTTTTCCCGAAAGCACTCCCACAGATTGCAGGAAAGCGAAACGAAAGATGTGACACACCAAAAATTTACAGTTAAACTATCGAATCAAAACTAAAATATTCTAATCACGTCTTCCCTCAAGGGTCGCCGAGGAGTCAGGGTTTTAAAACATCGACTTTCACTAAAGCTAATAAGATGCCCTAGCAATAGTCATTTAGATCGATAAACATTTATTGCACACCAAAATCAATAGTATTGAAACAAAATAAATTATACAATATAAATCGGTACAATATATCACAAGTTTTTTTTATACCACTATGGTGGCACACAAGCATACGGCCCACTTTGTGGTAAGCAATCACCGTAGCCTATGGCCGCTAGCAAACCAGAGGTATCACTAACGCGTTACCAAGGAGCATTACTATTAGCACAGCGTATCCTCGTGGAGCACTGGCAATCACTCGCATCAAAACACTAAGTACCAATAACACTAGTTATTTGACTGCGGTCTTCTGTAAGGTAGTGGAGACCCTACAATCCCTAGTCGCGCGGCTTCAACTTTAATGGTTCAAACCCGCGGGAGATCCCATTTCGCCCTATGATACGTGATATTTCAGACATTTTAAAATGTGTTTACCTGAAGGCGACATCAGCGTCGTCCGGCGACTCGGCAGCCAATCCAACCACGACGTACCGGTCGCTGTCCGAGCTGGCCGTGGACGCGGCGTCGCTTCGAGCATCGTCGCGCGTCAGGGCGCTGTCCAGTGACGTCACCAGCGACGTCAGCCCGCGGCGCATCGATGAGAAACCTGCACGACGCATTTCATTATCAACTCAAGTTAGATAAGGTACAATTTTACCGGGACAAAGGCCAGGAATATCACGATCATGGGAAACCTACTAATATTATAAATGCGTAAGTTCGTGAGTATGGATGGATGTTTGTTACTCTTTCACGCAAAAACTACTCAACGGATTTGGATGTCATTTGGAACACAGATAATTTATAACCTGGATTAACACAAAGGATACTTTTATGCCGGGAAAATGTTTTTATCACGGGTTTTTTTTTATCCCGGGAGAGTTTTAGGTTCCTCTGAGATTCTAAGCTCAACGCGGACGTAGTCGCGGGCAGAAGCTAGTAGATGATAAAGCTAAGCCTCTTCAATCACCAACAGAAGTTACGTATATGTGAATTACGTGATCAATCGTCGTCTCTGGTTGTGACATTGTCGTAGACCAGCCAATGCAATTAATTTTGGATACTCGACTTTTCCCGTTCATAGTTAATATAGAATTAAAATAAAAAAAGGAGTACGTCTAATGCGTATAGAATAACAAATAAATACATTCAGTCATATTTTGCAAATCAGGTTATATAGAATGCATGTTCGTGTGTAAATTAAAACAACTCTTATCGGATCTATTAAAAAAATCAAATAACCTCCTGAATATGAATGCATGTACCATGTACTGATATTGTTTATGACACAGTTCAAAGTTTTCTAGGTGCGATCATTCGTGTGTATAGCTAAATTGAAAACTAATACGGAATCATTAATACTATCAACGAAACGTAACATAAAAAGAAATCTGCCTTTTTGCCACTTTGTCGGCGTGATTAATATGTTTACCCATACCAAATTACAGCTTGCTATGGCTAAGATTCTTTGAGCTAGCCGCGGCCGGTCGAACTTTCTTGTAGACTACGGAACCGTAAAAAATGCTCACCTCCAAAACCGAGGCCGGGGCTGGGCGGTGGTAAGGGCAACTCTTCGTGCGGCAGCACCAGCGGCACTTCTATAGACATCGCGTTGGCCAACACACCGCTATCTCGGTCCTGCATTGATGGCGCCATTGTGGCCTCAGAACCTATTATAGCAAATCAAAATAATTTAAGATAAGGCACTTTTGAATATCGAATTTTACACTGGCCCGAAAAAAGCCACCTGAGAAGAACCGGCAACAAACACAGTGGGTTAACGAAACCAAAGCCGCTATTTTGTTTGTTGTTGACATGGGAATGACTTCAGAATGATAGCAATATTTATACAAAGCCCCGAACTACGAGGTAAATAGAGAAACCTATAATACGTCAAAGATATAATGTAATGTAACGCACCCATTTTCAAATCCTGTAGACTGGAGGAGTCCAGAGGTACGCTATCCAAGTCCCTGGAAGACTCCTGCCCGGGGCAGTGAGACGGAAGGACCAGTGTCAACTCCACCGCTGGTACCACAATACCAACCACTATTGACCTTGAAACAAACACAAGGAGTCTAATCAGACGACGATACTATACTAGAATGGGTTACTAGTCGCATGTTTGCTATGAGGACCTGTCTTACAAAAGTTTAATATTAATTCCTATTTTTAACCACTGACGCAAAAAAGGAGTGTTCTATGTTTAACCCAGTCTATGTATATCTTTGGCAACGTAGCTCGTAAGCGGATGAACCGATTAGGAATTAGGTTTCTTGTTTCAACGTCGATTTAATCTAGTGTTCTAGTTCTAGTTTAAAAGCCGTGGTTGCCTTGTGGTTGAAGCAACAGACCTGTCATCTGATGGGCCCAGGTTCGAGTCCCGGCCTGTACCAATGAGTTTTACTAAGCTTAAGTACAGTGATTAATCACACCATGAGCTTTTAAAAAGAGAAGTAGGGCGATTTGGGATTTTCCGTGGGTTTTCCCATTTAAATTGGAGCCGCCCGACTGGGGACTGTACCTCCGCCTTACAGAAGACCGCAGTGAAATAACACTACTTGATGTAGTGTTGTTTCTGCGGTAAGTAAGATTGCCAGTGCTCCACGAGTATACGCTGGGCTAGTAGTATTGCTGCTAGCACAGTGAGTCCTCATCAGCAACATGGTTGGCACCCCGTAGTGATACCCCTGGTATTGCTAGCGGCTATAGGCTACGGTGACTGCTTACCATCAGGTGGGCCGTATGCTTGTGTGCCACCTTAGTGGTATATAAAAAAAAAGAGTAATCGAATCTTAGCTATGATTTTTAAAGGATTTTGAATCGGGGGTGTTTAAATTTATTAATTTAGGTTAATTATCATATCAGCCCCTTGCATGGAGCCGGGTCGGTGTAGGATCACTCGCTCGTGCTCGCCGAGTTTTGCCCTAATGATGATTTTTTCGACATGATCCAGCCAATTATCACAAAACCTAAATTAAGTGGATAAGGAGAGCTGAGGATCGAACACATTGGTGAAAGTCGTATGAAGTTCCGTTCAGTAGTAGTTTTTGAGTTTATCGCGTTCAGACAGAAGGACGCAGCCGAGAGGACTTGAACAGATTTCAATGAAATTCCGTATGAAGATAGCTAGAATCTGGCTATGCTATGTATCTCGGAAATTTGAAGGGGTTTTATAATGTTACCCTTCTTCGGCGTGCGGCTGTAATGCCTGGTGATGCGCGAGCCAGGCGGCCACCTCGGCCAGCCGCTCAAGCTGCCGCATCAGGAACAGCAGCTGGTAGTGGTTCAGCTGAAGCCCAGCCAAGCCAACCGTGCGACCCACCACGTGCATACGGGAGAAACCCTCCTCGAAACACACCTGCACACGTAATTACCACACTAGTGACATTGTTTTAGTTCTGTTATAGTTAATTTTTTTATTATTAGATACATTTTTAGTACTTGTAATGCTGTGCACACAGATTTAGATCAGATTTTTACCATTTTACTTTGAACATCTACATCTACACTAATATTATAAAGATGAAAGATTTGTACTTTTGTGGGTTTGTATTGAATAGGCTCCGAAACTACTGGACCGATTTCAAAAATTCTTTCACCGTTAGAAAGAAAAATTATCACTGTGAAACAAAGGCTATATATTAGGTCCTTACATATGAAATTGGCGTTTTTCGTACTGGCCACTTTAATCACGAATTTCTCCTCTTTGGTAAGGAATTCCAAATTCAAATTTGTACAGCTATAGACTCATGTATTTGTGCTTCGATGATCGTCATTCATTTGTTTTTTTTCTTCTATTTTTTTCTGTTTGCGTCACTCATTTTACAAAATGGAAAACCTTAAATATCGCATTATTTACGAGTACGAGTTCCGCCGTGGCACTAGTGCTGCGGAAACAACTCGAAGGGTGAATGATGTGTATGGCGGTCGTGTTGCAAAAGAAAACACAGTTCGTTTTTGGTTCCAACGTTTTCGTTCTGGAAATTTCGACCTGCAGAACAAGCCCCGTGGACGGCCTGAGACTCAAGTTGATAATGAAGAGTTGAAGGCTATTGTGGAAGCGGATCCATCGCAAACCACGTCCGAGTTAGCTGCAGGCTGCAATGTTAGTGATAAAACTGTTTTAATTCACTTGAAGCAAATTGGGAAGATTAAAAAGCTTGAAAGGTGGGTACCTCACGAATTGACTGAAACAAACCGGCAAACGCGCGTCGACTGCTGCGTTACATTACTAAACCGGCACAATAATGAAGGTATTTTAAACCGAATCATTACCTGTGATGAAAAATGGGTTCTTTACGATAATCGGAAGCGCTCAGCGCAATGGTTAGATCCTGGCCAGCCAGCCAAATCCTGCCCCAAGCGAAAATTAACCCCAAAAAAGTTACTTGTAAGCGTTTGGTGGACTAGTGCCGGTATTGTTCATTACAGTTTTTTCAAATCTGGCCAGACTATTACGGCTGATGTCTATTGTCAGGAATTGCAAACCATGATGGAAAAGCTAGCGGCTAAACAACCTAGGCTGGTCAATCGCTCCACGCCACTGCTGCTTCACGACAACGCTAGACCACACACTGCGCTACAGACGGCTACTAAATTAGAAGAGCTTCAATTGGAAAGTCTAAGACATCCTCCGTACTCCCCGGACCTTGCTCCAACAGATTACCATTTTTTTCGAAATTTGGATAACTTCTTGCAAGGGAAAAAATTCAACTCCGATGGGGCAGTCCAAATCGCCTTCAAAGATTTTATTGATTCCCGTCCGACTGGTTTTTTTAGTAAAGGGATCAATGAACTACCTATGAGATGGCAAAAGTGCATAGAAAATAATGGTTCATACTTTGATTAATTAAATATATTATATTAAAAAATATTCGACTTTTTGTTCCTCCCATACAAAACGCCAATTTCATATGTAAGGACCTAATATTATACTAGCTGCCCACCCCGGCTTCGCACGGGTGTCTATGCTCCGAAACTAATGTCTACCCGTGCGAAGCCGGGGCGGGCCGCTAGTGTTTATAAAAATTGAATTCTGTTTTTTGTGCGTAATAAATAAATAATTTATGCTCCATTTATATTAATATTCCGAAAAACCATTACAATATTTATTGTTCACCATCCCCTTTTTTATAATAATATAACACCAGTGATTTTGGCTTTTAAGAAATACTACAGTGGTACAAAGAATGTGAAAATTAGTTTATGTGATGTTACCCAGGCAGTAAGCGGCGTGGCGTCTAGTAGCGGCGCCGGTTTGTAGTTGGTAGCGCGCGCGCCGCAGAAGTCCGCCCACAGCGGCTCGACGCGTGCGCACCAGATCGATCTGTTCTCGCGCCAGAGAAGTTCCGGCGTCACGGCCGTACCGCGATCTATGTCATCTAGATCTAAGGGGCATTACATGGGGCATTACCACCAGGTAAGCGTAACTTCTTGTTTATTTTAATTCATACACACATAATAATATACGTTACACCATTGTAGGGCCAGATAAAAGATGACTTTGACAGGTCTGTATCTCTACCGATTCATATTTTGCTATCTACGTGTTACAGTTGGTTTACATCCCTTTTTCTAGCTGTCAAAAGTTACTTTTATCTGGCTCTACTATACTAGAATACCATGTTATGGTGGTGTACCGGCTATAAGAAAGAACGAGACAGATAGTGCATTGTGCGTTACCGATCATTGTTTCAATTTAACAGACTTTTAACATTTTTGGTCGGGACCGTATTGACACACAGTTGATAAACAATACGTAGCAATCGATATGCAAGTGCTAATTTGGATAGAATTAATCCAACACTTCTTATTCCATACTGAAGGGGATATTAATGGGTGTACGAAAGAGGAGAGTACTGTATACTAATATTAAAAAGAGGTAGGATAAGTGTTTGTGTGTGTTTGTATTGAATAGGCTACGAAACTACTGAACCGATTTCAAAAATTCTTTCACCGTTAGAAAGCTACATTATTACTGAGTAACATAGGCTATATTATTAGGTCCTTACATATGAAATTGGCGTTTTTCGTACTGGCCACTTTAATCACGAATTTCTCCTCTTTGGTAAGGAATTCCAAATTCAAATTTGTACAGCTATAGACTCATGTATTTGTGCTTCGATGATCGTCATTCATTTGTTTTTTTTCTTCTGTTTGCGTCACTCATTTTACAAAATGGAAGACCTTAAATATCGCATTATTTACGAGTACGAGTTCCGCCGTGGCACTAGTGCTGCGGAAACAACTCGAAGGGTGAATGATGTGTATGGCGGTCGTGTTGCAAAAGAAAACACAGTTCGTTTTTGGTTCCAACGTTTTCGTTCTGGAAATTTCGACCTGCAGAACAAGCCCCGTGGACGGCCTGAGACTCAAGTTGATAATGAAGAGTTGAAGGCTATTGTGGAAGCGGATCCATCGCAAACCACGTCGGAGTTAGCTGCAGGCTGCAATGTTAGTGATAAAACTGTTTTAATTCACTTGAAGCAAATTGGGAAGATTAAAAAGCTTGAAAGGTGGGTACCTCACGAATTGACTGAAACAAACCGGCAAACGCGCGTCGACTGCTGCGTTACATTACTAAACCGGCACAATAATGAAGGTATTTTAAACCGAATCATTACCTGTGATGAAAAATGGGTTCTTTACGATAATCGGAAGCGCTCAGCGCAATGGTTAGATCCTGGCCAGCCAGCCAAATCCTGCCCCAAGCGAAAATTAACCCCAAAAAAGTTACTTGTAAGCGTTTGGTGGACTAGTGCCGGTATTGTTCATTACAGTTTTTTCAAATCTGGCCAGACTATTACGGCTGATGTCTATTGTCAGGAATTGCAAACCATGATGGAAAAGCTAGCGGCTAAACAACCTAGGCTGGTCAATCGCTCCACGCCACTGCTGCTTCACGACAACGCTAGACCACACACTGCGCTACAGACGGCTACTAAATTAGAAGAGCTTCAATTGGAAAGTCTAAGACATCCTCCGTACTCCCCGGACCTTGCTCCAACAGATTACCATTTTTTTCGAAATTTGGATAACTTCTTGCAAGGGAAAAAATTCAACTCCGATGGGGCAGTCCAAATCGCCTTCAAAGATTTTATTGATTCCCGTCCGACTGGTTTTTTTAGTAAAGGGATCAATGAACTACCTATGAGATGGCAAAAGTGCATAGAAAATAATGGTTCATACTTTGATTAATTAAATATATTATATTAAGAAATATTCGACTTTTTGTTCCTCCCATACAAAACGCCAATTTCATATGTAAGGACCTAATATATTGATACGCTGGCAAAATCGCGGGGCAACAGCTAGTTAGTTATAAAGTGACTTACTATCCGCGTGCAGTATAAACTGTTCGTGTATGGGGTCTATATCATCCTCCGAGCACGGGAACTGTCCTCTCGGCGGAGCTGATCTCCTCAGCGCTGATATTATCGAAGCCAAGTCTGCACGGGTACCAGCCGTGTCTATAACAAAGTAAAAAGGATTGAAATAACAATGACTGAATGAAAGATTGAGATTATAGTTCATGTGATGAGACGGCGACATTAAAGTTACTTCTGTCTGTGCATTAAAATGACACATTCCTAAACAATGATTCATCGACATTTATCATAAAAACAAATATACATGTAATTTTTGTGAAATAAGTATCTATAGAGGCTTATTATATCTATCTACCTACGATCTTCTCAATCTGGCTTAATTGGACACCTATTATTTAAAATAATTGTTAAGAATGCAGAAATACTAACTGGCTCTGGGCGACTCACGGACGTTAGTGAAGGTCGCCCGCGCGGTGCAAATGTGCAGCTCCTTCGGCCGATCCCGCTGCTGAGACACGTGCTCTGGACCGGCTTCTAGAACTATCTGCGGATAAGTCAACATCAGGTAAGCTTGTTATACTTACCAATACTGGTGCCAATTGTCTTGTTCCTCTGTGTAAGATAAGATATAACTATAATATTCATCGTTTTGACAAGACTTCATTTGATTTGACATAACTAAAAATATTTTTTTCAGTTCAAAGTATTTTTTTTTTGTAATTTAGACTATATGTGGCAAGAGAATTGGCACCATGTATATTGTACAATTGGCACTATTGTGTCAAAAGTTTAGCATTCTATAGGCTATGGGTGACGTGTTTTTTTGGAAGTTGGTACTCGCAAATTACCCAATACTGCATGTACATCGGGTCTAGTACAAAATTCGAGAAAACAAGGTGTAAAATTCAGTTTTTTGTCATTGCCGAACGGGTTAATTTTGCTTGCAACCATTTATCGGCTTAAAATAGTCGGCGAACGGGACTGCCGCTCGCTGTCTTGTATACGCATTTTGCAGTGTTCAAGTTTCGGACACATTTGAATGCAGACCCCCAAGTGCACTTATTACGTCAGTGGTAAATTACCACTGACGGAAGCGGACTTGAATTTAATAGGTATTACCACTGGTAATCCCGATTAAATTCAAGTACAACACGGTTTAGGTATGTATGAAAAGATCGATGAATGTAAAATAATTGGTGTTGCAAGCACACGGGCCATCTGATGGTAAGTGGTCACCGTAGCCTATGGACGCTTGCAACACCAGAGGTATCACTCGCACGTTGGCGACCCATCAAAAATGTCTTCACATCCCTCTTGAAGTACTCCCCTTTTGGAGAAGGTATAAAAAAAAGTTATGTGAAGGTCCACAGCCACACCGCGCCTCCACCGATATGATTGTTTGTACCTTGGGCATGATGGCCTCCACCCGCACGTCCATGTAGGGCGGCGCCTGGTCGAGGTTTGGTGTCGGCTGCAGCGCGGCCGCCACGTGCGGCAGGAAGGCCCCCAGCCACACCGCGCTCTGCACCTCCACCGACACACGCACCGGGCTCAGCTGCACGAACAGCTTGGGCGCGGGGACTGCAACACCACCAGCGTCAACATACTACTTATCACGTTTTTTTTACTAATAAGGTGGCACACAAGCATAAGACCCGCCTGGTGGTAAGCGGTCAACGTAGCCTATGGACGCTTGCAACTATCGATATTGGGACTTTCATAGTACGGCAAGGCTAAAGAGAACCGTAGGAGGTTTTGGCAGGAATAAGGGTTGAGATTTTTCCAGTGTCTCGTAAATTGTGTGATAGTGATGTAGTGATAAGTGACGATTGATAGCCTTAGGTAGGAAGAAGCAGAAGAGTACCGTGTCTTTGAGCAGCCTAATACAGTCTGGGGCCGTTCAAGTATTACGTAAGCAAATTTATTACAAATATTTATCCCCCCCACTCCCCCTTGTCAGCAAAAGTAAGCAAAGCTCTTACCCCTCCCATGCTTACGTAAGCATCGGTATATGTATTTTCTTTTAATGTGGGTATTATTTGTGGGTATCCCCTAATATGCTTTTCGTTTTCAAGCATAAACAATGTATGGGTTGCAATTTGTGAAAAAAGTAAATAACTACTGCTGACGTAATCACCATCTACAATCCCCCCCCACATGTCATCAAAAATAAACAAAGTATAGACCCCCCGCCCCCTTATAGAGCTTACGTAATACTTGAACGGTCCCTCCGGGCCGTAATCAGTTAAATGCAATTCACAGGTAGTATTAAATATACCATACCTGGGAAGTAAACATCTCCTGGATAGTAGAAGAACGTCAGCTCGGCGTGTAGAAGGCCGGCGTCTCCGGGAAGCGTCGCTTTCTCGGCACTCACTAAGGGTCGGGGCGTCTCACGTGCTTTAGATCCAGTCGATACCTGGACAATGGAATACCTTATTTATCGAATAAGTTCATAATAAAATAAAATAAATAGGCACTGTAGAATGCATGGAGTATAGAAGAAACAGATAAACCACTAAATATGGGATTTCAAATTATTAGCGTACAGAAGCTCAGAAACCTTGTCAAAACTTATATTTTAAGGAGAAAAGACTTGTATTATTTTTTGTACTACATTACTCGTAAACAACTTAACTGTGCCGGTAGCAGGAACATTGTCGACAACGTTTTCGTATCGCCTTGGACTATTTTTGTATTGGAAAATGAACAGCGCTGCAGAGTGAAAAGTGGAATTAAAAATTAGTATGACAATTTTGACATTTCGCGAGTTACGTTTTCGAATACGCTGTCGACAATGTTTCTGCACCGATCTTAATATGTTTTTTACCAACTAACTGCTGTATTATTATCGAATAACATAATATATTTCCCTATTTCGCCCTACCTCTCTTTTTAAGCTCATGGTGTGATTATTCACTGTACTTAAGCTTTGAAAAACACATTGGTACAGGCCGGGGTTTGAGCCTGGGCCCATCATATGACAGGCCGTTGCGTCAACCACAAGGCCACCACGGCTTTCTTTCTTTCTATTGTAAGGACGAAAATCGTTCCTAAATGATCTTACCTTATACACCGTGAAGTCATCTATCCTCAGTACCAAGCACGTGGTCATCAACTTGCCAAGCTGCTGTAGTATTTTCGTACGAGTCGGAGATGCTGAAACAAAAAGAACCTTAATCACATGTAACACCAATTGACCATTTTGAGGGTAATTGCGCATACCCTAACGTAGGAATAATAGAGTGCAAATCACCTTGTGATGTTGAAGTGGTAGTGGACGGAGCATTGGAAGCAGTGTTCTGGGTGGAGGACGGAGCTTTGTGAGTGATTCCATTCGATACGGGCTCTTCAGATTTCTCTGGGTGAATCTGAAATAACATTTGTAAAATTATAAATGACATAATGCTATCTTGTTATCCCTTGTGCCTTTGTGGTAAGACGAAACAGTTGCCCGACTTAAATAAGCATCTACCTTACAGAAGATTGCAGTAAAATAATACTCTTTTCTGTTTCTGAGTAAGGTTTCCAGAGATCCTATCTGATTCTCTATGCTCGCAGCGATATGCAGCGTAAGTTTGGTAAAACGCTAGTGATACGCGCTACCCGATTACCATCAGGCTTCATTAGTGTATTGTTAACATGACGTTGAATAAAAATATACCTTAGTGCTGGGCGTTAAAGGTCTAGGATCCAGCGACTCGAGCAGTGTGGTACAGAACGATGAGAGAGCCTGCGATAGCCACTGACTGTGCGGCGTCGCTGCTTCTCTGAAAAATTAACATCAAAAGATTAAATTAAAAAAAAAAGGTGTATGAGTACTCGGAACCGGAGAGCATGTACTAGATGAATGTAGGTAAAGCAAAAGAGGTTTGGGGTCGGCGACGCACGAGTGACACCCCTGGTTTTGCAAGCGTCCATAAGATACGGTAACCGCTTACTATCAGGCAGGCCGAATTCTGGTTTGCCACCTTAAGTGTATAACAAAAAAAAAGAGTGAAAATGTGTCGTGTTAAGAGTGAAACGCTCTATGCTTTTGCCTACTGTGAAAGGGACATAGCGTGATGATATGTTTAGATATACCTATTCAGATATTTTCCTCACAAACATCATTAATTATCATTAAATAATAATGACGATGATGCAAGTTACAATGATGACGCTGAAATGTTAACTAACCTGTATCCCCGCCAATGCCGCCTGTCATTGGAGGCCTTGTGGTAAGGAAACAGGTCGGCCTGCATGCTGACTAGCGTCACTTGCAACGCACCGCCATTTGACAGCGACGGCTTTTGCGATCTACCCACTGAAGTTAAAAAAAATATTACTCAAGAATGAGGGTTTTATTATTCAAATCTTAAAAGCTTAAGAAATAGGATGTTTAAAAATAAATTCACGCGTCTACTTTACATAAATTTTACAGAAGATCGCATAAAAATGACATAATTCTAATGTAGGGTTAAGGTTTTAAGGGCCCCTTGAGGATAAACTTTGCTGATAGAGCTGCTGGCTGCCATATACCTGACTTACTACTAGCAATGTCTCTGGTATTGCAAGCGTCTAAAGGCTACTGAGACTGATTCCCATCAAACGGGCCGTTTGCGTACTTGTCACCTTCTTAGTATAAGCCAGAGTAAAGTAGAGTGAGCAAAGATGGAAGATGTATTGATTGTTGTCGTTGGTCTATAGCGTGTAAACTTGGTTCACGCGAACGCTGTTACAATGTATAGTCGGTGAAAAGGGACAGGGACCTTACTTGTCGCCAGTGGAAAGGAGAAACAAATTTATTTCAATAAATTTATTACTATACTTCTACATTTATAAATGCTTTTTTTTAAATTTGGTTACCTTCCGATTGGCTTCTAACCTAGACAGAGAATCGAAAACTCTATGGAAGTGCATATAAAACTTATTTTCGACCAAAGTGGAGTTTCATTTGTTTTTCCTTTCGACCAGCGGTTGTTAAGGACAAATATATTGTTAGCATGTAAATTGTACTCACAGCCAGGATCATCGCACAGATGCAAGTCTATGCGCGGTGCGAGCAAGTGATACGAGGTCTCTCGCACGTCGTGTTTGGCGAACATGCGCGCTAGTATGTCCTTGTCCCCCGACGGCGTTCGGGTGTGGATTTGTTCCCGAGGTTCTTCTATCTGGAAACCAATATGAAATTGATCGTGTAACTTTTTAATGAGCAGGTTGTACACAGAGTGCGTCTAATATGTCTTAAGGCCCATGTGATACGTGCAAGTATCTAATAAAACTATTCTACCACCATTATCTGTAGCAAACAGATAAAGAAAAACCTTGTTTCCATTTTTTATTGATAACACTAAAACTCGTCAATAGCTACTAAAAATAATTACGATCCATAAGCAGATGAGAAAAATACTATAATGGTGCCTATTCTGTTGTAGAAAATCACTAAACTAAACGAATTTGACAGTTCTTATAGACTTGCTATCACTTTCTCTTGTCTGACAACTGTGAACTGAATTGGCACCATTGTCTTTTAATATTTTATATATAATAAGCAAAGCGAGACGATTGTTTCGTTTTTACCCAAGTTTGGTTACCTATGGTCCCCCAGGCCCACGCTATCGGCTCGCTAGACTGGTCCCCTCAGTACAGTGTAAGGTTACCTTCCTGAGCGCCTTGGCTCTGGTGGCAGCGGCCGTGGCTCTCCGCACCGGCTGAGCCAAGGCCGCGGCGCAGGCCAGCGCGGCCCGCAGCTGCCCGTCCGTCAGGGCCCACGCCAGCGGCTCCGGACATATCGCGAGCCGAGACCCTATCACTGCGCAGTCTGCCGACCAACAACAATACTGCATGAACTTGATATACCTACAGCGGCGGCCCTAGAGAATAGCGAGAAGCCAAATCAAAATGAAGACCAAAATTTTATACAGTTTAGGTCCTAATAAGACACTTGTGAAGATCGACATTACCACAGGCTCGACAAAAAGCCTGAGAAAAACGGGCAAAAAATCAATGCTCTGTCTGTTTTCACGTAACAATTAAAGGAATAAAAACAAATGAAAGATTGATGCCGTCGCTCTAGCTAGGCCCTACGTAACAAGGGACGCCAAAATTCACATATTTCAAAGAAACAGGGGTGTAATATTATGTAGAGCAACTTAATTTAATTTCAATTGTATTGATAAATTATGATTTTGCTGTGTTCGTGTCAATTTTCATAACGACTCTATATCCTTTTTCTACACGTGTCACCCCATCTTTTAAGTGTATGTGTAATGTTCATCATCATCATCATTCTCCTGTCCTTATCCCATATTATTTGGGGTCGGCGCAATATGTATTTCTCTTCCATACTTCTCTATCAGCCGTCATCTCTGTATTCACTTCCTTTCTGGCCATGTCATCTTTCACACAGTCCATCCATCTTTTCTTAGGACCCCTGTAACCATCCACATTCATACATGTTCATATGAATAAATTTATTTTTTCTTTCTATCTTTGTAAATAATATTACCATTTTGATAATTTCCTCACCTGACAATCTCTTCTTGATAACGATCCGACAATGCGTGTTCCCTAACAATAACCGTAGGGGTGGTAGGCTAGCTGCCGCCGCACCGTGCGCTTTCGCCTCTATCCTGGCGCTCTGCCATTCTAGCTCCTGGAAAACCAACAGCAAAATAACACAATAATTAATGTTATATTACTTATTTTAAAGAGCCGTGGTGGACTGGCCTTTTATATTCAAGCGACGCAAGTTTAAATCCCAACGGTCTGTACCAAAGAGTTTTTGTAACTTAAGTGCAGTCACAGTCCCACAACGCTTTACGGTGAAGGAAAACCTCGTGGAGAAGCCTGCATACGTCTGACAAGAAATTCAAGGACGAAAGTAGTGCCTAAGAGACGGCGATCTTCGGTGGAAAATGGGTGTTGTACCTCTGCCTACCTCTTTGGGGACCATTGTGAGAAGGCGTGATTTTTTTTTTTTAATATTAGTTATTTTCCTTTAAGATACTATTAAGATAGATGATGTTAAATTTATAGAAATAATAACTGGAACAGTGTACTTATAGATTTCAGCAATGATGCTTAGTCATGGAACGAACATAAATATTCATAACTAGCTGTCACTCACGACTTCGTCTGCATTTGTTCAAAGACAAAAGTAGCCTGTATCCTTCCACAGGATATAATCTATCCTTGTCAAATTTTATTACGATCCATTCTGCCGATTGGTCGTGAAAGGGTAGCAAGCAAACAAAGTTTCACATTTATAATAATATGGATTTCAAGTCGATTTCTTAGTAATTTGACAATTGGGAGTACCTTGAATATAAGTAGCTGACCGGTGTCGGGTGACTTGATCCTAGTCAGTCTGAGGTCACCTTTCCTACCATCAGGAGTCCGCGACTCCACCGTCACCCTTGATATCTGTAAATACAACTGTGTGAAAAACAAATGACACCCTTCTTATATTATGTATATTAAACCTTATATATAACCACACAAAGTTGAAAATAAAAGCTGACTAGCTTTTCTAATGCGGGTGGTACGTGAAACTGACTATTACTTTACTATACTATACAATATTATATTGTAACGTCGTTAAAGACTGCATAAACAGACTCCTTGGAATCGTCTACCAAAAACATGTTAAATTTGATATGGCAAGCACACTGTAATCATTTTCGTTCATTATATTAAATTCAATTAGGTTTATTGGCGGAGCGGTTGAGATTTTTTACAGTGTCTCGTAAGTTGTGTTTTAGTGATCTTTAATGTGTATTTTTGTTATCATTGTGTGGTAGTAAAGTTTCATTTAGTGACTAATTTATAGGAACAATGGAAATAATAATATGACTTTTGGGTTAAGTGAGTTATCATTGTGGATACCTCTGACCTAAAGGCATATTACGAACTGTTAATGATGGATTGTCTTCAGACCGATAAGCATTAGAATGCATGACACTGAGCATTTTAATGCAAACAACCACGAAAAACAGTCGAAACTGGCAAAAATAGTCCCTAACGAGGAGTGATTGCCATAGTTTGGAAGACGAAGAAGTACAAGTAACGTGACAATTAGCAGACCAACAACGACCAAATACTGAAACAGCATTTAAAAATTGAAGGCCCACGTCACTGAAGCGTCGTCAAAATACAATATCGCATGTAAATTCGGAGACCACTCACAAATAGTGCGGCATCAGATTATACTAGCGATTCAGTATTCGGCCATTAATGTGATGGGGACTTATTGTAATATCAGCGTAATAATATCATCGAAATAAATGAAATACCTGAACACTGCTAGTGAATGCATCACAATTGAAATCTATCTGGACCTGGTTAACAGCCACTGAGATCCCATCTATCACCTGAAATTATTAACATGTTTCTATCAAGAAAATTATTACGGTTATTTAACTTGGTCTAGGTCTAGTGGTTAGTAAACCTGACCGCCTCGCTTGGTGTCGCCAGTTCGAACCCCGTATCAGGGCACAAGGTAACGTGATGACCATTTGTTTACCTTGAATCCAGGTGTTTGGTAGGTACATATCATTATAATAGCATGAATAAAAAAATGTTCTATCAGTGGTCTCATACCCATAATACTAGCTTTGGTTACTTCGAAACCAATTAGTAAAATTATTTGGTAGTATCCGAACATTAGTAATATTAGTATTTTAACCTTTGTATGTTCGAAAATGTTCGTGGTTTCTACGACATGAACGCATCTTATTTACCTGCACTGTTATGTTAGGTTGAAGTCTACATAAACCACACCAGGGTAGATTATGTAGGGAGGGCATATCCCATAGTGTCTTTTCTAAAAGCTGTGGAAATCTTACTGGAGTTTATTGTAGATAAACTTTTATAGTTATAATTACCTTATGTATGTAACTGTACTTCCCAGGTATCGGCATGGCGCCCGCCGCGGTCGGGTTCATCACGCGAGGCTCCGAGCACACCTCTAAGGCTATATGGACTTCGTCTAAGTTCTGCAGACGAATAAGGTCACATTCAATCATTACATACTAAGTAATTTGTTACACTCCCCAATGAACTCTCTCATTTACATACAGTTCTAGTTGTTCCGAGATTTGCCTACACATTTTGAAATTTAATTTCAACGCGCTTCTTATTCTTCTTCTTATACTTATTCCTACCCCGGTGTTTCAAGGGTCCATAGGCTGTAGGTACTGGTTACTATCATAATGTGGTATAAAAGTTAATGTACCTTGTTATCGAATATCATTAAAATCCAATCAAGACTTATTGGCGTAATTGAGTTACAAATAAACAAACTGTCGCAATATGTACCTACAGGATACGGTACGTACATAGATAAAATAGAACGCGAATCGTCCATTTTCGGCACAACAGTAATGTATGATTCATTCAACAATATTCATATTCAAGAGCCATTGTTGAATAAAGAAACAATTATATCAGGCATTATGCAGAGTGTAGCAAACCTATTACTAATTCATTATGGAGATACATTCGCTGTAATAAAGCAACAGACAACAAGTATTTGAATATTTATTTTCCTCCATCAGAATATTCCATGCAATATACATAGATAAAAAAACCTAGAATCACAAACCACTTTTTGTAGAGATTGTTTCTTGTGGAATAATATGCATCATGATGGTTATTTATTTAGTATGTATATTATAATAATGTATTATTATTATTAGCATTGAAATTTTTCAGTCTACCAAGAGTTCAATCTAACAGTAATGCTATTGTGCTCTGTTGAAAACAATGCTCATTGAAACTTAAGATCAAGGATGTCTGTGTTCAGTGAACCAAGCCATTGCATTCTTTCATGATAATAAGATTTAAGTTTGTTCTTTTAAATTTATTGCAAATACCAGTGTATATATCAGAATAAGGCTTATCTTCAATTTCGAATTCTGTATTGTGTTTTTATCACAAACTATCTCTTTCCCAGCGACTTGGCCTGGGTAGCAATACAATATATAGCCTATGTTACTCAGTGGTAATATAGCATTCTGTTGGTGAAGTATTTTTAAAATAATTCCAGTAGTTTTGAGTTTATTCATTACTAAACAAAAACACTAATATTTTCTCAGGTAAAGATAATCCACTCTATTATTTATATGTCAAATTTAAATCTTTATCTACTTGGTTCTTTTGGTGTGGCCCAAAATCTCAACATGAACATAAAAACATTTACATTTTATAATTTTAGTTGGAAAGTAGTTTAAACAGAAAACTACAATGATTCATACTCTTATCACCAGCCAGTTTGATAAAAGCTTGTAGCTATAAATGATTTATAATAAGATTACAAACTATGCTTGGTAACAATAGTTTGTTGTTAATTTTAATAATTGTCGGCACTTATTTATAATGAGAATCTAAACAGGGAAAAAAAAGTGATTCAATACCTCTGAATTAATCTTGAAAATACTACAGATAAATTATGAATAATATGATACCCATGTCATAATATATGCAGATTTAGGAAAATAAAATTCCGTGTGGATCTTCTGTTTTCAGGAACAAGAAGTGCCATACAATATGTTCAAGTTCTGGGTCTAGGCATATATGAAATTTAATTTAAGTCTGCTTAGCAATATTCCCATATATGAGTCAAAAATCCAACAAACAAGCAGACATTCACATAAATATATTAGCAAGATTAGTTGGACATAGGATGCAGTAAGTAGCAAATAGATTAGTTGGACATAGGATGCAGTAAGTAGCAAATAGATTTAACCCAAAATGCAAATAACATTTAATGTGTGAATCTTTACTTATTTCAACTGTAACACATAGGTAACGTTTTAAATCTTCATCCCATATAAAGAATTGCTTTGTATGTTTTCAAAACAGAATTTGGCCGCATTACCTGCACAAAAATTACTTACCACATTTATTATTTTCATTCATCTTCATCATATGTTCCCAATATAGGAAATGGCTATTGATTATATGGATTCCATATGAAGTGTATTCCAAAATAAACATTATTATTATTATTACCAGCACAATAGGGACTGTCTTCAGCTTTGTCCACTGTATCCGGAATGTAGCCCGGTTGCATTTGGCTGAGGTGAGGCGCACCCATCCTGGTAGCTCCAGTAAATCTGTTAGCAAGTCCTCATCTAATGTCAAGTCATGCAGTTCTCCTGACCCCCGCAGCGCTGAGAGGGAGATCTGTTCTGGAGACAGATTCTTTGTGAACCTGTGGGATAGAATTAATCATTATAATAATTGTCTCTATCACAATGCTTAGCCATGAAAATAGTTGTGGTATAGGTATTTGTGTGAAGCAATTATCTACAACATGACAGGCGTTGCTAATTATTTTGGTAAACACAATAACAATCTATGTTTCAATGAAACAAAGAAGATACAGGATTGACTGTAACATACAAAAAAATATATTTTTAGTAAGCATAGGAAGGTAAGATTTAAACTAAACATGAAACAGAAAGATATCTGTAGTTTTTAAATAAACAGAGGTCATAAAACTATAAAAGAATGTTTGTAAAATTAAATGTATCATCCTAATTAATCAAAATGGATTTAAAGCAAACGTAATTCTTACCTTGACAGATGTTTTAATAATTGGTTTTTTATTATAGTCACCATTTTTTTATGTTTAATTTTTTGAATCTACTTGTTTAATTAGAAAATAACATTTTTTAACACGAATAAAAATCCCCCCCCGAACCGAACGAGCAAAGATTATCAATGACAATTTGACAATCACAGAGTACATAATTTAAGTATGACATAAGTCAATGACAATGACTGGAGTTGAATTGAACGAGAGGAGAGTACATAGACACGGCACAGACCAAGGATTTTTTCATGGAGGAGTGAATGTTTTTTTTTTTTTTTAGTTCTTCTTCTTCTTCTTCCTAAGTATGGCAATCAATCCCTTCAGGGACTATTTTTGCCAGTGTCGAGTGTTAGAGAATTTTCATGTTGCAAAATTTCTCGTGTTTGCCGCATTAAAATGCCTAGTGTCATGCATTATAACGCCCAATGGAGTTTCTGGAGACAACCCACGGCAGTAGCAGATCGTAACACGCCTTTAGATTAGAGGTAACCTATTGACCAAAATGATAAATTACTTAACCCAAAAGTCGTATTATGGCATTATTTCCAATGCTCCTATAAATCAGTCACTAAATGAAACTTTACTGCACATATCGACACCAAAAATACACATTAAAGATCACTATAACACAATTTACGACACACTGGAAAAAATCTCAACCGCTCCGCCTGATTCCCGCCAAAAACTCCTTTTTTTTTTTTTTTTTTTTTTTAGTTTAAATAGTCCTTGAAAAGGATTGATTGCCATATCGAAAAAAAAGAAGAAGAAGAATGAATTTTTGACATTAATAGTGACAGCAGACGACGAAAGGCGAGTAAGAATACATTGCGGGAATAGAGCTCGGTAGTATTACCTGATTGAAAAATTAAATATCACATATTATATTCCTTTGATTATTAGGTAGGTACTTGTTGTATATTCTCGATTTGACCTTTTTTGTCATCCCCTAATTTACCTAATTACATTGCATTGCACATCACAATACCTTCATACCCTCAGGCAATACATATGCATCAAATTACTCAATCGAATACCACAAAATTAAACACTTTCGTAACAAAAAAAAAAACTACATCTACATTTTGTCATGGAAACGGAATACAAACTGTTCTCACTATTTCAACCAATGTAAATAACCAAAGAACGGCGCGAATAAAATTGTTTTCTGTTACTTGTTGTCAGGCTTGATATTGATTTATCATTTTGAATATCTAGAACTTGGTATATTTAAAGCTGTCTAAGGTGTTTGAAGCAAATAAAGCGTTTATAGAATTGTTAAACCAAATTTAAACCGTGCGGTGAAAGAAGCGAAATCTTTTTGTTAGTAGTAGTAGGTAGTAACCGGTTGTGCATAAAGATACATATGGTTCTTTAATCAAATTTTTTGATTGACATTCAATTCAAATATTGCTATGTTGTGAGAATTTGAAAAACCTTGAGTCTGTTTTATAAATACCTATAGAATTTCTACGAATTGTGTGATTTCAAAGCATTTTTGGTATATTGAACTTTATTTATAAACTAGTTTATTACAAGATTAAGAAAAGCAACAATAACTAGTGGACGTTTTTTTCTATCAATTTATTTCTAGGCGTTTACTGTAAGTCCGTTACACTTTTCTTATGTTCTTCTCACTCAAACACTGTAATTTAACATTCGACGCACTTTTTTCCTTATCTCTAAGAATAAATATATTATAAATATCTACTTAAAACGAAAAAAAAAACTAACCTACTATAAACAATTAAAATAATTAAAATAAATAAAACACTTGTCCCAAATCGCTGTCACGCGGGAGGGTGCCAAGAAGGCTGGCAGCATTGCCCCGCTGTATGGCAATGCTGATCCTTTGCGCAAAATATATTCCAGCCTTCTTGTCACCGGAGGCCTCAATCAAACGTCGCGAGACCTCCTTGTACAGCAGATGAGCCTCTGGACCCCATGGCCCCAGGGTCTCCACCGCAAACACAGCAAATATGTAGCCCCTTCCGAGGCACACATACTTGCGGCGTTTGAGGCTCTCCTGTTGTCTCCTTATCTCTTGTAAATTAGTTAAACCTATTTAATATTTATGAATGTTGTTGTCTTGTTGTTATGTAGTTTAAACGTCATTTTGATTCAGTATATACCCTCTGGTGCGGTCAGAAAATTATACTTTTATACAGTGTCCCGGGATAAAGTGCACAAACGAAAATGGGTGGAACTAGACTGACCATTATTAATGGAAAAAAAATGTATAAAGAGCTTTAAAAAAACATGAACGGCGGCGTTCTTTAGGTGCAGGGACCTACAGTAGGTACCTGCACCTTATAGAAGACCACTGCTAGTATAGTGAGTCCTCAAAAACAAAAGGGTTGGCACCGCGTTAGTGATACCCCTGCTAGCGGCTATTGGCTATGGCGACTGTTTACCATCAGGTGGGCCTTACGCTTGTGCCACCTTAATGGTATAAAAAAAGAAGCACTGTATTATTATTATTGCTGCTGTGTTTCAAATGCTGGCTATTTCTCACTTTCCCATTTAACCATAGACGAAATATGCGAGGAGTATTTAACTCGAGTATCAAACTCGCGAGGAGTATCTCCGTAGAAACGTAACTCTATCAGAATAGTGTTATTAGGCTACAAGCTTCTGTTGTTGTGCCCAGTCGGGCGGTATAAAAAAATACTGGTTTGAATACAAGATTCAACGTTTTTATTTTACCCATGGGGATAGTGTAACAATTAATGTATTTCCGAGCAGATGCCGCCATTTATGAAACTTAGATAAAAGATAAAAATACTTCCTTAGATTTCATAACACTGTTTAGTTTTTTTTTATCCCGTTAGAATCAGTTGTTTTTCCGGGTAATAACGTAGCCTAGATTATTTTCTGAAGTGTCTTCTCAATGTTATTGATTGTCCCGGCAAATCCGTTCAACCGTCTGGGAAAGTAGCGTTGACAAATAGGCAGACAAACAATTAATTAAATCGTATGTATGTACGTATATTTAATCTAAAAAAGTTTTACACGCTATTGAAACTCATTCGATAGCGTGTAGAACTTTATGAGCGGTAGAGCCATCATTTCGAAATAACACTCCAATTTTATTTTTATATATACACTTAAAAGGCAATCAGGATATAAAATCAATACGTTTAAACAGTACAAGTACTTTTTATCCTAGAATACGAGTAGTGTAGATATTTGTTTTAATTTGTTTACTTACCTTTTTAGCAGTCAAATCGCACGCTTGAAGCACGTTACCAATGTCACGCAGAGAGAGCAAGGTAGAACAGTATATAGACACTGAGTTCTCGTCCGGCGACTCTAACAATATGAAATCCAAACATTGCCAGGAGGAAAACAACAACGAGATCAATGAACTATCCAAAGAGCTATCGGAGATGGGCTGCATCGTAGACGCAGTCAAGAGACCCCCTAATGTCTGCGTAGAGACTTGCGTCTACGAGGCTGAGTCTGAAAAGTCTGCGGCTGAACACAACGAGGATGACGAGTACTCAGACGAGTTTGAAGAAGATAAGAGTGAGGGCGAAATGTCAGTCAAGAGTCGGTCCAAATCAATGAAGGACAATTTAGGTAGTGAACCCAACCCGTCTTCTGTGAAAATGTCCAAGAGTCAGTCATGTATGTCAAGCTTTAAGCCGACCGCGTCTGTTTCTGGGAGGTCTACGAGTTTTGGGTGAGATATTTACATAGCGATTGATGACTCCTACAAACTATACCAAAAATTACGCTTAGCTGTCTAGGTGTATGTATCAAAACGTGAAATGATTGTTTTAGCTGTATCCAAGTCTAGTCTTACGATAAACAGATTGAACTAGCATTTGACAATGTTCAAATGTTCAAAAATATTTATTCAGTTTAGGCTCTTATAAGGCACTTAAGACGGCCTGCCTTACTACCCCGCGAAGGATCAGTTATGAAGATAATTATTTATGTAGTAGAAGTAGCTCTCCGATGCACGCCGTAGTTTTTCCAAAACTTTACAGCACGAGGTTCTTCAAGGTTGTGAAGTGCCGGCAAAATGCGAGTGATACAAATCTTTGGTATTTCAATCGCCCTTAGGCTACGGTAACCGCATAGTAGCCACACAGCGCCAAGCTGAGGTATTCCATAATTCGATAATAGCCAAACATCTAAATACACAAAAAAAATTGTCCCCAGCTCAGTGTCGGTCCCCCAGACCCGTCGAATCAACATGTCGTTCACGAACGAGCGGCTGCGTGAGATCGAGCGGCACAACCACATTCTTCTGACAAAGATCCTGAGCGCCAGGAATAGTAGGAAGAGCTCCATCTCCGGCCGCGAGCAGGACACGAGGAAGCCCGTGCCGTCCGCCTCACTCACGCGCAAGAACCAACAGAGACAGATCGACCACGATAACATGGTAAGTGCCTCACGCGACGTGACGTGACTCTTCTGATCTTGGTGTGCCTGAGAGAAACTAGGCATTGAGGCTGGTAAGCAAGGTTTATAGGATTCGGTGACGGTTTATTATAAGGCTGGGCTGTTGTATGCTTGCCTAGTTTGAACTCTGTTGACATCGTGTGACAATTGTGATAATAATTCGTTTGTCAAAAGTTGGATAGTTAATAATTTATAAAACAATTGTAATCGAGTAAACATCTACATTCATGTAGTTGCTACAATTAAATTGTGCAATTAATTCAGAATCATCGCATCTTCTTCGATTCTTGTTGTTGTACTCTGTGGTGCAGTAATACAATTTGATCGTTCAGATCCTCCTCAAGAAGATCCAGCGCGCGAAGTCATCATCGTACAGCATCCGCCGTTGATACAGAAGCGGCGTCCGACTCGCGGGCGCACCTCAACCCTCCGCCAACCAGGCCCTATGTGCTAAAACTATTGTTATGCATTTATTATTAATACATTTTTATATACTTACACATGTTTAATTGTTACGCCCACTACACCAAAATGCTGTTTGTGTTTCAACGCTAAAAATAACTATTTATTGCCAAGTCAAGTTCATTTATTTTAAGCGAACTCGCATTCGTGTTATTCTACCTCGCCGCAAGAACACAACACCACATCAGTAGTATAAATAGAGTTTATGTAAGGTGGAGGGTACTGCTTGTACGTAGTATATTATGTACTTTGAGGTACTGCCCCAGTTCCAATTTTGAACGGGATATCCGTTGCGCCCTTATTTTCCTCAGAGTCTCATGTTAGGCAAAGAGAATACCGCAACGGTCCAATGGGGTACAAATTATAATGCTTCTCGCACGTTCCGTTGAACGGGATCCGTTCCTTTAAGTTCAGAAGCCATTTCTTCTCGGTATTCCCAGTTCCGTAGACCGAACAAAGTTGTTTTACGCTAGTTTCGTCCAACCTTAGCACGCCACTGGTTGTAGATTGTACCTACCATCATTCTCTCCATATGTTAAGTACTGCTTGATTCGGAAGGAATGATATCTACGTACTACGACGGCTTATTCCAGACAGACCACTTAGAATGTCAACATCTCATCAAATATCTCCTTCATAATCAGTTGAAAACATTGGCCTGATTAAAATTAATGTTAATTATTTTGCATCGTGTTTATTAGATACTTGTATCCGAGGTCAACAAGGTCAGTGTCCTAGCGAAGGCGTGTGGCAGAAGATAGCCTGTTACCAGTGTTGCTCATTTATCCGCCGTGCAATTATCGGCTTTATTCATTGCAAAACAATAACTGACACTGCTGGGAGCATTGTACGACAGGTTCATAAACACAGACTAACGCTTTACATAAGTAATTTGATCCATCATAAACGCGTGCCTTAGGCACTGCTGGAGTCTGTCAGGTGTATGGTGTATTGGTCTGCATTTATTTATTCTGAAAGAAAGAAAGGGCTTTACTTTCAATATACACATATCTAATTGTGTTGACATCTCGAATCAAACAAATCTGTTCGAATGCACGTTATTTTAGATATTATCACAAGGAAAGCTTTGTAAGCTCTTTCCAATTTCCTTAGAACTCTTTAAATATAGAACGTAATGTAATAAACTAAAGGTAGGTATTTGTTTAGTTCCACGTGAAATGTTCAAGAGCATGTTTCTATACTCACATCCCGGATATTTTTAATTTAATTACAGGAAATTCGATAAAGATTGGCGTAGGAGTAGGAAAGAGGTGTGATCTAATGTAGGTAGGTACTCAGAATATAAATACGGATTTCCCAAACGTGATCCCTTTCTGTAAATATTTGATGACGATTAGGATAGCTGTATTTGACGCTACTAAGTTGGCATGCAAGTATACGGCCCATCTGATCGGTAACCAGTCACCGTAGCCTAATAACGCAATAAATTAAATGCTAGACGTATGGCTAACGCGTTGCAATCCCTGTTGTTGTTGAGAACTCACTGGGCTAGCAACATGCAACCCTATAAGTGTAGCGTATCCTCGTGGAGCTCAGCGCGAAACTATGTACTTATTATGGTTCACAAGCTCATTCAAATAGATACAAGCGTAGACACTTTAGGCGGCAACGCCCTCCTATCTACTTTATGTATGTATTGGCTGGTAGCATGTACCTACTACGTTGTAAACTTTGATTATATACTTTATTGTAAATCTATATATTTTTACTAAAAAGTCGCAGCGAGATAATAGGTATATAAGAGGCGCAGCCAACGGTCGAGTATAAATAGTACAATAAAGGATACCTATTATAATATATCTTCGTCAAAATGACACCACAGTAGTCAGCCAAGAGAATACAACCGCGTAGTCAGTAGTTTTACATAGACCAGAAAGTTTGAAAGTTAAGCATATATGGCTGCCAATTTGTTATGGTCACCCGTAACCGAAAATTAAATTATTTGGTGCAGTATTTAGTTACTTACAACCATACTGTAGGCGTTGGTAGACGGCTTACCACCACCGTTGCTTTATACCTTTCAAATTAAATCGTAGATTTAATGTGTAAGTTTCCATTGTGCAGTATTTTTGCTGAATATTTTATTACGTTGAGTTGAATTGTTGAATTGTCGAGTGGTGGTGATAAATAATCGGTAGATGGAGCTACTGGTAACAAAAAAAAGGCAATAATGAACGAACAAACACTAGGGCTTTGATTATATACTTGTTATAATCAAAGCACTAAGGATATAATGATTACCTACAAGAACTACAAGACTGAAAAAGGCTGCCTGCCATACCTTCGAACAATATAATTAACTCATTTAAAATGAGGCTATTTAAATGGTAATATTGGTGAGCACTAAATCTATACGAATATTATAAAGATAAAATATTTGTATTTTGGTTTGTGAGGAACAAACTCAAAACATCTGGACCGATTTTATAAATTCCCCCAACAGAATGCTGTGTTTTCACTGATTAACATAAGACATAAGAAATATATTTCAACGTGGGTGAAGTCGAGGGTAAAGAGCTATCATCTATACCCTAAGTATACGGTACCCAAAGTATTATCTGTAAGATATTTTCATAACGGGTTAAGCACATTGTATATTAAATGAACCCCCTTGTTAATGCATTTAATACGATGACGTAATGTACAGACGTCACGTTTTTAAAATTGTACAAATATTTTCATATGGTTATGTTAGTTTTAAATGTTTAACCTTGCTTCTATAGGTTAGGTCAATACGTACCTGTATCATCGTTATTGAAATTATATGCTTAGGTATTGTGAGAGAAAAGAAAATCTACATCTACACTAATATTATAAAGAGGAAAGATTTGATTGTTTGTTTGTTTGTATCCGAAACTACTGGACCAATTTGAAAAAAATCTTTGACTTTTAGAAGCCGACATTATCCCTGATGAACATAGGCTGCTTATTACCGCGTGAAAATGATTCATTCCTACGGGAAACGGGTATTAATATACTATATCGCTACACGGGCGAAGTCGCGGGGAAAAAGCTCGTACCAAATATGCCTCCACATTCAGGGCATATGAGTAAAAATTCATGGAGGGCTCTCTTTCAAAAGGACATCCAAACTCGTTATAGTTAATCATACCTAATTTATGTCGCTTGCTATGTACAAAATTTACCAAACCTTTTCAGACATTGGTTAATGTAGAACCTGGGTTCTAGATCAACAATAACGTCTGATATGTGGTATGTGAATGCATGTAAGGAAATTCGCATATTTCTTAAATTTATTTAATTACGTTAATTTGTCTCCCGAAATCCCGTTTCATATAGACCAATACCAAGCAACCTGTACCCTCATGTCAGGTTTAAAATTTGTTACCATTGTGGTTGTCTCATGAATGCTATTTTATTAAATCTACAGTTTGAGTAGCTTATCTGAAAAATGTGGATTTTCCGATATCCTGTGTCTGCATACAACAATTAACCCGTCACACAGAACCAATAAACGAGTCATTATGCTATCGGCATATAATTTGACATATCTAGCAGACAATAAATGATTCATGCAACTACAACGTATCACTGTTTCATACAATAATATATATTTTAGCTTCACGCCACGCTCTCGAAACGTGACATAACATCTTATCCACGCTACAAGCTAATCAGGATCGTAAATAAAACTGTATTTTATAACTTAGATGCTGTACGTCTTCTAGGAAATTAACACAAAAAATATTAAATTTTCGATCAGATAAACAACACATATTAAAGATCAATAATAATAATAAACTTCACACCTTCCCACGAGGGTTGCCGAAGAGGTAGGTGGAGGTGTTACACCACCGACTTTTTTTGTTTTGTGCCAACAACCAAAAATACACATTAAAAATCACTATAACACAATTTACGACAGAGACACTGGAAAAATATCAACTGCTCCGCCAGATTCCCACCAAAAACTCATCTGATGTAGTGTTGTTCTTGCAGTAAGGTTTTTAAAGCTCCTTCTGGAAAGAGATTAAAGCACCCAAATAACGCTCGTTGTGTTCCAGTTACAATATAGGTACTTACTAATTTATTACTACCTCAGAGTAGATTTTAAACTGCGTACAAGCATTACAAAGTGAGCTATTTATAAACGGTACTAGGTCGACTACTGATAGTGTAAAACGATTGTTCCTATCGTTGTTACAGATACCTATAATTATACTTGAACGTTATGTAGTCATTCAATATTGGACTAGGCTGTAATTCTTAGAATAGAACAAAACGTATAATTGTGAACAGCCTAATCATGTCCATTTTGCAAGACCCATTGATTTTCCTATGTATTTGCGATCAGCAGTGCGATTCTAGACAAATAGCTAATAAAATCGATGCAATGTTTTCAGATAATAGATGTCAAAATCAGAATTTACAACAGTTTGAAGTCAACTAGATCTACGAGCGAAATCCAGATGAAAAAGGCTAAAGCGCTCGCTCTCTGGCTATTGGTATTTTGATAACTCACATCGAGAAATTTTTAGTGAATGTCAGGAGATTTTTTGGATTAGCACCGCTTACCAGATAGTGTATACTTAGGCGTTACGTGTTCGGATAAATAAATAGTGATAGATAGATAGTGAGTGGAATATATAAGTGGTTTTCTACCCAAGAAGCATGTTTACATTGTAACCACGTAGGTTGCAGGGACATTGATTGTTGTTTACAAGTACATAGATTATAAATGGTAGAAGTACGTTATCAGCGGCGATAAGGAGTGGTGTGAGTGTCCGTCCATATTGTTGTGGTAATTAATAAACAAGAGATTGCGATGAATATTATCATAATAATATTATAGATGTCAATGTCTTGATGCTTTAATGTTTATTATTCAATTTCCCAAACGGGTTAATTTATTTGACTGAAAGATGGCACAGAAAGATCCAGACGCTCAACACTACATAGTATATAACAAATTCCCTTCCCGCTGTCTGTCTGTCCCTATGTATGCTTAGATATTAAATCTACGCAATGGATATTGATGTGTTTTTTAATAGATAGAGTGATTCAAGGGGAAGGTTTTTATGTATAATCCATGTGTATTTAACTTATACGTATTGCTAACGCCGTGCGAAGCCGGGGACGGTCGCTATGCTGCTAAATAAGGAGGTATCGCGAAGTTCGAATAGCCTCTTGTGAATTCATTCATTCATCAGCATTGCCATACACCGGGGCAATGCTGCCAGCCTTCTTGGTACCCAAGGCGTTACAACGATTTGCGACAAACAAATTATTTACCAATTTTTATTCTAGCTTTGATTTTAAAAAAACCCCTCATATATGGCAACAATATTCCTTCTTTACTTATATCTTTAAATACTTGGCATTCGGAGCTTTCTCCTATATTCAGGATATAACAATAAAATATGAAATCTGCAAATCATAACAAAAACAACACGATTCCTCATTACCTGCTGAAACGTAACAAAACACGTTTACGGTTTAGTAACCTCGACTTTAATGATCTTTTTATATGACACAACAGCGGTAACTATCGACGTTAAAGATCGATCGTAAAAAAGAAGGACGGACAGACAGACTCATTGTTTACTTAATCAATGGGAAAATTACTCGTATTCTCCGTATAGACAGATGTCAACGCTGAAAATCTACCTACAATTGGCATTTGCATGCCAGCATGCCAGCTTGCTGAACAATTCATATTAGGCACTTAAAAGGTTATGTTATTTTCTATCGTAAAAGAAAAAAAATAGCAAAGTTATACAAAGGTACGATGTTTGTTAAGCATTGAAACAACCACAGAAATCTGAGTAATAAGCGACCACAATAACTTTGCTCGCTATTTTCATCAATATGTGGTATTGATGTAAGCACATGTACCTGGACTGCAATCCAGAACTCTATATAAATTTTCTTTTGTCTGATTCATGATAGAGTCTGAACTCCAGACGAACGGGAGTTAGAGTTTCTGTCATTTTATTTAATTCATAGTAGCTTTACATTAATGAAAATTGAATCAACTTGAGCTACAGTAATCGGTTACCGCCAGACTGGTCGGATGCTTGCTCGCCAATTTTCAAGTACAAAAAAAAAAATCAAAAACTACCAATAAATATTGAGTATACTTTTAGTTTGGATACTCAGCTCAGCCAAACCATACGAACTCGTCACCTTGCGAAGGCTATTGTTGCTATTGGAACAGCTAAACTAATATTATGTTGCGTGCTAGACATGTTTACTGCAGTCTGCAGGTGACGATAAAAACTGTAGGTAGTTGTCTAGGTTAAGAAACCAACCAAAACTTATGTAAGTGTTCATTACATAGGTTTTGGTCAAGGTATAAACTCGGTCTTAGGATGTGTATTACTTTTACGGGATCATATTATTTGCTTTTGATTAAAATAACTGTTATCGTTATATATATAAATGATATATAGTATCTCAGAGTAGATACACTGTAGTATAATGTATATAATATATTGCGTACAAGTAGTACCTATGTAGGTACAATCACTTAGTTAAAATTTAGCCAGCTCATTAAAAAATATTGGATATTTCCTGACTGGTTAACAAAAACTTAATTGGATAGTTTTAAGCTGAGTGTGATTTAGACTAATTTGCGACAACAAATTTGGCATTTGGCACTAATATTATTATGTCGTGGGAATTGTATTCGATGTGCCTTCTTAGTATAGTGGCATTGAGCGTCGAGCGATACAGAATCGGCTGACGCTTTTTGAGCTTGTAGAAAAAAACCTCGTCTTTCGTATAAATTAAAAAGAAATAGGAAAGTAATGCAGCTGTGGCTTAGATTAAAATGTAGCCTTCTGTATGTTTTTAACCACCGATAACATTTGACGCACGACCCATAATATAATGCTAAATAGTTACAAAAGCAAGCGGGCTCGCGTCACTACCTTACAAAATAAATAACGTTCACCACTTCACTTGCTTTGTGCATTAAATACAATGACAACAAAAGAATTGACGTCAGAAATTTCCAAAATATTATTGTTATTATTGCTTGGGCCTAAAATAAATCCATTGCCTTGCACAGGTGGTACTTTATTACGTATGGCATAATTTAACTCAATAATAAGTATTATTAGGTACAGCTTGTACGCAAATACTTGCAAATAAACTTGATTTTTTTTCTAACTAGCTGTGCGTGCGATTTCGTATGCACGAAATCGAATTTAATCCATAATTTCGTGGGTTTTATCGGAACACTAATTCATTTTCTAAGATTAAAGTATTATATACCTACTATATTACGCCTTATGTCATCAGCTATCTGTCAGTGAGTCTCGTCAAAATCGGTTCAGTCGTTTAAGAGATTATCCGGAGCAAACTGACAGACAGGCATGCAGACAAAAAATAATAGCAGCTTATTTTGACATTACAAACATTTATTTGTAGAGATATGGGATAGATATAGATTTAATACAAATCCTACCGACCAGTTGGACGGTAAACATTTTATCTCGGGGTAGCTATTTTTCCGGTAGGATCTGTTACTCTATTGCAAAACGCAAAATATTATTTTGAAGTCTAGGTAGAGAATAATTATTATCATCCTGTAAATTATTATTCTGTAAATGCGTCGTATTAAGCGGAAATTTAATTTCAGATAAGTGAGTTTCGTTCCCGCGCCGTTTAAATTCACTTAAGAGCAAATATACTGTATATTCACATAAGCACATAAAGTATCTAAGTACATTTACATTAAAGTATAGAGACCACTTGAATATATTTGTGTTAAATTCATCAATATGAAACGATATCTGGCTGTCATATTAAAATATATCTATATTTGCAGTCTTTTATACGTTAAGTTCATGAATGTATGAATGCATGTATGAACATGTGACCGTGGCGTGTGCCGTGTAAAATTCGTGACTGTGAGATATTTGTCATATTTTTTAGTTTCTCAGAAATTATACTGCGATTCTTTGTTTTTTACAAAGAAAGGGTATTTTTTATTATAACACTAAGGTAGGCATATAATTTACTACCCATAGTAAAGTTTATCACTATAATGTGATTTATTAACTACATTTAACTCATAATCATTAATCATCTACTTTATACACAGCATACTATGTCAAACTCTTCCAATCACTTAACAAAAGCAATCACTTTCTCGTTTATCATCATTTTCTCAACAGAGAAAATGATATTACTCTTCCACTTAATACTACTTCTCTAACACTTAATATTTTATTTTGTAACTTTATTATGCCTTTCACAACAACTTTTTCATGGCTAAGCTGGGTATAACAAAAAAATGCGATTCTGAAGAAGACACTACGGAATTATAAAATTGGAATTGTTCGGAAGTTAGGAGCTAATTCCTCGAGAGTGAAACACTAATTATAAATTCCGATTAAACATACATTTTCGAAACAACTACTTTTGTGCGTCGAAAAAGCTAGACTCAGGCACTATAAGAAGATTAAACCACATTCTATCAGCGTTGTCGCAAACAGCTTTGTAGAAGCAGCTTGTCCCATTCGGCCCGTCAAACAATTTCAAAAACTATTTCTATTCTGTGCTTATGAATCAAAGTGACTTCTTAATTTTGTCCGTAGGTACATCTTATCTTCGGATCTTAATCGATATTAAGACACATCACAGATTGAAATGTTTCACTTCTTAAAATGCTCTCAATATCTCCGAGACCGTAAAGAAGACGTGGAGATTCACCACTCAACCACACCCACCGACTTTTTTTATACCACCAAGGTGGCATACAATATGGCCCACCTGATGATAGGTGGTTACCGTAGCGTTGCCTATGGACGTGTGCAAAACTTGTGGTATCACTCGCGTATAGCCGACCCTCAAACTCGTTTGTTTGTTTTAGTTTGTGAATTTGACGAAATATCGGTCATCGACCCAGCAGTCAATCAAACATCCACACTGGATGAGATTTTCACACCCATTGTGACTTGAACTCCTTTGGTTTACGCCTGTGCGTGTTTGATCCAGACACGATAAAAATACGACGCAATGATCACGCTTTCGATGACGGAGGTACGGAGAATACATGCGTGTAATTACCCTGCCAACGCAGCACGTTGCAAACACGCTAGCGGCGTAAAATTAACCGTGGCACGTGCTCCCAAAACGGACACCGAATATGTTCGCATTAAAATGATACGATAAGGTATGATTTACCTCAGAAACACGATAAGGGCTGCTCAATGGTGTTTGTAAAAAGTTTCTTTTAAAGGGTTTTTAACGCGAGTCATAGAATAGACGATCACATATTACAAGATTTAACGCCTACAACGTGACGGAATTGCCATACCACATCAGACAGTAATTGTTTTACGCAAAAATTACGTAGTTTTACGTAAACCGATAGGTTCGATAGTCACAACCGTGTAATTCGCTACGTCAAATATCGGCTTTGTAGATAAAATAGCTTGATGCTTTGCGAAATGACGTCGGATGTAAAAACATATTACTTATACTATTTTTATACGTAATGTCGTATAATGAATGAGTTGCAGGTAATAAATACTTTCTTGTGATTTACATAACATTATATAACTTGAATTGAATTGTAAATGCTATAATATTGGTAAATATGTATGTATACTTATTCTAGATGTGTAAGTCGAGAGTGAAATGGCGCTCTATACTTTCTGCCAACCCCGTTAGAGACTTAAAGGAGTGACGTGTATGTATGTAGTAACTTGTCCTATTCCTATATAAACTAACACGCAAGCCCTTGAAAGTATTGATTCGATCCATATTTTTCAGTCAATAACATCTCAAGATCACATGACTTTATCCAGAATGTCACATTTTATTTCTGCATGTCAGTTCATAAAAGTACCTAAGTAACTATAAGTATGTACAAGGAGCTTAGCTTGTAATGTGGGGCAAATAGAGGTTTAAGGCTTTGAACAGTTATAAGAGGACTATTTCATATGTTTAGCCTTAGACCCACGCGTATGAAGTCGTTGGCAATAGATGCACAAAAACTTAGTCGTGCTTGCAATTATTTTGTTCAGAATAAGATGTATTAAAAATGAATGCAAGAACCTGATTATAAATTACAGGCGTTGATGTATGTGCATTTATAAATGTATCAGTAAAAAACAAGAATAACATGCGAACTGTTATGATAACCCGTATACATAAAATAAGTTATTATGTCCTCATTTCTTTTTATTCTTACTCGCGGACACATTCAAGGTGTGGCACATACACACGCGTATGTGCACTCACACACAAACATAATATTACGCCCAGATTCGGAACCATTTAATTAAAATACTAATAAAATCATTGTTCGGAACATTGTCCACTCTGTAATCAACTGTATTACATGTAGATTATAACTTATAATCCTGTGAAACTTGTTTATGAAAATTTACTTGCATAAAAATAATATGGCCTTACTTATTGAATTATCTTCGCCCCTCGGAATAGCTCTTTATTTAAATCTATACAATATTAAAAACAATATTGGTTTTGTACGTGTAAGCTCTTCAGCTTTTCACTTTTTAGGACTATCAAACTTCGTCTACTTTGTTCTGATTTGTGATAGTCTCAAGAGAAATATTTATAGGAATTTCTTTGCATACTGTTTTTAAACATTCGCGATTTAAACACATAGTAATGTGTAGTAGTGTAATGACATGAAAACGGGTTCTTTGAATAGTTCTCAAGTTGTATTAAAATACGGTTTACATGCTCACGGACAAGATAAAGCAATCAGTATTGAAAAAGTGTGCAAAACAGAAATCGTCATGGCTCTTTCCATGGCCTGATACTGGCTTATCACAGTGTGTATAAACCATTTTAAGCATTACGATAAAAACTATACGTAGATATGTACTTAGTACATTTCCCACGATAATATATCTTTAATTTATTTGCACGCGTCGTGAGGCAATTTGCTTATAAATATTATGTAAATATATAATATTGACTACCACTGTTAAAAAATAACTTCTTTTTTTTGGTTAATAAGCGCAATAACGTTTAAAAGGCTTAGAAAATCTGAGATTAATATTTATTGTGCAAAAATTCTGTAGAAATTTGTATTCGATTTCTGTAAATGGATTTTATCCACTAGTCCGAGCAATGATAACTTGCGTCTACGTATTCAGTATTCGTATCTCCTTCGAATATTTTTGTATGGGATAATGAACAGCGCTGCGGCGGCGAAAAGTTGGACTAATAACATTCGTATGGATATTTGACATTTTGAGAGTTACATTTCGAGGAGAGGTAGTCGAAAGATGTTCTCGCTACCGGTACAGATCCAAATTTTATAGCCATAGCATCTCTGGAAGAGCCTTATGCACTAAATGATTGGACGATAAAAATAATTTTAAAAAAGCCGCGGTGGCCTTGTCGTTGAAGCAACAGGGCGATTTGGGATTTCCCGTGGGTTACCCCATTTAAATTGGAGCCGCCCGACTGGGGACTATACCTCCGCCTTACAGAAGACCGCAGTGAAATAACACTACTTACATCAAGTGTTGTGTTTCTGCGGTAAGTAAGGTTGCCAGTGCTCCACGAGGATACGCTGGGCTAGTAGTATTGCTGCTAGCAGTGAGTCCTCATCAGCAACATGGTTGGCACCCCGTAGTGATACCCCTGGTATTGCTAGCGGCTATAGGCTACGGTGACTGCTTACCATCAGGTAGGCCGTGCTTGTGTGCCACCTTAGTGGTATAAAAAATCCTTATCGAACCTCATTCCCTATAGTTACATTGAAACCTACAATTTATTCCACTCCTACTCAAGGATTACTTAACCTTGCAAAGGTCTAAGCTAAAAGTCAAATGTATTGCGTTAGTGTAACTGCGCATTACCTGGTAAAGGTTACAGATAATTGACTAATTAATGGAATAGTTAAGTAATTGGTCAAAGCAATTTGTAAGAAAAATTATTACTATATACCTAGTGGTAAATTTGATTATTTAAATAAATGTGATAATAGTTTAAGGTGACTCAATGCGTACAGCACAAGGCAGTTTGATATAGACTACTACGTGAGCAGATGTCCTATAATTGTTGATTTTATATAAGTGTGTTTATATTGAGGCATATAGTGAGAAGAATCGGTTATGCATAACTAATATTTTTTAAACATCATCTTAGCAGCTTTGAAATAGGATTTAAATGAGCAGTCCCCTTATTTTGTCATACATTTGGATACGATATAAAACATCACTTCCGTCACGTGAATATGTTTATTGTGTCGCTTGGATCCTGCATGTGTTTGAAATCACGTGAAGCCTGTCTTATTAAAGTCGATTAGTTCAATAGAAGACCATTGTCTGTTTGTCAAGGACTCCATCAGAAACAATTGTATTTAGATACCTACCTAGTGTCATTAAAAGGATATCGATTGTTTCGTACTAAATCGATTTTATGTTTTATTTTGACAACAATTTATTTTAATTGAGTAAATAAATTGTTCACAGTAAAAAGATAATCGTGTACTATCAATTGTTAGTTTTTATTGCAAGAAATTAATTAAAGTAGTGGTATTTTAAGAAATGTTAAGCCATTGTTACACCAACATTGGTCAACTGCCTTTAGTATTTACAGTGTAAATATTGATTAAAATAGTGTAAAGATTATGTCAATGCGCTCTTTTCGCTTGCACTGACATGACGTAGGCGATCAAACAAAGCGGAGCATGTGCTTTTATACTCGAAACTATCTATATCTCAAGATACATAGCGGATTGTTAAGCAAGACCAAAAACAAAAACGTACTTGGAAAGATTTAGTTCTAACGCTGCAACAGTGGATGTCTACCACAAGAGTCCTAAGTAAGCTATCAAAATTGTCTTTCAATGTCGTCATTAACGCTTCATTCTAGTAGATTTGTATCTCTTTGTAGCCCATTAATTTAATTCGACGTTTGATATTAGAAATGGTAATCATGTAATCTGCTTAAATTGTAATGTAAATGGTAATTTGCTAATGAGCAGATTAGATTGGATGTAAGATTAGGGCGAATGACTTCAGGTGCCTAAAATTGTATTTTTACCAGATTCTATAAAATATCCAGTAAGAGGTCAAAGGTACTTCTAAAATAAAGTGACGCACGTACCTATTGCGAGAAGAAACATACTCACTTACCTACCTTGTCATATGTACACAACAAACCAATTATGGTTTGTTGTGTGTGATTGTCGTAAGTATTAACTTACGACAATCACTACTGAGAATTATTAGAATGAATCAAATAAGAATTATAAGTTTGGAAATGAGTAGTCACGGCTAAATATTGGCTTTGTCAGTTTGTATGCTAATACGTGATATGTTTCCAATGGAAATAAATTGTATTAACAATTTATTAGAATGAATTACGGGACGAGGAGGGAGGGAAGGACGAGACCGCTGGTCTAGTGGTTAGTATACCTGACTGCTACGCTAGAGGTCGCGGGTTCGATTCCCGCCAGGGCAAACATTTATGTGACAAACATGTTTGCCTTGCGTTTGGGTGTTTGGTATGTATTATAAGTATGTATTTACAAAAAAAAGTATATAAGTATTATATCAGCTACTGGTTCCCATAGTACAAGCTTTGCTTAGTTTGGGGCCAGATGGCGCTGTGTGATAATGTCCGAGCATTATTATTATTATTATAATTATCATTCAACATGAAAATAACATCCCAGAGTTATATATAACGCACCGAACAATGAACTTCTATTATTCAAGCTATTTCAACTTAATACGTATAGTATAGAAGGCATAGGTATTTACTTGGCCGAGCTGCATCATCTTCATTACTTCTTCGATTTTGTGAATAAAGTCGGGCGGATGGAGCGAGAGAGCTCAAGCTTACCCTCTTTTCTTAATTCATTTTCATATTTTTTATACCTCATGTTGTGCCATTGCTGGGCAATGGTATCCCACAATTTATTTCAAAGCTGTCATTTCATTATATTTATATAGGTTTTTTTATTCCTTATTTTTTCGAATACTATGATGAAACGAAGAAAGCAACTAAAAAAAATTTGGCCTCTAGAATTAGTAAAGATAACCTTTTGAACGTTACAAGTCGAAAATTCTGTTATAAACAAAAACATATGAAGAGAGATATAGAGAAAATATTATTTTAATTCTGCGGCTTAGATTGTGCGCTGTATAACAAATGAGACGCAAAGAATACCTACTGCAGATAGTGTACCTACGCATAAAATGTGGCAAATAAAATGCATGAGTAAGTAAATTTAATTTAAAGGTCTGAGATCAGACTTTGCTGCCGCAGCCGTTTCGTACTCTCGTACAGGTAAATACGTCAATTTGGATCTCCGCCAAAACCCAATACGGGTACTAAGAACGCTGATGTTTTCCGTTAAATCATGTTTCTCAGTAAATCTGCTCGACTGAGTATTTTGAAAGATGGATTTAATGTTTTACTTTTCGCAGATAAAACATAAATGACCGACGTGAGTTTTTTGTGTGATTCGCAGTATCGTTATATATTGAAAGTGAATTTATATTGAAATGTGTTTTAGTGAAGTCAAAACTACAAGGAAACCAGAACATAAAAAAATTACTACATGCGTTTCGGATACGCATCCGTTTAGGGTTCCGTACAATCGTTTCCAGAAGTTCCACGGATATTTAGGTCTCAGCTTTTATCGAGACCGCGGGTCTAGTGGTCCCTGACTGCTATGCTAGGGGTCCCGGGTTCGATTCCCGCCGGGGCAAACATTTATTTGACAAACATGTTAGCTTAGTGTCTGGGTGTTTGGTATGTATTATAAGTATGTATTTACGAAAAAAACGTGTATAAGTAATTTATCAGCTGCTGGTATAATACAAGCTTTGCTTAGTTTGGAGCTATTTTAATGTAATGCTAACAGTTTGTTTTGGAGCCGTGAAGAATCATATTTACAGTTTTAGCTAATTCAATATAGTGACATTTTTTTTTTAATTTTGATTCACCATTTATCATGCAAAGGAATAAAAAAATATTTCTTTGTAATTTTTGCCATGCATATATTATCGACGGGCGGCTCGCGGCGAACTTTGATAACTGCTTTAACCTAGGTTATCGTATCGTTTAAATTGGGTTGTCAAGTTCAAATGGCAGCTGCCTCGTGTAAATATCTGGTAACCGGAGATTCATTCAACAGATTGTACCTACTGCCGACCCGAACAATATGATTATTATTCAAAACGGTCAGTAACATTGATAAGATAAAGTAAAAGACTACAGTGTGCCTACATTTAATATACGTAATCCTTAATACGAGTATTATAAATGTACAACTTTGAATGTTTGTTCATTAATTATTCACTCTAATCATTTAAGCCCTGCTAATGTGGTAGCACGTGCATTTTGCCAGTCGGGGACTCGACACAGCGCTAAACGGCGCCTACTGGGACCCAAGCTTAGTAATCTAAGCAAGTCCGGAATATAATTTAATTACATAGTATTGTGTTACCTTACTGTTAGTAAGTCACCTTACTGTTAGTAAGTCACCTTACTGTTAGTAAGGTAACACAATACTAATAATAATAAAAACCAACATCCTTCGTTAAGAAACCACATATATGTTCACTTGGAAATCATCTCTTGTCGGTGGAGCATTCGCCAAGCAGTTCTATAGTTCGCCATCTCTTTGATCTCTTGGTACGACATAGCGTTAGCCTTCGTCTTTATCTGTTGCAGGTAAATGATCCTTGGCCTCTTACCGCGCTCTTTTACGCTTAGGTTACAGTGTACAGTTACAATTCTAGCATTATCTTTAATTAAATTATGTACATCAAAAGTTTTACGAGTTATTCAGTAACTAGTTTTTTCAATATTCGACTGATCAGTATTTGTAATGCGCAATAAATAAACGATCAGATTGTTTTTTTCCACGAAATGTTAAAAGCACGCGCTTGATAACGCTAATTAATTAGAGTAATATCCGATATACATTTTTATTTAATTTGATTAAATTATTATTATATTTTATTATAATTATAATTATGTTATAGTGTATTTTTCAGTGAGGAAACATTGTTCAATCGTTAATGGGGATTGGTCAATGGTCATGCTATCTCAAAAGTGTATGGGTAGCATGTAATATAACTCATTTAAATTATTCTTATGATATTTTACAAATGTAATACTAAAGTTGTATTTTAAAAACATATAAAGTAATGACATTTAAAAATGTTCGTTTGTGTAATGGTGGTTTAAAGATAAGGAGAATAAAAGGTACTAATATCATATTAAATATATTTTTTTTATAATATACGCAATTTGAATAAATAGAAAATTTGTGGAATACAGAAAAAAAATTAAGACTTCTATGCACATTACGGAGAAATATGTTTCAATGTACCCTAAACGAAGCCCAATTGACATAACAGGTCAGGCAGAAGTGATTGCAGTAGATCCAACCCAATGTGGTTGGCATACCAGATTCTGCATTAAGCGCTTATCTGACCTCGCAACTCATTTTATATGTATTAGAATTCTGTTGCTTGGGTACCTCATGTTAGACTTTCTGCTTCTGAAAGACCTATTACGATTGTCAGAGATCAGACAACGAAATTTACGCCTGGGCAACGACTGGGCGCGGAGAGGACTCGGCATAGTTTATAACCGATCACCCATCCAGCTGCAAACCATAGTTAAGGCTCCATAAACTTCGCAGATCGATCGAAATGCGCAGTGACAACTGTGCCACGAGCCCAAAGGTCACACATAAGTCGTGTCGCGTTGGTGCGTGAAATATTTGTGACTAACCAGCCATATCGGGTTAGAGCGAGAGGACAACCAGCTATCATGCGCCTAGGGTTTCAAATGCAATACGGAAGAAATGAATTGATACACAAAAACTTGTTTGTGACCGTAATCTACCTGACTTAACTTTAATAACCGTGGCTCCTCGATGTACAATGAGTGAGGTAAGTCGTATAAAATATTTGGTGACGTAGGTCTAACACCAAATAGGCAGCCGTCAGTGATTTGCGTCATACGCAATGTAAATATTTTTTGGTGGGCCGAAGGATAGATATAATATTGACTTTTCCAACTAGCCTTAGCTTAGGCTAATGCCTAAGTTACGTAGAATTCTAGTACTGGTAAATAAGGTAAGGTTAATTCCTTACCTTATTTACCAGTACTAGAATTCTACGTAAAATTACGTAGTAATAACAAGCCGAAATTAATAAGATCCATAAAGCTCAGTAGGCAATAACTACAGAGAGGAAAATAATGTTAACCAGGAAAATGATTATATAAATGAGTTCTTCCTTAGTTACTAAAACGTTTTGGAGGAAATTTTAGCTTCAGTACACCGACAGGATGTCATAATTAGAGAAGTAATTTAAAATTACCGTAGGTTCACGTACTACCTCCGTCACAGAAAAATATTCAAAATTGTGAAAAGGTCAGCATCACTTTATTAGAAACATACATTTAAAAAAAGCTGTGCTTCATCTTGCACCCTATGGTAAAGGGCTTATCATCATGATCACGACACTAAGGTTGAACTAATACGTGTGTGTAGTGTGCAGTGTGGTATAGTATAACAATTAAATAGTCTAATGATAATTATAGTGCTAACATCCAATGCTGGTTTAACATAGCAACTTGGGTTGGTTCATCAGGTGGGCTCATTGTTTCAATATATTTGGCTGATCTGGTGATGTCATTTTATTATGGTCCTGTAAAGAAACGTATTGTTTGTTAGGTACCTATGTAGGTTATGACTATTCTTCCTTCCGTATATATTATATTTATATGAGAGGCAGAGCTAAGGGTACTTCCCTATTAAAATTAAAACTACTACGCGATCCCCTGATTATTTTCAGCGTTTGAATGCGTAACCGACCTTCTTTGGGCAAGGATACCACTTTATATTTCCTGGAACAAAACCACAAAAACCCATTTTTTATAATCTCTCTATGTTAATGTTCTAGCTATTTATTTACGTAAATCAGATATACCAAATAAGGCGTAAAAGGAAAACTGCAGTAAGTAACGTGTAAGGCCGCAAAGCCATTGCAATGCTGTTTACACTGGTCAGTGTCTTTGGTTGGCTTCCCTAAGCAGGTCAAGCGCAACATGCAACTACAATCATTACCATTTCTATGAATATATCATGAAGATGGTCTGTTTGTGTTGCTATTGCGTCAGAAGAATATATGGGTCAATACACAATTACAATTTCAGATTCATGTAGTACCTATGACAGGGTTGGTTTTATCATTATATATGTATGTAGGTACCTACATATAGCCTTATAACTTTTTTAAATTTCTTATTTTACTTTTTTTGGATATACCTAGCTGCCGTTAGCTCCAGGAACACAAATGAAAACGTTTATTGTATTATTAAAATAAAAAAAAATCTAATGGTTTATTTTAAAAGCATAGAGATACAATAATCAAATCATCAAAATCAAAAATCATTTATTTAGTTCAGGCCCTAATAAGGCACTTATGAAGGTCTAAATTACCACCGGATCGGAAAAAAAGACACCTGAGAAGAGCCGGGAAGAAATAGTACACGTATACTCATACTTATTAAAACCACCCGAGCATTACCAACCAACCTACGATAGGGCTTCGGCTTCATTGGCCATCGCACCTCAGTCAGGGGTCAGGCATCCCTCAAAAATAACCCTAAATACGTCAAATCATATTATGACAAAAAAACAAACTTTAGTTTAATTTACATTATACGAATCTACATATTTTTGCTATGTATCTAATGATATTTCTTTGAAAATTTTCCAGTAGTAAAGTGAGGAGTCCTCAGGTGTTATTTACGCAAATTACTTCGTATTGTCATAATTAAAACGTATAATTTACGACATCGTGCTATCGGTAGCGCGCGGCTGCAGCGTGATACGTACCTACAATTTCCACAGTTTATTATAGAAATGAAAAATCTAGTTTCAGTCTACAACTTTAAGGTGTTTACACACAGTTAGGTTTAAATTTTTCAGTAATGTTTCAAGATTACATGTAATATTGCAATACTCCGTAATACAGTCACGAACTCAATTGAAATGAACTCGGTTGTTGTGTTGTGGAAGTGCGTTGCAATACAAACGTACTGTGAGCAAAATATTTATGTTATAGTTCAAGAAACAGTGTTAACTGCCCTGAGGAACTCAATTGCAAGCACTAATTTCTCCGAAAGCGTAAAATTAGGACTGAATACGTATAAAAGGTGCGATGAGCGAATCGGGCTTACCGTCTCCAGCGTCTGAAATGAGTGTGAGCCCTATCGCACACAGGCACATCGGTGACGCGCGCCGCAGTACTACAACCGCACACACCCGCGTTTATCACGGCCACAGAGACTATAAATTCGCGTGCCGAGCCGTTCCCCCGCACTCTGCAACGATCTTTCGTACAGAAAACATTCTACTTTCCAAAAGCTAAAAGTATCTACTTACAATTTCTCACAATGGTTGTGAAACTGGAAACTGTTACCGCGTTGTACGCCGACGTTTACCCAACCTTGCCCAAGTCACGGGCACGCGACATGGATTGTGTAGTGACCGACTGCCCCCGCCGGCAGAAGCTGCGCCAGACCTCCCTGCCTGCACTGGTGGAGGACGAGACTGAGGAGATCTTCGAGGAGAAGCGCTCCTACATCCTGAACACGGAAGGATTGAGGAGACAGAAGTCCATCTCACCCCAGCGGCAAGAGAAGCTGCGCCGCCAACTAGCGCTGCCTTCTCTCTCAGAGGACGAAGAGCCTTGATCAGTTCGCTGTCACATTTCGGGATGAAGTTATGACGCCGGCAGTGGCTCCAACTGACTCGGGCGCTCAGGAGTCGTCATCGACCCGGAGCACGAGCTGACCTCCACCTGGACACAGTGACGGTTCAATCGGAACAAGTGACGGAACAATGGCTGATTGTTTGTGAAGTGAAACCTAAAGCTAGAAGCCATAGCGTTATGCAAATGTCAGTAGGTGTTAAGAGTATTGTATTCATTGTAAAGAATTATCAATAAATCGATGTGTATGTAAATTTCTGTTTTTACTTTTCATCTCATTGAAATATGTAGGTAAGTACAAAAGAATTACCGAGTTTATACCCTGATGCATAAAACCCAAGTCATTATCATTGTCAATTTCAACAATGAGTAAACAAAACACTTCACAAAAACTGAATCTAAAGAAATACAATAAGGCAATCTGTGAGCAACCTCTAAAGTTACTAAACAATTCGTTATCAATGTTGAGGACATTGGCATCAAAACAATTACAATAACTGCATTGAAAACATTCGAGACATCAACAAACTTATGCATAGCATTTGCAACATTACTCGGGTTAACGCATACAATAAAATCAGTCTGCAAAACATTGAACGTTTACATGAAAATGTATGTTTACGGCAAACAGTGCCACTAGGTCACTGTGTTACCGAAACAGATATCAAGTCGTTGATCTAACTATATATAATCGCACATTTCAGACATATTCATTCTGACATAATATTTTGACATCGTATTGTGTTGTTTGTTGGTGCTCGGGCGATTGTTTTAGTAATTCGATGAAAGTTCTCGAAGATGAAATTGGATAAAACATTAGTTCACACATTATTCTAAAATAAAATGCAATGACATTTTTTAATTTAAATTATCACTATGTCAAAATTTTCATTAATAAGCATTACCTACTTAAATGAAATATAAAGTTCGGGTGTCACTATGGAAATAATGACTTACAGAAAAACTAGCTACTATTTGATATTAGAACCAGTATATTATCTAAAGATTAAATCAACAATATGTAATGAACATTCGATTGGAGTTGTATATTATTGAAACCAATCAAATGATTACGAATATGGAATAACAAATGACTAACTATCTATCAATATCAGTAAAACAATCATTATCGTTATCGGTACACATATCGAGCATGCGTCGTAAACACAAATAATTGGATTTGAAATCTTAATTGATGGACCAGCAATTTTAATAAGCTGATCGTTACTCAGAAACATATAGTTACGGAAGGCCAAGAAGTAAATGGAGAATTCTCACGGATATAATTTACAAATACCTTGTTAGATCAGGGCAGATAAAAGAAGCAAAAGAGGTGTGCAAGTCAAGAGTGAAATGGCGCTCTATACTCTCTTTCGATTTCGTAAGGGACTTGGCGTGATGATACGCATGAAACAAGAGAGATTTGCAATTTGTGGTGCGGTGCTATGCTTGACAATTACTAGTAGTAAATTTTGGTCCTAAGCCAGTGTTCCCGCGTCTACTGTTTAAATTATCCTAAAATCTTTCTCTAATGATCATTATGGCTATATTTGATCGGTATTGTTATTTAAGTAACAATAATGCATCTATCGTGATTCTGGGCTCCTTGTGCGCTTTTGAAAATGCCGAATGCAGTAAATACAATTTATTAATAAAGGAATAAAAGTATCAGCTATGTCCATATTATCCATAGCAAAAACGAAAATCGTAGGCCGGTCTTAAAGAATTCTTTGTGCAAATTTGACAAAAATAAAAAATCGCCACGATATTTCTTATGGTTATGTTCAACGTGTCTTTCTAGGCGAGATTCCTATGTAAATTAATAATTCAATGCGACCTTTTTGACACAGGTTAAACCCCAGGGCCGTATTACCTTACTAACTTAACTCATCATGATGAAATAACACAAGTCATGGTTATAATGCAGTTGTTCACAAAACAAAGCGAGTGTCCATTTTGTTTACAACTGACTTGTCTCTGTTTGTTTTGATTTTCACCTACATGTAGTAAATGTCCATGCATGTATATGCATAATACTCGGGTATTAATAACAACAGTAATCTTTTTATTCACACTCTCATTACTTATATATTTTGAAACAATGCTCATTCCCAATGGTGTCTTTCCATACTTTATTAGGTTCGGGATCTCAAAGACTTCTAATCCTTGAAAGCTATTGACGGTTTTCCCCAGTACCTAATCAAGTGTGTTCGTTCCGGCTGTATCTAATTTTGCAGCATACTAGTCACACAATCTCCCGCAGTTATCCTACGCATTCATTCTAACTCATGACTAAGCGACTATAACAATTGGCAAAAAAATATTAAGTACAATAAGATTTATTGGTTCAACTTTGGCACCACTGGATATGGTTGGCAGTTGTGACACAATGTCGGTTACGTAATTGGATTACGTGTGTAATGTTACCTTGACTCTTCATCTGTATTTGTATTTGAATTAATAGTATGAATGAACAGTGATATTCTTTATTTTTTTATACCACAAAGGTGGCACACAAGCATACGGCCCACCTGATGGTAAGCAGTCACCGTAGCCTATAGCCACTAGCAATACGAGGGCTATCACTAACGGGGTGCCAACCATGTTGTTGATGAGGACTCCCTGTGCTAGCAGAAACACAACACTACATCAAGTGTTATTTCACTGCGGTCTTCTGCAAGGCGGAGGTACAGTCCCCAGTCGGTCGGCTCCAATTTAAATGGAATAACCCACGCGAAATCCCAAATCGCCATACCTCTCTTTAAAAATTTGATATACTATATTTCAATTTAGATAAGTAGAGGTTTCCTGTTAAAATTACGAGGGAGATTATATCGGTATATAAAGATTCAAGATTGATGTTTGGTGCAAAGAAAAACTAGCTCCATATTCTTGCTACACTAGATATAGCAAACAATATTTGAAGGACATCAAATTGTATCTCATGCCTTATTCATCTATTCTATAGTATCGGATCCAGGTGCAGGAAAATGTAATTCAATGAGAATCGACTTTGACAAAAGTTAATGTTAGACACAATCAATGAATAACACGTCGAATTTTTTATACACTTTGAGAATGCAAGGGACTCTTCCCATGTGCTCCTGACAAATGCAAGATCAATAAATTTGGGTTGGGATGAGAGGGGAACGGGTCTCACGTGCGCTGTATCCTGGCAGATGTATTCTCACGGTGGTTTACTACAAGTAAAGAAAAATAATGACTTTAACAATGTATTGTGTTATCTTTATAATATTGTGTAAATCAATAGCTGATTGAACTGATAACTGACATCCTAATGACCTATCTTGATCAAGATTATCATTATTATCGTTACATTTAATTGAATGTATATCGTATGGTGTAGGAACTATATTGGATTCTTACAATATAATTTGTGGTGCTACCTACTTATAATTGGGTTCATTTCGTACCGCGGTTTGGAAGTTTTATGAGCTCCTGATATTTCGACGATGTTGCAATATCATCAGAATTTCGAGTCCTCCAAGCCGTGTAAAAACCAGTTTATGTTATGTAGTAATGAATGGCCCAATAAAATTATAACCGCGATAATTTGATATAAATATCGTGTTTTTTTGGCTACAATTCAGATACATATTCTTATGATGTTTATGAGTAGCTATTAACCGAGTGTAACAATGTCAGCCGTCCATCGCAGGCCTCATCAAGGCCGATTGTGCATAAACAACTTGTAAATTATGCATAACGGTGTAAGGTCCGAAAATAAACGTTTCCAAATTCCTACTGCATTCGTCTCACTATTGTTCGGCGACTTCCTACAGACAATTTCCGAGTCGACGACAAAACGACTTTGCAATTCAATTGCGTTGATAAGTAGGTGCCGGTACTTCCGACTGCCGATAAAACTTCCAAAACAGACGTATTAATGTTCAGTCAGTTCAGTCAGTACTATAAATTGTCATTGCTATCTAAAATGGTGTTTGAACACATATTAAGGTCTCAACGGATTTATGAACTATTTATGAGCGTCAGACTATCCTTTGCACTAAACAATATAATTAATGAATGCGTATAATAATTTAATAATTACGAATCAGCTCTTATCAAAGATAGATCCATCAAAATAATGACGGTTACAGACGATAAATAAAAAGTACTATGATAAAGCGTGCTCTATTTGTAAGTACCTAGATAGGTTTCAGATTGAATACATTCTGTCATTGATGTCGATAAGATTAAAATCAAAATCAAAAAACATGACTTTGTAAGATTTGGATACTGATCTAGACTGTGATCTATCAGAATCTTCAAAATCTTATCACTTAAACAATGCCTCTATATTTGACTTGATTTGATTTTATCATTATCAGTATTTTTTTAAATATACTAGCTGCCCGCCCCGGCTTCGCACGGGTGGATATGCTCTATATGCTATATGCTCCGAAACTACTGGACAGCATTCATTTTTTTTTTAATTTTTAGGGGGATGAAAAATAGACGTCCGATTGTCAGACCTACCCAATATGCACACAAAATTTCATGAGAATCGGTCAAGCCGTTTCGGAGGAGTTTAACTACAAAGAACGCGACACGAGAATTTTATATATAAGATATACATTTTATATATAATTATTCAGTTTTGTAAAGGATGCTTTATTGTTAAGTTTTCTTAGCTTGGAAACTGAATTCCTTATGAATTATGATATAATTACGCTTACTAATTTAATTTCCTTTAGATGCACTGAACGAAAAATGATCAGTAATTTAATGTTTTCTTATAATCAATGTTAAAGATGAGTTGATTGAAGAACTGACTGTACTGCTGTGGAATGAAGATAACCACTGTGAGTTTCATGACCGGGCGGGAAGGGGGAGTCGGGGTGAACGGGTGGGTGAATAGGGGTAAGCGAGGGTCAACGGCACTAACCAACGGCAACGTGCAGACAAAACGCAACTAGCTGGCATAACGATTTTCCATGCACGTAACGTATTTCAGTTGCAAATTCTAACTGAGTAAGCAGACAAAGGCCAGCATTTTTGTGCATAAGTTATGATTGAATCCAATAAATATAGCGGCCTAACTTCAGGAGTGAGAATATATACCTACTCTTACTGCTTATATACTTTACCTACAAACTGAACAATCAATTGTGACTGGAGCTAATCAAGTAATGTTTCTTTTGACCAAAAGAAGTTTTAAGAGATTTATGTAGTTTTAATGCTTATTTTAGTCTGGGTCTTCAAATGACTGCACTCAAATTTGAAAAAGGTTCGAACAGCAAACTTTCAGCGTTCGGCTGAAGCTCGCTTTGAACATTTGTATGTTCAGAGGACATAGTTTGCTTAGTTGTCTAAGCAAAAAAATAAGGTGAAAGAAATACCGTACCATCCAAATGGTTTCAGACTATATCATGAAGTAGGTTCAACAATGGACCGACAGTTAGGTGCGCTGACCTCGTTCCCATTAATTCTCACTTGTTTACTGAATGATAAACACGACGGTTACCATTTTTAATAACGTCACTGTTGATGTACTATCAACTTCTGTCGTTGGTGCTAGGTTTGAATTTGACGTAATATTTATTTATGCAAAGTATTATGAAATCATAAAACCGGTATGGGTGAGAAATCTTTGTGCGAGAAATCTGGAACTCACTACTACTGTTATACAGTTCGTGTGTAAAAAGAGCCTATTATGCCCAATCCCGGAAAACTAAATATTCAAAAGGTTTCCAAAAGTGTTTTCAACTTTTACCTTAGAAAAATAACTATTCTTAAATCAATTGATTGTGCATTTGTTAAGTAGATTATATACAGAACCACGGTTAAGTTCAAGAACAGCTGTGACAAATATGTACTTTCTTAAAACAGAAGAAGAATAGAATTACGAAACGTTTACAGTCGAATAGGAAAGTCTGCGTGTGAATCATGAGTTTGAACATCAAGATGTGAGGAAAATATTAAGTTGTTACCTTAGTAGTAGCACAGAGTACTACGTACCCAGTGGCGATTGGTCGAGCAGCATACACTATTGCATGAGGAGATAAGGATAAAGTCGTTTGCAAGAAGGTAGCAGGTAAATAGTAGCACTATTTATCAACAAATTACCAGGACTTAGGGCCGCGCAGCAAAAGAGTATGTAGCAAGACTAGCATGACCTCTATGATAGATAGCTTTATTTGGATTCTATGAGTGAACAATTGTTTTGAATCGGTTCTATACAAACAAAATTAACCGCTTCATAATATTAGTCAGCAATTGACTGAGGTGACGTTAACCTTACTTAAAGAAGACCTTCATGACATTGGCATTGATAAAATCCATCTATCTTATTCCATTCTTAATGTCAGTGCATTTGCATTCAGAATTACATCCATCGTATACTATGCAATCATTTTGCGTTTCTAACGGAAAATTACTCGAAAATTTGAAGGTGGGCAAAGGAACGTGAGAATCTTTGAAGGTAGCATAAAAACAAATGACCCAATGTTTGATTGTTTTATTTGGGTCCCCTCTGTGTATATTTTAGCATTTTAGTACCGAAGTGGAAAACTACTCACCTTTTAATATTCATGAATATTTTATTACAAACATGTTAAGCAAGATTATGAATAGACACTAATTTCAATGGTTTTGGCATAGGAACCAATATACCTGGTGGATCTTTTGTCGTGAAAACGTTTTGGGTTTTTGTCTTGAAGCAATCCAAGTACGAACCAAGTACACTGGATACATACAAGCAAGAAAGAGTTGTGTGTGAGTGTGAGTATTGAGCAGCGTCGGATGGCTCCCCACTAGATGGACCGATGACCTGATAAAGGTCGCTGGCAAGCGTTGGATGCGGGCCGCATTGAATCGGTCATTGTGGAAATCTATGGGGGAGGCCTTTGTTCAGAAGTGGACGTCGATAGGCTGATGATGATGATGATGATGATGATGTGAGTATTGATATAAAGGTAAGTGTATCTATAGTTAATATAAGAGCCAATAACCGAGCAACAATTCATTTTGCATTGATAACGACCTATTGAGGGTTACGATAAATTTAATCGCGTGTTTGACATTTACTACCTACAGCTTTTAATTGGATGCCAAACTATAAATATTAACATATAAAACAGTATCATATGTGGGCATTGTGTTTTACTCACTCAAACTAAGAAAGTACTCTCATACTAGTGCATGGTCATTATAGTTTGTCATACAATGTTATTAGATTTTTTAGAATTAGAAATATCTACGTTGAAGTTTCATAAGAATTGATAAACAAAGGGGTTGGTCTAGCTTTAAGTGACTCTAGTTTTATGTTTTGAAATTGATGTCCATAAACAAATGAATACATGTCTTCTTCTTCTTCTTCTTCCTAAGTATGGCAATCAATCCCTTCAGGGACTATTTTTGCCAGTGTCGAGTGTTAGAGAATTTTCATGTTGCAAAATTTCTCGTGTTTGCCGCATTAAAATGCCTAGTGTCATGCATTCTAACGCCCAATGGAGTTTCTGGAGACAACCCACGGCAGTAGCAGATCGTAACACGCCTTTAGATTAGAGGTAACCTATTGACCAAAATGATAAATCACTTAACCCAAAAGTCGTATTATGGCATTATTTCCAATGCTCCTATAAATCAGTCACTAAATGAAACTTTACTGCACATATCGACACCAAAAATACACATTAAAGATCACTATAACACAATTTACGACACACTGGAAAAAAATCTCAACCGCTCCGCCTGATTCCCGCCAAAAACTCCGAATACATGTCTTTATATGGAGCAGTGGGTTTCTTGCCAGTCTTTCAGTTGGCTCGTTTTTAATAAGGCCTCATTAGGAATAAATTGAATAACTAATTTGCAAACAGAACTTGAAACTTACTTTAAGGTCATGTGAACGCAGAATGCGGTCAATTTGAAGTATCGTCTGCTGCGCACTTCGTAAACCGATTCAATGTACCTAATTATGAAACATTAACTTAAATAAGTACACTAAAATCGTCTAATCATATTAACATACTACCAGGCACTGTCGGTCAGATCACACGAAGACTTTAGGAACATACAATTTTGCTCAGGAGTTTTTTATAAAATTATTTACGTACCTCTTTGGACTCTTGAAAATGTAGTGTAGTATTTAAAGATTTAAATTTACCTAAACAAAGAGATAGAGTAGATGCAAAGAGATAAAGTTGTAATAATTAAGTGTAGTGATTAGTCACACTACGAAATTTACAGTGGAGGAAATCATCGTAAGGAAACCTGCATACGTCTGAGAATAAATACACGGACGTAAAAGGTATGTAGAGGTGCCGCAGAGACTTCGGCGGCGGACTCACCATCTATCACGTAGGCTCCAACTAACTTCCTTCGGTGAAAAATGGGTGATATTACACCTATGCCTACCATTTCGGGGACCCTTGTGGGAAGGTGTGGAGATTTGATATTTTTATTACTTAAAGTAGGTACGCGTTATGTCACGAGTCATGATATCACTTTTAAGTCAGTGATTGCATAGCTTTAGTAGTCTTTTTTAGTACAGTTCTTGTGTCGTGGATAAAGCAAATCAAAAGTTATGTATGTGGCTTTTAACGCCAGCTGGTCAGATTCAAGTTTGAACCGAGACATATACCTTTTTGTTGTTACCCTATTATTTTTAATCTTTTCAAGAGCTTGTTTGTTCGGAACCAACTAGCATATTGTTTTATCGTTATAAGGTCAGGTGTACGTGACATTTGGATGGTTTCAACGGGAGATAGCTGTCCAAGAAGATATTATAAATAATGTTTATGAATTAATCACGCATTACAATTGTAAGCTAACATATTTCTTTGAAGCTAAACAATTCTATTTTGTAAAATATTTAAATAGGTAGGCAACTCAGAACCGGAGAGTGCCTACTACATTAACGTCAGAATAACTTATACACGCCTATATTTGCGCAAAGTACATAAGTATTTTTAAGGTTATTTCGAGGATATTTTCCTGGCCCCTAGTAGACGGTACCAGAAGAATCGGAAGATCTATGCCATGGACACATCAGGTCAAATCGCGCGACGCACCAGTGCTCAAGGTAGGCAATATACATATTATTTAATTGTAGACATAGTACATATATTGTAGGCAAGCTACACACCTGACGACCAGGACCGCTCTGTGACGATCGTTCCGACGGAGAAAGAGCTAAGCATGTTATTTAATCATCCCATTAGGTCCGTAAATAGTGAATTATTCCGTAAATCCGTAAATAGTACACATGGACATTAGTGTCGTACGTCATTTTAATTTGTTTATTTACAACCAAACAAGGCAATTTGTTTACAAGAACGCAGCACTAAATAAAAACTTTCGTTCTTGCCATTAATAATAATAAAATTACTTAATGTTTTCGCGCGTAATAATCGATAACGATTAAGTAAAAGTTGTTTAACCAGACACGGCACCATTTATGGTGAGGTTAGGTCAGAGATGTGCGTTGGTGATATTTGGTAGTATTTTGACTATATATAGTAATCGCGGTGCGCTATATTCGAGCTTCAATGTCAAGGTTACTTTTAGGATGGGTGATCGTTGACACGTGATGCTGTTAGCTGTAGTCTAGAGTAGCCAGGAATACTGCGTAGAAAGCTGTAGTGTATGTGTTCTTGCCGTAGGTACGCTATGCCGATGGAAAAACTGCCCTACGCACAGAACTAGGTTTTTTTTAAGCTTCTAAATCGATGACCCTACGAATCCGGTGGTAGATTCTGACGATTTGAAAGTTTGATAATTTTATAATTTTTATCATGTTTTTTAAGTTTATTTATTTATATTTTTAAACTTATGAGATCCTTTATTTCTTTATTATCAGAAAAGAAACTTAACTTAATATTTGAAAAGTGTTGACTTTAAATGTATTAAAATTATCTTTATCTTTATTTCTGACACATTTAGAGTTTAAGTTAATCTCTCGGACGGGCGGGACGTTATATGTATGGAAAGTCTAGAGTTATCTCTACCCACCGAAACTTTTTATTCCACTACGATGACCTCAGAAGTTCACTAAAATATATTTCTTCTTTTAAATCCAAATCAAAATATAAATATTTCAGATTATTCTCTTGAGAAATAATTTCGGCAACCAAAGAGATCAAACGCACGATTTGAGACGAGGTCTTCGATCTTCTAGTGAACCCTTATCGGGATCAGGTCAGGTCCTTTGTATAACGTGGTAAGGACAACAATGAAGGTCCCCGACCCTAGGTTCGATGGAATCAAGGTACTTTGATCTCGTTTTACAAGTTTAGTGTTTGTATACCTCGAGAGTAAATCAAGTAATTATATTTATCTACCTTGGCTAATGTATGTAGGCGTGCTTGGTACTAAAATATTTTTATAAAATGCCAAACAAGTACTTAAAAAGTCTAACCTTACCGTGACCTTTCAAAGACCTTTATTTATTATTATTTGCTTTGTTTTTCTTAAAAATATAAATTGAAATATAAACAACAACTTGAACTCCTATAGCCTAAGAAAATCATTCTGAAAATGGTTTGATGTTCTCACACATACTGACGTATCAAAGTGTAGTGTCATTTGTCAGTGATCTTACACCAGTCGATGCAGGAGTTCAATTGTTTTTCTAAAATAAAACGGACTGAATTAAAATAAACGGTATAGTTACTGCAAGTATAATTGGGGAAACCTTATGACTATCCACGTGACTCTTATCACGTGAAAGGCCACAAGGATGTAAACAAAATCAACCCTTCATGTCCCGTCCGATTGGAACCACGTTGCATTGCAACACGTTTACTGGCGTCAGCCATCAAGCTCATTGACGCAGGTCAAAACTCCGTAAAGGTTTCAAGAGTTCATTGAGGGCACTTTTAGTACAGAAATAATCTGGAAAGTAAACGAAATTTGTTTCTGGATTGATGTATCGATTTCTTGAGATATTCGCTTTTCAAGCTGTTTTGTTTATTTTACTTTAGTAGTGGCGATAAATGAAGGATATACTACTCGGGCTTACAGGCAATGACACTTTTTATTAGGTACCTACTTATTACACAGGTTGTAATAGTAATACTTTTAGCAACAACTTAAAGAATCTTAAGGCCTTTGTTACCCTATTTCTAACGGACGAAATCATAGACAATCGTTAGATGCCGTTGTTCGTAAGTTTACAAGCGACATCCTGTCTAGTCATACACCAGAGAATTAAATACAAAGGAATAATTTCCTGCTATGAAATGGAACCAAAACTTAGTGAACTCTCCAAGGTATTACGTGATAGTATTCGAAGCATTGTCCATCGCCTTTATTAAAACACTATTGAACGGATATTGTATAGACAAAATTTTAATTTACTAGACACTGAAGTACCAATTGCGGTATACGCTACAACATTACGTTTTACCAGAAGTAATTTTACATATAAAATCAGTGTATTTATTTTACAGACCACGCTGCATACTTGCTCTAGCTTACCTAGTACATAAAACTCCTCACTCGACATAAAAGCGGTAAATAGTGAATACCCTTGGTGTTAGAAGCGTCTAGAAACGTAGTTACCAAGCGGCCGTCTGATGATAAGCGATCACGGCAGCCTATCGAGTCAAGGTATAGCGCGATGTCAACCTGGTGAGAAGACCCGCTGTGCTAGTAATGTACGGTTACCTTACTATCAGCCTGAGGATCTTTGTTAATTTTACCCAGCAACAGACGTCTGCTTATATTAGCATCTTTAGTGTCCAACAGGAGTATGTTGCAAGCGCCCATAGGCTACGGTAACCGCTTACCATCAGGCGGGCCGTATGCTTGTTTGCCACCGTAGTGGTATAAAAAAAGTATTTCAGTCTTAAAATACTCACATAAGATAAGATCCATCTCACACGAATATTATACCTAAATAACTCTCCGAGTCAAAAGGGCATCCCATCTTAATACCAAATGTAAGCAATCTAGCATCAGACCTGCTTGCGGTTGTCGCATTGTTTCCTCTCAGGAAGTTAAATGACGTCAAAGTTAAAAGAATAATTCAACAATCATTCAATTGTTATGGGAATAGCCGGCTAAATATAGATTTTAAGATTCTTGGATAGGGTTGGCGATTGATTTGCTCAGGTTAGACTAAGACTTGCTCAATGAATAGATTATTCTTATAGGTATCTGTAAATTTGGAAAACAGGATCCATCTCAATTAAGTAAGTAGTATCATATTTTTTTCGTATTTAGCAAAGTGTTTTTTAAATCTTTAATTTATCTACTTTAGAACGTTCTAAATAATCAAATACTAAAGTTTATTTCTAGTAAAGTTTAATTCTATTTCATAGGTATTTGGAGTGCCTTATTCCAAGAGTGCCATTGAGGTTTTTAGGTTTTTGAGGTTTTATTAGCTATGTAAACATGCTTGATTTCTGAATACATTTAAAAAAAATACGATTCTTAATGCAGGTAGGACCTTGGCTTTACATTTATTTTAATGTCAATTGTTACTATGTATTGAATAACAAATATAAGGTGACTTTCAAATTGTTTTTGTTTCAAAAGCGAAAATACACCCTAGTGAATTTAATTTTGTATAAATATTATAATTATGTGTTTCTTACCCGAACAAACATTGCTGCCTGATTAAGTGCCTATTCTAGACATTGACGATGACAAAATAAGCACGACAGTAATTTTAAAGTACCACGGTTTCCAAAACTTATTAATTACTGTGTTTTTTTTTATATATACCACTAAGGTGGCAACTAAGCATACGGGCCACCTGATGGTAAGCGGTCACCGTAGCCTATGGACGCTTGCAACACCAGGGGTATCACTCGCGTGTTGCCGACCCTGGATGTGTTCTGAGGTGTGGTGCAGGCGCGATAACACATAATTTTATGATCTTACTGTGAGTAGGGTCTTATTAGACATGTACCTGCGTACTAAGTTCAACAATACATACGTCAAAGGAATCGATTGACTAGATTAAAAGAACGATAATCATCTCGAATTGCATTTATAATGTAATAAGTAATTTGCGGAAGAATCGAACATATATTAATACTAGCTGCTACCCGCGGAGTTGTCCGCGTGGTTTTAGAGGAAAAACACGTAGTTATGTAAGGAGAGCGCTTTGACTGAGCTGATTAAACGCGTATACAAACTTTCAACCCATGTTTCACCCCAATAAGGATTATTTTTGAGACAAAATATAGTCTGTCCTACCTAAAAAAAACCTAAAACCTACCTCATTAACAAATTTCATTACCCTCTGTTCCGCCATTTAGTCGTGAAAAGGTAGCAAACAAACAAACAAACTGAGTTACTTTCGCATTTATAATATTAGTATGGATTCGCTTCATGTCGCAGATTTAACAAAAATCACGATTTGCTACGCTTTGGGCTTTTCTTTCTTCACTAGGTATTTTTCAGTAAGCGGTCTCTGACCCTTGAATATTTGGCACGATAAGTACTTAACTTAGAACACGTCGACCTGACCTCCTTGCCGGTCACGAAAAAGTAAGAAACAACAAAACAATAGATTGTTTGCCTTCTGCGCTTTTTTTCATGCTGGCTGGTTTGATAAAAATAAATATAAAAAAAAAACATTTATGATTTCTTTGCCAACGTTTTACCAGAAATAAATATAATAGTTTTGGTGACAAATGACAGCGATAACACTGTGAATTGAAATCAATAGACGGTATGCGTGTCGAAATACAAAATTTACATATTGTGTTTTTCTAAGACTACATAAGTGTAAAAATTTAAGACAATAATAAATATTATTTAGCAATTTATTGTAGTCATGAAGGCAGAAAATTTTACAGGCGATACAATCTATCGCATGATAAATGTTGAATGATCTCACGCCTCAACGCAATTTCTTTAAATATATCGGCGTATGGATTCCTACAATAGGTATGTACGATTTTTAATGCGATATGGTAAACTATGATGACGCATGGAATGTAATGGAACTCCCAGAAAAAGATTGCTCCAATCTTAAACTCCTTTAATAACCGATTTGTCCAATCGGAGGAGAAAGACATCTCCAAGTTATTTGACACACACGTATCAGCTAATTACCTGCTCGTGTGTCATAATATGTTGAATAGCGCCATTTGGCAGTTTCGAATTCAAATGTAGATTTCTGCAGAAAAGCTCTGTTATAAAGATACATATAAGCCCAGAATCTGCATTTCTGGAAAATTACAATGTGGTGCCTTCAGCAGCTATAGAGTTAACAGGTACCACCAGGGCAGTGGCATGGCATGGTGGAGGCAGTCACGCAGAAAAAAAAACAATGAAGAAAGACTTCTCCTTCAAATTTTGCAATATAATTGGATAGGGGGTGAGCGTGAAACAAGGACATAGCATATACACAGTCAACTGCAATGACGTATACTGGTGCAAATATTGATATATATATTTATTTAGCAGACACACCCCTACGTAATCACGCCCACATCCTGCCTCTGGCTATTTCAGACACTCTCTGTTGACACTGACCGACACCCAAATTATGGACCGTGTGCACATTTACGATGATTGTATATACTGCATGCTGTTCAAAATATTTGGTTTGAATTGAAATATTTAATGTCGGAATATCTTTCTGATGTGATCCTTACACGTTGAAATTAAAATGGTCTCACGCAGTACCTTTCTTCTTCAAAGTCTTTGCTAACGCAGAAACGCAGGTTGTGGAATAAATTCCCCACCGTGGTTTACTCAAAGAACTACAGCAGAGATTTAAATATTTTTTTTAGTTATAAAATAGTACCAGGCACTTTGAACCATTTGCTACAATCAGGCTACCGGCCTGCGAAACCATATTCCCAGCTGCGTCATAACAACAAAGCATTTTTCAATCATTCAATCGATAGCAAAACCTTGAAGATGCCTAGAGTCACTCTGAATAGAATAAATCGACAATAAGTATCGATTAGGCATGTTTCAATAGTCGGGAATGGAAATGATCATGATGCAACATAGTACCAGTACTTTTTTTGCTACAGCTGCCGTTTCAATTTATATTTTATGACTTATAAAGTAACGTTTATTTTGTCAGCTGCATTATGAAATATCAGTTGTGCTAATACTACTGATTGTTACTAGTGTCTATGTATGTAGTGATTTATTGAAATCATGCAATAGATTGATGGTACATGAGTCTGGAGGTATAGCTCGTGATTGCTTGTAGCTGATTCTCTTTATTGGTTTAATAAAATGTCACATGAGAAGAATCTATGTACCTATAAAATATTGAAATCACATGAATCCAAAAGCTGAACAAATAAAAGCAGCCGCGGTGACAAATTATCTTCGCCGTGAAGAATCTAGACGCACATTCAGACAGATGATTCGAAATGTGCTGGATAAGAATTGTAGGTCATAGATCCAACTGCATCTGCAGAAAAACTATTTTCAGTCTAAGAAAATCTGTTTTATATTCCGCACTTATCATTATTTATTTCTACGATATTAAGACTGGAAGATATAACTCTTAAAATCCCTGCCAAGCCTTATAGAAAGTTGCGTATTACACAAATCCTCAAATAACCGGGATTATGTTATTAAAGGCGGATCCCGCTGCTATAAGCGGGATAATCCGAATATATTGGCAGTGCACCCCACTATCTAGATTACGAAAAATAATAATAAAGAAAGAGGAAACTTCATGAGAATGTACTTAGTTAGGTTTAAATAATATTTTCAGAAAAGTCTGCCCACGTATTCTTGAAATCTGCGGGCCAAGGTTCCTTTGCGTTCAAAAATGTTTTGACGGGCACTTGGCAGCACTTCCTGGACAGACTCCACTGCGCTCGATAACAACGGCAGCTAACGAAGGATGAATTCTAATGTGTTCACTTTAAAGCCTAAATTTACAGTTTGTTGTGCCCTGAAGACTGCAAGCTGTAACGTTGTGAGGAGTTTGTCGTCGCCGCGTGACCACCGCAAATAATGCAGCGTGTCGTTCGATACATACGTATAGTTGCGTATCGGCTATAGATTACCTCGTGACTCTCATTTGCTTCAATAACGCCAAAAATGGTAGATTCAGAAAGTGACATAATTAAACTGACTTTGAAGAACGCTGATTGACTGGTTACGTACTTAGATATGACATTTGCGTGTATATTTTCATGACCAACTATATTAACAAGTTTATTTTCAGTATTTGCGATTGTCACAACTGCCATTCAAGACTGTATATTGCTAGAATTAGTTATGACAAAGTCTGTTCGTTAGCTGGTTGGTAGTCTGTTAATTCTTATCGTACGTAGCCCAATGCCTGATCAATGGACACAAGTATGCTCATAACACATAAGGACTGCAGAGCGTGTTGCCACCTGTAACAGTTGTTTTTATCAAGTACTTCATATGGAAACAACAAATTTTATCGTGCTGTTATCAACGCGTAGCCGATATTGTAAGTGAATCAATCATTTCGTTGATAACATTTGCCATTTAGACGCTGCCGTATGAATATTTTCTCACGATTTTCAGGTCCGTATGAATCCATATTTTTGGGCTTAGCTAAATAGAGGAAATATTCGCTTTATTTATTGTTTACTCTAAATATTGGGAAACGGGAAACGGATTGGGTTTCGTTTCGTTGATTTAATCAAAAACCACTTCGTATTACCAAGCCGTTTTCGATGTTTTTGTGTTGATTTTTTCGCAGTCTACGTGGTGGCGGGTTTTTGGACGGTAAATAAGTGGGTGATCCAGATAAACCAATTATACTTTTGGTATGCAATGTTTTATTATCCTATCAATAATATGATAGCGTACTTTTCCGCTTTACATCTAGGCATTTAAACATTTTGCTGTTTCTACCGAACCCGTGAAAGTTTACACTTGGGTTTTTCCTCTACAGCATTGTGATATGGTCTCAAGGCTAGTTGTGGTTACCGTTGATAACAAATTAACAATACCAGTGGGTTATCGCCACAGTTAACGATTGGGGGTTCCCACTGTAAACAGTTTATTCTATTGGACTTTCCTACATAGACCGTCAAAGGAAGGAAATTAATAATTCGATATTATTTGTTGACGTTTTTTTTTATACCACTAAGGTGGCACACAAGCATACGGCCCACCTATTGGTAAGCAGTCACCGTATCCTATAGCCGCTAGCAATACCAGGGGTATCACTAACGCGTTGCCAACCCTGCTGTTGATGAGGACTCACTGTGCTAGCAGCAATACCACTAGCTCAGCGTATCCTCGTGGAGCACTGACAACCTTACTTACCGCAGAAACACAACACTACATCAAGTAGTGTTATTTCACGGTTATTTTATTGTTATTTCATTTTATTTATTACCTTTAATTTACCTTTATTCATAAAGTCATTACTATTATTTGTATTAAAACAAAGTTAAATTTCTTAGCAATTAGAAGTTATTAAATATGCAAGTACTAATACTTTGTGAGAAATTAACTGTGTACCTAGGTGAATTTAACGTAAACAATACACAGATCTATAGGCATCACAAAATGTCCGTCTCGTTGTTATAATATTACAATTCCTTATATGTAGATATAATTCAATCAAGACAGGTAGGGCGATTTGGGTTTTCCCGTGGGTTATCCCATTTAAATTGGAGCCGCCCTACTGGGGACTGTACCTCCGCCTTACAGAAGACCGCAGTGAAATAACACTTGATGTAGCGTTGTGTTTCTGCGGTAAGTAAGGTTGCCAGTGCTCCATGAGGATACGCTGGGCTAGTAGTAATGCTGCTATCACAGTGAGTCCTCATCAACAACACGGTTGGCACCCCGTTAGTGATACCCCTGGTATTGCTAGCGGCTATAGGCTATGATGACTGCTTACCATCAGGTGGGCCGTATGCTTGTGTGCCACATTGGTGGTATAAAAAAAAAATGCGTATGTACAGTCATATTCTATATTTAAATAATTTAACTGCCTGACTCATTGCACCTAGCCGGGTATAAAGTAATTGTTGTTTATTTGTTGCTTCAACAAAATACCGGATTTTCCAACCATTTACACTTATCACAATACACAAAAAGATAATAACATGATTCATAAATTAAAATGTATGTATTCAATAACATAAGGGCAAATGTGATTCAGCCTCTGTCATTTAGTTAGACAGTCACCGGATTTCTAAAATATCTGGGTTGGTCCCCGAATTCCCGAAGAATGCGGAATTTCATTAGCCTGCGTATAATGAATATGTTAACATATAATATATTATAATAATTAATATTTTTTAAGGCTCGGCACCAAGGTTGTATAGTAAGATTGTAACACAGCCTAAAATATTGAGTAACTGCTACGTTTCTCTTTAAAAAATAAAATATTTTTAAACCCCCGACACATAATGCTCTAAAAATCATAGCTAAGAACACTTTTGAAACTTAATTCAAATCCTTCAAATCGTCGTTTTGAAGCTAAGATGCCACAGCAGACACACAAATACAACAAAAACGGCGTATTATGTTCACCAATACTACTGCTGTAATATGTACATATTAAATTCATATACTTAAAGCTGATTTGTATAGAATGTAACATGCAATAGATATAAGGAACATAGGAATTTCCTAATACAAGCACACCTTTGCTTAAAAGGAGGCTCCCAACCCTGAAATGTTAAGTTCTCAGGCTCATCATTATGTTGTAGAAGCGCATGAAGATTTTGTTCACAGGCATGCGCTTGGCCGGTTGTAGTTTTAGTTTTTATTATTTTATGTTCCATTTTCAAATGTTCTTGTCAATATTTTTTTTTATTCACACCGTTTTTTCGTGGTTCAGTTTTATTATATTTATTTTATAAAACCCCGTCGTCTCCATATGTCTATACTAAGGTCCACCAATCGTGTGAAGGCCATTGGTAGGACCACTTAGGATGACAATAATACCTAAACAAGGATGCCTTTAAACAAACATTGCCACCTGCAATACACGAGTAACAGCAAGCACGTGTAAGAAAGCCGTAAAATTATTGAAATGCACGCCTCCATAACTCGCTATCGAAATGTACTCGTAATGCATTTGACTCCGTGATAGACGTACGTAAACCGATTCGTTTTATGCGTCTGTCTACGTGTACGTGTTATGCAAGAAGTCTTGCTTTTTATATAGGTGCATTAAATTCAGGAGATTATATAACTATCTAGCTTGGATTCAATAGTAAAGTTACAGTGTCTCAGAATATCATTACGCTCTAAGTAATGATGTTATCAATATAGTATACACGTTTTTTTTCGTTTCTTTGGTAAATTAATTGCTTGCTAAGCATTGTGCAACCTGCGACTTCGTCTTCCTAGATATCGGTCAAGGAATTCTGCTAGGTGTTTTTTTTTTGTTTAAAATGTTTTTCTTGGAAAATCACAAATGTTTTCCCAAAGAGTACAGCATGGGGTTCTTCGAGAAGGGTGTGATTCGAGAAGAGATTATTGTAAAGTCGGCTTGTAAAGCTTCCATAGGTTACGATAACCGCTTACCATCAGGCGATCCGTATGCATTTTTGCAACCTTAGTGGTATATAAAAATACCCAACTTTCATGGAAATTAGTGAATCGCTGTTAATATATATATATAAAAATGTCGGTATACATGATTGATAAAGTAATCATATATACCAAAATTTTAATATAGATATTCAATTCAATACAGTATATAAGCAACAATATCAATTGTTACATCAAGTACCTACTTCATTAAGAAGAGGAAGTCTTTCAACCACCGCGAGAGGAAAACACGTACTCACTCAAATAAAATAAAACCGGATAAAATATCGCGCATTTTGTGAAGGGGAAAATTCTTAGTAAAGTCTAGTTTATGTCCTGTGGGCCTAAACTATGCGCATTCATTATCGATTATGTTAATTATTTATCCCGGAGCTTTGGTACGTGTCTCATTATAACTATATCTTAATGCTTACAATTTACATCCGGATTAGGTCTCCTAACCCGAAAGAACCGACTTATTTGATTTTACTCAGAGATCCAAATTCAATACTGATCTGAAAAATATATTATATTTTTTCATATAAATATTATAGGTATTATATTTGAACAGCCACAATCACTACTCCTTCGCATGTTTCAAGAGCTTCTCTCTCTCTCTTCTCGAGTATCTTCTATGCTGGCAGTAAAGAAACCTATTCGGCCGATAATTGTTGGTAACGCAGGCGTTCAGGTACTACGGTAACCGTTTACTATCGCAATACGAGTGTTTACAACCTCTAGGTATATTTTATAAAATAAAGCTCAAGACTTGAAAGATATATGTTAAAGATACAAATGAAAATATATAACTTTTAAATGTACAAATATAATAGTAATTGTACATTTAAAAGTTGTTATTCAAACATAAACCGTAAATATAACAATGTGGTATTATTGAGCAGAAACAATAGGTATGTAGTTATGAGTTGTTTTTATTGTAATATATATTTTCGAAAAACAACTATACTCTCATGTCAAAACAGCGTGATTGTACGAGAATTTAATAACATAGGTGGATAGGCGCAAATATGATCAACATCCTCGACACATACAGTACTTAATTAGTACTAAATGACACATTATTCCATATATTGTGTTATGCTGTTGTTTTGGTAAACATTGTGAGGAAATAAATGAGGATAATAAGAAATAAATAATTAGGAGGTTACATAATCATGTTTATAATATCGGTCGTGGCGTAGTCGCGAAAACCCAATAGCGGGCGGAGCAACGAACTGGGATGTTTTAATGCAGAGACACGACTGATTCTAGTGGAGGAAGAAGATAGGATTTGCTCAACAGGGACAAAATCGGCTCTATAAGTAATACCTACAATATTTCTTAATCATTGGACTCACGAAATTGTAATAATGAATCAGAGCTCACAGCCAGCTGACTACCTAGTTCAAAACTATTTGTCTCCTAGAAACCAACATTCTTAATTGTAACCAGGATTTAATCATATATAATTTATTATCTCAAATCCTACACCGTCGATTATTCAAACAATCATATTTTCAAGACAAATTACCAAATTATTATGCTACACAAATTCTTATATAATGTCAAGAAATTAATCTCTAGTTAAAATAACACAAAGGTAACGGTGCAATACCGTTGCTTGTTTGTTGATTTGAAATCGATGTATTATTGAACGTCGATTTAAGGATAACGGGTGGCGCTCATTGACTTGGTAAACTTTTGTAACTAGCTCCGCACATCACTTATTCATTACTTTATTAAACAGTTTCAACAGTTATTTGGAATAAAATTTACAGTTTCAACTGTTTGAATTAACTTATGAAACGCGTCATCCCATTTTATTTTATTACTTTGAAATGGTATTCAGAAACAAAATATACATAAATTTCGCTTTCTGGTCGCCGGAAATGACATTGAAACAAAATCTAAACGATTCCTCATAAAGATAAGAAAGATGAAAAAAATACTACGGGTACCTACTTGGTACCCTCATTAAAGACCTTTGAAATATAAGCATTATATAAGTAACATAACAGTACAGTACTGTAAAAGTAACAGCGAACTGAACTCTCCGGATTTTTTACACACATAAATTAATATTTTAATAAAATCTTCTCAAATTGCAAAGATAATTTTAATTTTGGCTTTCCTTGAAGAAAAAATAGAAAATCAGAAATTAGAAGGAGAAGACGTCATTCTACTGTATTATTTTTCTCAGATGTATGACTTTGAAGGAAACGAGTTTAAAACGAAACATTGACAGCTAAAATAAAATAAATATGACACTGAATACTCAATGTCGGTTGTTCGTTAAAATATGTGGTTTCCTATGGAAAGACAGATTTCTCAAAGCAATTTCAAAATTATCTATTCTGAATCATTTCACGTAGGTATCCGACATAGCTTCTCAGTATTCGGTCTTGACCTAAAACATCTATTTTTAATTGAATTTTACAAACCATCACTTCATGGAAAACCGTTTGCTTTCATTACATCATGTGTATAAATTTTCCTTCACAAATCTTTATAATGAATTCATGTGCATGTTTCTTGTCAAATAAATTCTATGCATTTAAATGTATTTCTTTTATTTTGGATCGGAGTCAAGTCTTCGACGAATTTAATGAGTTGGAAACGTAGTGAAAAATTTTAGGAGTAAACATATAATGATTTTCCGTGAATTCTGAATAATGATGTAGGGATAACGTTTGATACTTTAATAGTTGATCGTATATCTTTGAGTATATGTGGTGATATTAAACAGATGGCGCAGTTGGCAGTGTCTGTCTATTACAAGGCCGTGGGTTCGATACCCGCGTGTGATTAATGCGACTCGTCCATTACTATGCAAATAGCTAGATGTCTTTACTTGTATAAGGACACTTGAAGTGACTGAATAGTTGAAAAGCGCTTGTCATAATATACTAGACATGTACTTGTCATAGTAAGGATACAGTGTAACGAAGAGTTGATTAGACTGTGGAATGGACTTTATAAATCCATTAATAAATGGTCACGTTAGGATGTAGGATGATAACTGCAAGAAGTACTAATGTGGAAGGGTAAAAATTTAGAGATAGACCTAAGTATGAACTGTGTGAAAGATGACATGCTTAGAATGGAAATAAGCGGCAGATGGAATGGAACGGAAAATAAAAACCCAATAATATAGTTTCGATTGATGACCTGGAAGACCATTAATATGAATTTGATCACATTATATACAAAGGATATTGTTTTTCTCTAAAACACTTAGGTGGCTGTTGTTATTTGTAAATATTTTTCAGCGAAGCAAGCATTGCGATTCATTCAACAATAGTTTTATCGCGTCTTTTTATATTACAAGAAGTCACTGTTCTAGAACAAAAAGCTTCTAGATCCTTCATAAAATGACAAGGAGAAAATTGCCAAATAAAATTACCATAGCTGGTGCCTGTCGGTCTGAACTCAATTGTTCTGCGTCTAGTCTCAGTATTGATCCGTCTGCGTCTCGCTATTTAGGTTACGCTCAAAGTTTATTACACTTATAACTTACCACTCTCCTGCCTACTACCCAATAACTTGCAACAAAGCCGGATAGTGAATGTCCTCTAAGTTTAATATGCGTAAATACTTGGTTAGACCTACTAATTATTTAATACGTTAGAAACAGATATTTTTTATACCAATAACGTGGCAAACAAGCATACGGCCGGCATGACGGTAAGCTAGTGGCTACCGTATCCTATGAATGCTTGTATCACCACGGACTATCACTCGAGCTTTGCCGACCCTAAAATATGTATAAAAATGTTAATTTTAATTAAGATACATATTTCTGTGAAAGAGAAATGGGCCCTGTAGGGAATGTGATTCCAAAGTGAAGTATCACGATTCACGGTTATACGTTGTATCTTAATTTAAAGGATAACTTCTTACATGTTTTAAAATATACATTTTCTTAAACATTTTTTTTAATGCAAAAAAAGTCTGAAATTAAATTATAGCCGTGCTCCGGGACTTTGTGCTCAATTAATGCAGAACAAAATTTATATACTCTTCGAAATAGTAAAATAAATGTGTAGTGCTGTAAAATAAATATCAAATATTAGGTACATGTAGATAAACATTCCTAATGAACAGAGATTGGGAGAAATCTACAATCATAATACTTTTATAGTAAGTATCACGATTCAAAAAAGAGGCGAGTATCGGCGCGCCACGGGCGGCGCGAGTCAGATAATCTCGTACTTACCCGTTTTTCTATAAGCAACTGTCTTGTCGACCCTCAAACACATAATAAATTAGGCCAAACTGACAGATGACATTATACTTAGCCCCATCGACACCTAGCATTCGGCTTCGTGCGTCATAATATAATAAAAATAGTACATAAGGTCACACGGCCGCCGCGCCGTCTCTTAAACTCGCTTTCAAATTTTATTTTAAGAATTTCCAACACTATTATGTAAAACTGTCCACAATCTCCGCTCCTACTAAATTTATTGAACACTTTATTAATAGTTACATTCGCATAAAAACACGAATTTACTTCACTATACCGCGAAAAGATCGCATAAGTGTCAAAAGAACTGGCACACACAATTTTTCCACAAGATAAAAAATTTAATTGTAGTAAATGAACTATTCATGGACTAATCCAATTTTAACTATACAGCATTGATTAAAGTACATCCCTACCTACCGCTTTAACTACAATGGAAATACATATTTTCTAATACGAATATAGCTTTCTTTGTTTGTATTCGTCAAAGTCGATTGACTTAATTTGAGGATCGGAAACGTGCGAGTGATACCCCGGTGTTGCAAACATCCATAGGCAACCGCTTACCATCAGGCGGTCCTAATGCTTATTTTCCACCTAAGTAGTATAAAAAAATACATTCGATCACTGCCATTTATCTCGGCAGATATCAGAATAATGACAGGGCAGATCACTGACCAGGACAAATTGAACCTTATTGTTACCTCCATATGAACCAAAAATATGTAATCACTAGCTTTTACCCGAGGCGTCATCGCCCACGTGGTTCTACTATCCCTCGGGAACCACATTATTTACCGGGATAAAAAGCATCCTATATGTTAATCCAGCTTATAAGCTATAGCCATTACAAATATCATACATTTACAAACACACACACACACACACAAACTTTCGAATTTATGATATTAGTGTGATTAAAGCAAAGCTTGGCAAGCTTCAAAGATTTAATAATTTAAGAATAAAGTGGCTACTCAAGACTCCATCTTGTGTAAAATGATGAAGAATTTTTTATGTACGTGCGTATACCGACTCCGCTAGCTTTTACGGTCGGCAACGCGCGAGTAATACCCCTAGTGCTGCAAGCGTCCATAGGCTGCGGTAACGGCTTACTATCAGGCGGGCCGTATGCTTGTTTGCCACCTTAGTGGTATAAAAAAAAACTACTTACAAAATTCCTTACTAATTCCAGTACATGAGTATGAATGAGATACCCTGGTAGGTATGCTATGCAGGCAAGCGTCTATATCGTCAACGGTGATCGCTTCCCATCAGGCGGACGTTTCCAACTCTCGAAGTATAAAAAATACTGGTTAGACTTCCGTATAAAATTTTAATTAAATCCAATTCAAACTAGACTAGGGTTTCCCGTTACAACCTGTAGGCTGGACTAGAACAATGGACAACTCTCAAGGAAAATGAGCGAATGTCCAGACAATAGCTTAAACTGGTTAGAAGGCCGACGGGTCTGCATTATAGAACGGGTTACCGACCTTTGTAATCTGTAAGAGACATAATTTTAAAGTATCGTTTTCCACGGACAAGGTCGGCTGAGCATTTCATGAGACCATACTAAGGACGAATAACAAAAGAGGCTGCAGATAAACTTAAAACAACAAGTACCCTTTACGGATCTTTTATACATTCTTTTGGTTGATTTTATGTGATCTTACTTATGTTACTAAGTGAAATGAATTGGCGCTGCGATGGAAAACTTAAAATTAAACTTAATAAATCTGACGATTTGAAAGTGCTTGCCTGTAAAGTCTAGTCAAATAAAGATCTTTTTGAATTTGAATTTGAATTTGAATAATCAACTAAGATTTTTAAAACAAAATATATAAACCTGTATATGATACAGTATGTATATTCACGCAAAATTTAAAATACCTTTATCATTTTACCAAACCAGTACTTTTTTTTATAAAAACACAAGTTAAAATTCTAAATTCGTTGATCTACCAACAACTCTTCTCGTAAGTATTTATGTGTTTAGAACTTGTATTTAATTTTCTGTACCCATGCGATGACACTGCGATTCACTACTGGATTATAAAGGGTCTAAAGCGAATAAAATAAAAATAATAATAAAAAATCGCAAGCGATGAATGCGACAAGACAATCAATTTAAAGTTCTTGTATACAGCCCAGCGATAAGCGTTTACGAAGTTCAAAATAGTACATTATTTAACGCTGAGGTAATACGATTAAAAAACACTAATTAAAAAAACACTTTTTTTATACCACTTAGGTGGTAAACAAGCATACGGCCCGCCTGATGGTAAGCGTTTGCCGTAGCCTGTGGACGCTTGCAACATCAGGGGTATAACTCGCGCACTGCCGACCCTGCAGGAATCTCTTCACACCCTTCTTGAAAAACCCTTTAGCAATGTACTGCCAAATATCTAACTATAGACTACATGGGTTACATATCAATCAGCAATTGGCCAAGAGCTAATAATGTAGGTATTTGACCATACACGCACTGAATTAAACTTGTTGAGTAAATCGTCCGTGGACATCTGCCAAGAACCTGACACACCCCAGGGCGTCTGACGTCCACCAAGACGTCTTTGATCTCAGTTCACATATTAACGACTTTGATTTATAATGTGAGACGAAAGAAATCTGTCTTCGCGAAACCAATAATCTTAATGCGTTTCACGTTGTATAAATATTGCTGGTTCATAGAGTGAGAATAACTTCCTGGTTCTGATCGCTAACCTGTTGGTTTAGTCATTGCAGATATTGAACACAAAGAAACATTTTCTTCGCTATAGAGTTTAGGCGGATAAATAAAAACACTTTCGCCGCATTTTCTAAATGGGGCTCGTTGAGAGGGAAATCGGGATCAAGCTCGTTTTCCCTCAAAAATATTTATTACATCCAAGGTGGCTTTTGAGATCATGGTCCCGGTCCCGAAAGCCCACCGACTCTTTGTACTGTAATAATAATAATATTTGGTCGTGCCCTTGCCATACTCTCTGCCTTCTGAGGGACTTAAAGGCGTGATGATAATATGTGGAATATAATAATAAAGGATTTTTTTTAAGTGGAAACTCTGGCGCTTATTATTATTATAATGTTTAAAAAGTGTTTAAAGTAAATATATTTTAATTTTTCTGACATTTCTGCTTTGATTATAAGCATTTCGCTTACAAGATAATGTGACAATTAAAATACATTAAATAAACGTAAATAGAAAATGCAAATTACCTATCAAAATATACATAAGAAGTCTCAGAAACAAATAGTTCCAACAGAATATTATTAATTATAAACATTCGTACACTTTACTCATGGTAAAAATATTTGTAATGATGAGTAATTTGCCCGAATCAGGTCCCAGTACCCATTTCAGTATGCAATTGAATAGGTTTATTGTTCTTTTATTGTCATGCCACGTTAATAATATCTATATACGTACAAATAAAATGCGTAAGTTCATTAGTAGACCAGGGTCGATAATTTCTGAAACAAAAAAAAGTTAGTAGGATGAAACCCATTAAAAAAGAAAGGGAATATATAACAAAAATGCAAAGGAAAATAAATAATTTACGGCCGATCTGAGGTCGGGAAGTGGGGTGCGTTTTCAAGGGTAAAAAAAGGTTTATCTCGATTTCCGGCAAAACTACAAGCCCTATGTCCTTACATTTGCGCCTCTGAACATTCATTGATGACATTGTGCAGAAGGTTTTGTAATTCTTCTTATGTCCCACACTATTTTCTGTTCTTCATCAAGGCTACTTAAAACTTACTTCTCTAGTTTACGGTGACCGCTTACCATCGGACAGGCTGTAAAAATATGCCTCCTTTGTGTTAAAACAAAGATATTCTGTAGGGTACTAACACTAGGCTAAGGCAAACAAAACGTTCAGTTTACCTATTATTAGAATAGTTTGTTGACTTGCAGATAGCAGGTACGATTATTAATATACCTGTATGAAGCTATCTGATATTTTTGATTTATTGGCATCCTCGATGAAGGAGCCGCATGATATCCACGTGTTAGTTACATGCTAGGCTTTATTACAGACGATATTAAGCCTACCCTATTTAGATATAAATATTAGGTCCTTACATATGAAATTGGCGTTTTGTATGGGAGGAACAAAAAGTCGAATATTTTTTAACATAATATATTTAATTAATCAAAGTATGAACCATCATTTTCTATGCACTTTTGCCATCTCATAGGTAGTTCATTGATCCCTTTACTAAAAAAACCAGTCGGACGGGAATCAATAAAATCTTTGAAGGCGATTTGGACTGCCCCATCGGAGTTGAATTTTTTCCCTTGCAAGAAGTTATCCAAATTTCGAAAAAAATGGTAATCTGTTGGAGCAAGGTCCGGGGAGTACGGAGGATGTCTTAGACTTTCCAATTGAAGCTCTTCTAATTTAGTAGCCGTCTGTAGCGCAGTGTGTGGTCTAGCGTTGTCGTGAAGCAGCAGTGGCGTGGAGCGATTGACCAGCCTAGGTTGTTTAGCCGCTAGCTTTTCCATCATGTTTTGCAATTCCTGACAATAGACATCAGCCGTAATAGTCTGGCCAGATTTGAAAAAACTGTAATGAACAATACCGGCACTAGTCCACCAAACGCTTACAAGTAACTTTTTTGGGGTTAATTTTCGCTTGGGGCAGGATTTGGCTGGCTGGCCAGGATCTAACCATTGCGCTGAGCGCTTCCGATTATCGTAAAGAACCCATTTTTCATCACAGGTAATGATTCGTTTTAAAATACCTTCATTATTGTGCCGGTTTAGTAATGTAACGCAGCAGTCGACGCGCGTTTGCCGGTTTGTTTCAGTCAATTCGTGAGGTACCCACCTTTCAAGCTTTTTAATCTTCCCAATTTGCTTCAAGTGAATTAAAACAGTTTTATCACTAACATTGCAGCCTGCAGCTAACTCGGACGTGGTTTGCGATGGATCCGCTTCCACAATAGCCTTCAACTCTTCATTATCAACTTGAGTCTCAGGCCGTCCACGGGGCTTGTTCTGCAGGTCGAAATTTCCAGAACGAAAACGTTGGAACCAAAAACGAACTGTGTTTTCTTTTGCAACACGACCGCCATACACATCATTCACCCTTCGAGTTGTTTCCGCAGCACTAGTGCCACGGCGGAACTCGTACTCGTAAATAATGCGATATTTAAGGTTTTCCATTTTGTAAAATGAGTGACGCAAACAGAAAAAAACAGAAGAAAAAAAACAAATGAATGACGATCATCGAAGCACAAATACATGAGTCTATAGCTGTACAAATTTGAATTTGGAATTCCTTACCAAAGAGGAGAAATTCGTGATTAAAGTGGCCAGTACGAAAAACGCCAATTTCATATGTAAGGACCTAATATTTTATAATATACTAAACTTTTCCAGCGCATATGTTTTTGCGCACATAAAATGTTACTAGGGATAAAGAAGAACTACTCTACATGCCTCTAGAAGCGATATCTGTCATTCTAGATCTATGGCCCAAACTATTTCTGCCTTTTTTAGGCTGAGAGTCATCATGAACACAGCAAGAAAACAATTAGGTAGTTTTACCAAAAGAATAAGTACTTATGGTTTTACCTAACTACGAGGTAATAAACACAAAATGTTGGTGTATGATTGTAATTAATAATTATTAGTGTTGGCAACTGGTCGAAAACTTAGGCCGCTTTTTTCTATAGAAAAAGTAATTGTATTTTATTTTGACAATATATGTTAGTTTCTGTCGGATTGCCTTTTCGTTTAGTTTATAATAATAGTTTTGTTAAGTGCTCTGTTGTAAATATTTAATTAATATACAGTTTTCCACTATCGTACGTCTAATTCTTTAACATCCTAATATATTCCACTCGATCGCTATCAATAAGTTTAATTAAAAACAAAAAAAAATACTTTTCCTTCATCAATCCTGGCTGTGTAATCCGTTGTTAACTTGCACCTACTTCTTTCATAGCCCATTTTCCAAGAAAATAGATATCTGTTTTCGTTCCAGTTGTCAAGGCTTCCTTAACTTTCTTTTACATCTGGCAGACCCGTAACGATTGGCAAAACTAATCAATTGACAACCGGGAAAGATTTGATGAGGGCCTCGTATCCCTCCAAATCAACTACTGGGTTCAAATAAGGCTGGCATACTTTTGCGCTATCAATATGCGCAATAGCAATTGCGCCTCGAGATCTGGCCGTCCTTAATTAAAGGAAATATATTCAGCGTCCTTTTCAGAACAAGGCCAATTTAGATTAGCAACTGAAACTACGAACAATAAAAGTAAACTGAGATGATGAAACTCTATTTCAATGTCAAGAAAACACTGAATGTGTTAAATCACGAAAAGTAACTATTAGTACCTTGTATACTGTGCTCGAAGGTAAACCATCAGTACATAAGGAAGATCCCTTTTCCTTAATCCTTGGGATGAGATGTAGATGAGTAAACTAAGTTCTTGTTTGTACAAACTAGGCGGATATCTTCAAAATAAATAGTCAACAACGAGCTGTTCACATAATAAATCCTGTTCATTGCGATAATGCGTCTTTACGATTATTAATTTACTTTTTTTTTATTTCTTATTTCTAAACACGCCATACTATCTATACCAGGTAAATATATACAGATACACATAGAGGATTTTAAGCAAGACAAATCGATTATAAGACGTCAAATCTTTATCATTATTATGCCAGTCGTCAGATGAAGGTAGTCTAATTTAAGGCCGTTTCACAGATATGATTTCATGTGACCAAATTATGGTTTATTAATTACAATTCTCGAATATCATCGTTTGATTGAGGAAAATGTTGAATAAGTATTAGACCGGACTTAGATGATTAAAATGGATATACACGTATCTGGGCAGAAAAGTGCTAAATGAAACACGTATGTTTTATAGATACCGTAACCATAGAAACAAAAACAAAAAGTACATTATTATTTCACTCGGTACGAATGGAATGACTGGTCTCGTGAAAAGTGGGTTTAATAACACCCACTTTTCACGAGACCAGTCATTCCATTCGTACCGAGTGAAATTACAGTCTTAACCTTATTACAGTCTTATTACCTCATTCCTTGTATTTTTGTCTGTTTGTATTTAATTTACATTATGCAGATCCCTGGAAGAGGCTTTCTCAGCTGAATATTGATAATACTAAATGAATGACAAACGACTGACAGCCTAAATTAAATGCATGAAATGTCGCAGACGAGTTCCATGTAGCTTAGATGAGCTCGAAGAAAACAATTTTGAACAAGAATCCTCTAAGGGTGTAACAGGGGTAAGAAGGGTACAGCTAGTTGTTAGTTTATAGTGATCAAGTGATTCATTATCTATACATGAATTTGCTATTCTCAAAACTACCAAATTCGTAGGTGACGTTTTGAGTGGCCCTTGGCATCAAAAATCGCTTCCGAATTAAATTCAAATGCGGAGAACAACAGCTATTTACAAAATTTACTAAACAAATGGATATTTTGTTTGACATTGAAAGGCAAAGAGCGCTAATAATTGGCGCTTACGCCCGCTACGCCTAATTACAAATGGACACCATACCTCCTGACACTTCTATCATCGCCTTAATATTTGGCAATGGACCAGTTGTGCACAGACGGGAATGTTGTTTTGACTTTTTACGAATAGAGTAGTGATTTGTCATCATTCGTTTACCAGTCAACGCGAGTACGGCAGCTTGCTAGGTCTACGATTAACACGTGGTGCTGTATCTATTCGATCAACTAATAGTAAAAGATATGGAAAACTATGTCAGCATAAAATCAACTATTCCTATCTCTAAGAAAACCACAGCTGAACACATTTCTATATCCACGTTGAATGATTTTTAATTAATATCTTTTTAACGCATAATTTAGTGTTGTTATTATGACATCTCGCATTTGGAAACAGTCGAGCGCTCGAGCGCTTTCAGTCACCGTATTCGACTTTTTTTCTGGATTTCACTGCAGTACGATTCAGCGCATCATGCTAATAAATATCTTCAGTGCGAGTCTATAAAGAACCAGACAATTACTGCCAGTTCATCTAACAACTAACCACTTGGCACAGTAAATGTTGTACTAAAAAAATTTGCTACGAATGTTACTTTTTATAATAAGAGAATGTTTTATAAAAGCTACTGCCAGCTCTCTAAATGTCAGATTTTCCTTCTATTGACCGTTCTGGGCCACTTATCTTCAAATGAGCCAGAAATTAAAGATTACAGAAAATACGAAGCTGATATTAATTATATTATTGCGAGTTACACCAGTCTCTGAAATTAGTTTAGTGTAAGCTTAGACACGGATGTATTTAGTGCTATGGACAGCGTCCAAGAACATCCCACTATATAAGCAGGTCGGTGATCTCACGTCGATTCGACAAATCGAAAGTGTACGCGATAGGTAAATGTATTCCCGGCCTGAATAAATATGAACTTTATATACTTATAAATAAAGTTAGCAATAATTCTGGCCATGAATAGTATACAAACAAACACATGTGATGTGTCCGGAGTACATAAACCACAGACCAAGTGTACATTTCACTTCTACTAGCGTCAAATCCATTGACAGCTGACGTTCAGTCAACCCCGAGTTGTGAGCTGATGCTTTGAGAATAGTTATGTATCTTCGATGGATATGTAAAAGACATACTAATGTCTTTTACATATCGTCTAGTATTAAGTCCTGGCTGATGTACCTAATGAAAAATTTACGTTTCCACATGTGTGTAAATAGATCCATGCTACGTAATCTCTATAAAATTAAATTAAGGTTAGTTTTTCAAGTGGGCGTGGTTGATCATATCCGAAATTATGAGGAATAGCAAGTACTCAAAGGAAGGATTCGATTTTGATGAAATCTAAAACGACATCGCTCGATTTTTGAAAAATCAATATTCATAGCCAGAAATCGTTTTGACATTCTATAGACCATTCTATAGGAAAATAGATTTTTCAAAAATCCAATGATATCGTTTTAGTTTCATGAAAATCGGGCCAGTGACTCCTTTGAGTAATTTTCGCTATTCTTCATAGTTAAGGGCTTAGCCATCGCCGCCCACTTAAAAAAACATCCTATAGGTACACTTATTAGGCTCTTCGAGCGCTGGTTCGCACGTGCATATCGCCAGTCTGGGTCCGAGCATATTCTGAATCTGCGTCGTAACGTAAGACGTGTCTTGTGTTGCATTAAGAGTGGCCGAATCGAGCACTTCGTAAATGATTTACTGTTTACTTACGAGCTATTTGTGTCCGAGTTGGAGTTGTATATAATTGCGTCCAAATATAACTTCACAACACAAATATTTTCGTACATCAATGTTTACAAACGTAAAGATTTACAGAGCCGTAATGGATTTTTCTCGTGTTTCGCGTAATCGTAGAGAATGTTATTTCCTCATACTCACTTTACATTACGAGGAAACTCAATTCACGTTAATTTATTTTTTGTACGAAATCTAATAAGATTTTCCTCGTTGAATTTTGTTTGTTCAATCAAATGGCTTGGAAATCTGGTAAACTATTAGCAATTAATATTACAATTAAAATTATATAGTCTGCCAAGCCCCCATTTCATTTTACAGCTATGTACTTTTAAAAATAGCTACTTCAACCTCATACATTTTATTTGCTAAATTCCAAGTCATCATTTAGTAGAGGATAAGGTTTTATGTTTGAATGTGGACGGGTACAGGGGTCGAGGTAGACCTAAGAAAAGATGGATGGATTGTGTGAAAGATGACATGGCCAGAATGGAAGTGAATACAGAGATGACGGCTGATAGAGAAGGATGGAAAGAGAAATACATATTGCGCCGACCCCAAATAATATGGGATAAGGGCAGGAGAATGCTGATTTAGTAGAGGATAACTATTTGAGTTGGTAGTCCACTTCACATAAATTGCAAGCGAGAGTTCGATACGTAGAAAAACCGTCAAACGTATTTATTGTCGTTAAATGTCGTAATGACTGCTTGCCAAAATCCTGACACAATATGTTGTTTTGTTCTACCCTTAGAATACGGACTTACGCTAGTTCTTCCAGTAAGCCGTGTAACATAAACTGCTAGGGCTGATATCAAGCGAATGTAACAACTAACAGTCTGTTGAAACTGACAACACAAACTTTGGGCACAACGTAGCGAATCGAGATGAAGACGGCGGCGCTCCTAAATATTACCTCTTTAGGCCAACTTTAGGCTATACGATCGCTTTAAACCACAGTGTAAGCTTTAATAGATAAATTTGAATGGGATTATCACGGTATGCTTAAGGTTTTTTCTCATCTAGGTCAAGGTAACAGACACAGTGCAGTGTCGACGCAATAATATGACTCCTACACTCCCAACTGATGTCATAGCTGTTATTTAATTAAATAGGCTTGGTTTCATTCATTCATTTCATTCACTACTGGGAACTACAAAATTGTAATGGACTAATGAAAGTAATGGAACGGACTTATGATTATTTCCCAGAATGCATGTGAAAATTGCTGTTACAATGTAATTAACTAGATATAACAATTCGTTAATTAAGGTACTGACGTCATTAAGTACTCTTGTATACTTTGCCAAACACTATTCGGTACCGATATGTAACCTAATATTAAATTCATTAGTCTGTTCTTTACAATGTATTCTTAAAAAAAACAGTTTAAATTTGCAGTTTTCATTCCTATCTTTGCGGATATAGGTACTTTCTTAAGAATAAATTATTTCAGGATTTTGCAGGATTTGATTCTGATGATTTGAATGTTCTTTTATGTAAAAATTCTAAGTAGGAACCATTGTAGTAAAAACGAGAATTGCGCATTTAGAATTTTATGCATGTATAAAAACGCATATTGACTTAGGTACTAAAGATCCGATAAAGAAAGAATCCATTGAATACCAAATTCCTACAAATGAAGCAAGAAATAGCATTTTGGATTTCGGAATGCTCTTTGTGAGCAAAAGAAGTATAGCGTTCTTTGCTACAGTGAGGGCTTTTGTAGGTCTGACACTCTTTGGCAGCATTTTAGCTGGGAGAACCTACTATAATTTGTCGTATGTAAATATTGTAAACATTGTTCGTAGTTTTGTTAATGTTAGTTTTAAATACCAAAAAGAGTAGTCGAGCAGATGTTTTGTTGCTGTGTAATTGTCATCTTATTGAGTATGTAATTTGTTCCTATAAAAATAACGACGTCTCTTTGCCGCTAATGTGACTTCAAAACTACTATAAAAATTACCCGCAGATATTTTTTTTTTGCATTTTGTTTGCAGGTATTAAGTTATGAACCCATTCCCGTTCAATCGAGTTTTTGGCTTGCTTTGTTATCTGTCTGTTTGTCAATGTTTACCCGCTTTTCAGTCATTACTTCGATCGAGAATAAGAAGTACACTAATAATAAAATTAACGTGTGATACTGCTGGTCGAATTTACATAAACAGATTACCCACATACTCAAATAATTTCACATGCAATGCAATTCATTTTAGCATGGAAATTTTATTTTCATTTGTGATTGTGATCATTTTTTTTCAAAAACGATATATTGTATCATAGATTTATAAAATGTTTCTTTTCATTTAATTCAACAATGATCATTATAGAACAAAATTACAAATATGGCTTAGCCAAATCAACTTCGCGGAACAATAAGATCAATCGGCATATCATAATAATGATATGCCTGATTTCATAATCGCCCCTGTAACATCTATATTATCAACAAACAGAACTTTGATAGTGTAACGAGACTCGAACTATTTTAGTACATGTTTACTATATAAAGAACATAATTATAATAACCGAGGTCATTCAAACAGGACATCTATTTCGGTATGGAGCTGCCATTGTCAAACAGTGCCTAATCAGCTGAGATTATTTTTAGTGTTGCAACCGTGTGACATGTTTTAATGACGTCTGATTATCTATAAGAAGGATGTGTCAGTAGACTTCCTTGTTTATGTAAGTTGTAGTAAAAAAACACGTACAACAGATACTTATGCGAAAGTAAAGGGAACGAGCGCGTGTCGTGTTACGTTTAAGGGTCGTTAAGGACCTTTTATCTTTACACATATTATATATACATAGTTATCTAAATACGCGTATTTGGTAAGCTCTGGTGGTCTTTATTTGTGGGTGTAATGTGTAGAATTTTCATTTTTAATAACTGGAACATTGTTTGTTTTCATCATCATTACCTTAATGACCATAGTCCCAAATAATTGGGGCAGCTGTAAATGTTTTTAATCCCAAACCCCTCTTTCTGCAGCCATAACATTTTATTACATAAGTTATTTTTTATTGCTTTAGATTGGGAATATTTAGACAATTTTTATACATATTTATAGAAAGAAAGAAATAAAATACATTTATTGATAACAACACAACACAAAAACATATGATTTTATTAGATCTTATTCCTTTATGCTGTCAGTACAGCAAATTTTCAATGTAAGTTTGGCACTGTGAATGATTACGGTAAACGCTTATCAAGAAGCGATGTTAAAGTTGTGTGCAACCTTTCTAGTGTAAAAATGACACGTGAATTTTGCAACGTGCGGCGTCTGCGAATATTACGATATTTTGGTCACCACGTGATATCCGCCTACTCTGATACAGTTTGTTCCCATGACTCATTTGCACATCATTGGGGATGATGTGGTTTAATTTTGCGATGACTTATGTAGACTACATTGATGATCATTTCATCGCTAGGCACATGGTTACTGCTGAAGATGGATGAGGTTAAGGACGTTTAAATAAATTATAAATGGACGTTTAAATAAAGTTTTGGTGATTTCTTAAGTCTTGATCAGTATTCATAGCCGTGGTGGCCTTGTGGTTGAAGCAACGGCCTGTCATCTGATGGGCACAGGTTCAAATCCCGGCCTGCACCAATAAGTTTTCTAAGCTTAAGTAAAAAGAGAGATAGGGTGAATTGGGATCTCGCGTGGGTTTTCCCATTAAAATTGCAGCCACCCGGCTGGTGATTGTACCTTCCTTCACATTATAGAAGACCGCAGTGACATAACAATACCTAATTTGATGTAGTGTTGTGTTTCTGCGGTACGTAAGATTGCCAGTGCTCCATGAGGACACGCTGGGCTAGTAGTAACTAATGCTACCGGCACAGTGAGTCCTCATTAACAACATGGTTGGCAACGGGTTGATGATACTCCTGCCCCTGGTATTGCTAGCGGCTATAGGCTACGGTGACTGCTTACCATCAGGAGGGCCGTATGCTTTTGGCCACACTAGTGGTAAAAAAAGTGTGCGATGTGGTGTGAAGAGTTAAGCATCGGCCTTTATGCTGTAGCGATTCGATGTTGTGCTGTAATGCTATAGATATCATTCCATCATTTATGTAATGTATATAAATAGAGAAGACGATAAAAATCACTTTGGCTTTTACTTTTGCTTCGGTTGCTCAAACGTTTAATGATAATACAATATGAGCCATCTGTATTACTCAGCGAATAATTTTCAGTCACGTATCGTATGAATGAAACGATGACTAACACTTGACATCATACTCGTAGCGCATGTTTTCAGTGATCCCGCAAACCACGTTATATTAATTGTTGTTAAGTATATTGGTGTGTTGTGAGTCTTGAATGACTAATTAAGGATAATGCAAGTGGCACCTGACTAGATTTATAATGAAGAGAATATCACACTTATGTTAAAAATAATATAACAGATAGTTAAAATAACTTTGTATTAAGTTCTACTTATAGTATTGTGTAAGTTAGATAAGGAAGAGCGGAGTACTCTGTCACAGGTGTCCCATGATACTTAAAAGGGTGCTCCAACAACTTGTTGGTAACATTTGGCTTTTTACACAATAAATATTTCTCTATTTCTAATAATTATCTACTGAGAATATGTGAATGAGAACATACTCAGATGAGTATGTTTCATTTCCCCATGGAAGGGATTATTTGTACGATAATGCTTAAGTATGTCTCAATTTTCATTGGATTAAATTTTTATGCTTAGATGCCACTGGATATTAGTAGTATTTAATTTTTAAAAAAGATGGTGTGATCTTTTACGGCCCATCTGATGGTACGCAGTTACCTAGCCTATAGCCGCTAGCAATACCTAGGGTATCACTAACACGTTGCCAACCATTTTGTTGATGAGGACTCAGCAGCATTACTACTAGTGCAACGTATCCTCTTAGAGCACTGGCAACCTTACTTACCGCAGAAACACAACACTATATCAATGTAGTAGTATGTAATTGCGGTCTCCTGTATGTTAGAGTACAGTCCCTCTTTGGGCGGCCTCAATATTAATGGGAAAACCCACGGGAGATCCCTATTCGCCCTCTCTTTTTTATTTATTATTCACTTTACTTATGCTTAGAAAAACTCATTGGCATAGGCCGGGGTTTGAACCTGGGCCCATCAGATGACAGACCGTTTCTTATAACTATAACTATAACATAGACAGATATCTATAAGCCAGTTGAATAAAACAATGTATCCGTATATAAATAGTTAAAGGTTAAACCAGTTGAAAGGTTAGTTTGTCCACGACAGGACGACTGTATTTATGAAATTGATAGGCGTATGATAATTAATATTCAAGTAATTGTGACCGAAGCTATAATGCTTAATTTAGGCTACTTTTATTTTAGAGAATTAATGTTCCGTGCAACAAAAAACGCTCATGAAATTGTGAACAAAATGCGAACGGTTGGACCGATTTGAACGAAACGTTCACTGGCAGATAGCAGATGCTATGAGACGTCACTTAGGTTACTGTTATTTTGGAAGAATAATGAGGGGGCCGCGCAAAAAAAGAAACCCATGAAATTATAGGCAAAACTAATCCCACGCGTACGAAGTCGCGGGTGAAGCTAAATAGTTATATATAACAATACTATAGATAGAGCAATCAATAAATAGATAAATAGTATATGCAGGCACAGAACAAAAATGTTTATCATCATCGGCTGTACGCTCCTCCGGTCACCATGGCAACGGAATTTAACGACAAGTTATCAAAAACGACAAAAAAAAAATCGCAACCCTTCAACCTCATGTTAAAAAGCAACCAAAACAACGAAAGCCAACGTGTTTATTTAGCAAAACTGTGATTATCAACAATTTTATTAATTAACAAATACAATTTGCACTCAGGATTCAGGTAATAAAAAAATCTTTAGTGTTATTTTGCGAGGTAGGTAATTTTAATTGGCATTTCAAAGTCATAAAAATACGATTTGTACTTTTATAATAATGTTATAACAACTATAAAAGGTCAGGCAACCACTCACATAAAACAATAAAATTCAACCAATAACAAAACCTGTTACAATTTTTATATTTCATAAGTAATAATATTATCTGACCATTTTTACGTAACTCTGAAACTTACAATTGTTAATAAAAACACATGTTCCATTAATCATTATCAGCTAAACAAGGCTTGTATACCAATCAAACCGCCTACAACCGCACAAAACTGGATAAGATCCGTACAATATCTTTTTAAGTACTAAGTTTTGTATTATGGTATCATTACTTCTACTACTACTCACTGTAATTTGACATTAACAACGGTGGGAATTGGTGAATTAATTGAGAAAATTCGAACCAACTGCTGCATGGAATAACCAATTAATATTCACAATTTCTAAAAACATAATCAAATTATTCTCGAAAGTCTGGTCATTCAAGTATCCTTTATTGTGACATCCAAAGCATCATTCAGTGCATTTACGTTATACATACACACACCGGAATTCATAATAAAATTAATAATTATGAGGTAACGAAACTCGTCACCTCGGGACCTTAGGTCATAAGTCTTCTTTGAACTGTAATTCTACAGGGCCCTTCCCGCCGGAACACAGCACCTAATGTAAAACTGGTAATGTAACTTGGTAATGTATGAGGAACAAGCGGCTTTTTTATACCACTAAGGTGGCACATAAACATACGGCCTACCTGATGGTAAGCAGTCACCGTAGCCTATTGCTGCTAGCAATACCAGGGATATCACTAACGCGTTACCAACAATGCTGTTGATGAGGACTCACTATGCTAGAAGCATTACTACTAGCCCAGCGTATCCTCGTGGAGTTTGTGGACATAATTAGGTACTTGGCGAGAAAATATCTGACTTGTCGGTCTCTTGCAACATGAAAAATTCCATCTCGCATAATGTTGGAGTATTATGGTAAACAGCAGTAAAAGTGAATTTTACTTGTGCCAAATCAAATGAGGATACTATACCTATAAAACGCGCATGAATGCGGTTAGCATTATATCATTCGCCGTTTAACACGAAATCCTGGCCTCAAAACGGTTTATTACTTGCTACCTATATACCTCAGAGCAATGATATTATACGCCTTTTTTCACATATAATATCATTGCCTCGGAGTAGATTTAATATTAATAATATAATACGTCTTATACTTAATACACTGACTAAATAACACTTTTAAAGATCTTATAAAATATTGCACCTACGCATACAAACTCCTGGTCCTATCTTACCCCTTTTTAAGTTACAAATAAAATAAATCTTAGCGTTTTTTTTTACCTATAATACACATCCTTTCTAAAAATTGATTTATTACGAAACGGATGTACGTTGCCTATTTACGCTTTTAAAGATCATTTTGAAGGATCCTTACTAAGTTTAGTATTTAAGTTTGAGTGTCCGATATTTCGGTAACATTCCAAGCGCTATGATAATATATTCATTCGACACTACTTTTCTAGAAACCGACTCAGGCAAAACATAACATACTTTTATTGTGTCGTAGAAGTCGTAGACTCTCGAGAGACTACGCTCAACGGTGGCTCGACAACGAGCCTACAAACCTACGATGAATGAACAGTTCTGCGTAGACCCTTATCTAAAAATAACTCCATACTACTTTACCCGCAGCATCCGCAGCTTCCTTCCTCTGTGGGAATTTAAGTAAGTATATTTGACATTATTCCTTATCGCTATTCAAATAATATCTCCGTATTATCAGGTAATATTGTTTGCTTCTTGTCCTCTTAGTAGATGTATTTTTGTAGTGCAAACTTGGTTATCTCATCCTTTCCGGTCTTGTCGCACGCAAACATACCGAAATAGAAATATTTTCGTTTCAATCGTGTATTGTGACCATGGTACCAATTCTGTTGTACGAAATCATTAAACTAAACTAATCTGACAGGTCTAAAAGTATTGCCATCGTTATTTAATCCCGCACATGAGAAAGGGATAGTAAGACTTTTTAGACCTATCAAATTAGTTAAGATTTGTAATATTGAACAACAGAATCGACACCAATGACATAGTTACTTACTGCTTGAGACATATCTTATACTAACTAACGAGATACGCAGTACTCAGGCTTTCAAAGAACCTCCCTACAAATCTGCATTTTGTGATCGAGATCTCATTACGTGTATAAACGAACATAATTACAGGGGAAAAGGTGAAACAGACATAACCCAGTTTGAGTAGAATGGCCTGCATGTGGGTTATATGAGGCGGGATCAGAAATAAGCTTCTGACGTAACTGTGACGTAACTGAGAGCAACTGTGTGCTCAGGTGTGAGGACGCTACGTGTGGCAAATGAACTAAGTTTTGTGGGATGAGACTTTATTAAAGTAAATGATCAAAATGGAACTAACGTGAAGCACCCAAAACTGTTTAATGTTATTGAACAAAATTCAGGCGTGTGTCTTGATATCTTAGTTATGGTATGAGACTATGGACGTATTCTATGCAATCTGTCTCATTTAAAATTTGACAAACGGTAACTCAGCTTCCACTGAACGCCATCAAAATGCGACGAATGCTGGCAGCATCGATACTGGCTGCTGAAAATGTCGAGAAATATACCAATACCTGTTACAATATTACCCACATCGAAGAACTCGACACTAGCGAACAGATCGCCGTACTCACGTACTGTTTTTTTTTGATAAGGTGTAAAGGAATTTCTCAACGGCTTAGTATAGATTTACTAAAACAACATTAAATAAGTAATTTAAAAAGCCGTTGCCATATTCGTGCATACCAACACAATGACAATTCTCTAATTTCTATATTTCATTATTCCTTATAAGGTAGTTCTAAAAGGATGCGCAGCGTTTGCGGTTTTCCTCGCATTTGCTCGGGCAGTAATAAATCTATATTAAAAAAATCTGCACGTAATACATTAGTACCTTATGTGTCATTTCATTCATGACCAAATGAAGAGTCATTCACTGCAGTTTTCCCATTAGCACCATTAGTAAGTTAATTTCCAGTCATTCATACTAATACAATGCGAAAGTAACTCTGATTGTTTGCTACCTTTTAGGATTAAGCGACTGAGCATATCGTAATAAAATTCGGCAAGGAGATAGATTATATTCTGGGAAAGGACATAGACCGAAGTGTAAACGCTGAATTTCAATCACACGGCCACTATAATTGCAGACGAAGTCGCGGGCAACAGCTAGAAGAAAATAAAAACTCGAAATGAGTAACGCATTCAAACCAGACCTAATATATACCCTCGACTGACCTTTACTTCTAAATGTATCTAATTCAGATATACAGAACTCAAGGCAGCGTATAATATGACTTGCAATGAGTATTCGATGAACCATAAATATATAATTTCATAGCTCAATGATTCCGTGGGCGTGACTCGATAATCGAAACTAATCAAATGCTCACATCTCGGGAATATTAGCCAATACATCTGTAACAGAAGCAAAACTACTCGTTATTTGATGATATTATATCCTTGGACAACAGTGAGTTCATTCCTCTTTGCTATTCTCATATTCTGGAACAAGTGTGACGTAATACTGGTAATACCTAACTTTGACGCCGTCGTTACGGATCAGAGAGCTTAAAATATCCAGTACTCGAATCCAGTATATTATTGGGTTGATTTACCATGAAGGTTCATTGATTTAAATAACTTTTGATGAAGCTGAATGTCTCAATTAGAGATAAGTAGAAGTTTAAAATAAACTAATGCTTAATGATAAGTACTAACTGCCATCGTACGGAGAATTTATTGATCTTTTCAACGGCCTTAGAGAATTAAGAGCCTACAGATATCAAACTGCGGGAATACTTCAGCTAATATTATGTATGAAACAACTCCAGTCCTCTCATCACTTTTATATTTACTATTATTTCGGTATTCGTGAGGACACACCAAGTGAACGAATCAACTTTTAACCGACATAATATGTCATTAGGATTTAAGTTAGTTAAATGCTAAAATAACTTCCAAATCCGAGAGCGAACATGGCAATTTCACTTGAAATTTTCCTTATAGAATCAGCATTACTACAAGTGCTTAGCAATTGGCAATGCTGCCAGTCTTGACACTGATTTGGTATTTTAACTGTAAAAATCCGTTTTATAACCGTTTCTACTTGTGGTAAATAACGATTGTTTGGGAACTGATTGGCTTACCCTACTTTTTCTACGCTTGTGTGCTATTTTCGCTGACGACCCAATAAACAGTTTCCGAATGTAGGCTTATCAGGTCGTAAATGTTTTATTTCTGTAGCGAAGTGTGCTTTGTTGGCGATTGTATTGTTTACTACGTCGTTAGTGGTGATTCTATCGATCGAGCACATCGGTTTCAGCCGGAAGGTTTCAGAAAGGGTGTATGGATTAATGCCAGGGCTTAAATTAGGTTAATGGACATGGCAAGGACAGCTTTCTGTGTTACCAAAGAATAAACTGCTTTCATACAGAATTAAATGGAAAAAAGTAACCTTTTATACAAGCTTTCTTTAAAGTTACATTTTGTTACATAACATGATTTCAAGTGAGCATTTAGTCGAAGCCATTAACGACGTCCAATATCCAAGAGAAGATTAAATACTTACGCACATAGTACACGTAATAAGATATTTATATCAGCAAATTCAAAAGGTCATAAACACAATATCAGTTCAGATGATAAATAGGTACATTTGAATTCTTAATTGGCTAGTCTTTTTCACTGAGGTAATATGACCGCCACATGGTTAAGGGTAATCAGCATTAATATTGCTTGCAGTACCAATGGATCTAAAGATATCTATCTACTCGTATTAAGTACCGTTCTAGCAGGATAATGAAAGAATAGGTTCTCCAATAATTCCTATTAAGCCTGTACTAATCCTCTTAGGAGTTATCGTAACTAAGAGACTTATAAAAATATAAATATCACGAATACGCTGCTGTCCTTCGAAAGCTCTAAGAACGTTTCTACTCTTAAGTATTTTTAAATTTAGTGTCAAATAATAATGATGAAGTAATTCCATTTGATACGGGACAGAGAGAACGTTCACCTACGCATGCAGCCGATAAAATGTTAAATTATATTAGTTTTAAACAGTTTACTCAGCCAATATAAATAATATGAAATCGTTTGATCTTGGCTGGCGTGATACTTAGTGACGTCACGTATTTTTACTGCTTCCTATGTACTCAATTATATGGACTCCATATCAAGTTATACCCCTGGTGTTGCAACCACCCTTGGGCTATGGTAACCGCTTACCATCAGACAGGCCGTATGCTTCTTTGCCACCAGTGGTGTCAATTACGATGCCTGAAGCCTGCCTAGTAGGTATGTATGTACGTATGTTACTATCAATAGTATAACGGATCTTAGAACGTCATTTTCATCAGATTATAGACGTCTGATCATCTTGAAATATTGCACACGTATTGAGAACCGATGACAATACAATAACTTTTAAGCGTTTTATTTAGTTTTTTTATCTGTTATTGATATAATATTTGTAACCAGCTTTCAAAAGTACAATGACCTCAAGACAATTAAATCGTCCATCCTATGGCCTCGGCATTCGACTAATGAGAGTCTCATGATCGCTCATTCATTACAACCGGAGATTACTGGAGCAATCGGGCGGATACTGAATGCCTACCCACTAATTGATAAGGCAGATGGAACTAGAATCATTAGTATGAATGACGTTTCCTGTAATTCAAAGACAACGTCATCTCTTGCCAGACTCATCAATTGCTTAATTTTGATGGTATTTTGCTTATGTCATTTTATGGTCCTTTGGTGATGTACTTAATAATTTTGAGAGATTTCATTTAAAATGACAGATCAACTCTTTCCGACTAATAGAAATAATATCAAGATAGTTAAATTGTAAAATGATAATTAATCTTCACCCTTTCCCACAAGGGTCCCCGAAGAGGTAAGCAGACAGAGGTGTTTGTGTAATTAAAACAAATTTTGCATAAAAAAATATACTTTTTTTAACAGTGTAATTAAGGTCTCGAATATGATTACGATTTTTTATTGTCATCCAACTAACCTAACGATATATTCTCCTAACCTATGTATGAGAATATGAGTGAGATGGGAATATGAGTCCCCCTTCTATGAATCTTGCACTTCTGCGAAAATTTCATGACAGCAAGAACGGCTTGGTAATTAAAACCTGAGGGCCTGAGGGTAATTTGAAGTTTTTTTACTAAATTCTCTATATAGACACGATGTGTTATTGAAATGCAATAAATTTGCCATTGCCTCTATGCCTATTTGTAACAAGCCTAACAGGGATAGATCAATTTTGCATCCGACCATTTCTAAATCAGTGACCTAACGAATACAAAATATATTATAATTTGCTTTGTCCGCTTAATGAGTGTGATACGGTCGAACGGCCTGCGCCCAGGTGAGCTCAGCCGTGGTTTCTTCCGACACGTGTTTCAGGACTTCCACGTCCCATCATCAGGGTGCCGCCGCGTTGGTCGAGCAGCGTGATGTCACATCGAGGTCTGGATGCTGGAGCAGCGCCAGAATGAGTCACTCATTTCTCAGCTTTAGTTACAGAAGGGTCTACGTGCTGTCGTGGCGTCTCACGCCACCATCATGCTGTGACGCTGCTCCAGCATCCTGTGACGCTGCTCCAGCATCCTGCGACGCTGGTCCAGCATCCTGTGACGCTGCTCCAGCGTCCGACCATCGTGCTGCGGCGCTGCTCCAGCATCCAGACCTCGATGTGACATCACGCTGCTCGACCAACGCGGCGGCACCCTGATGATGGGACGTGGAAGTCCTGAAACACGTGTCGGAAGAAACCACGGCTGAGCTCACCTGGGCGCAGGCCGTTCGACCGTATCACACTCATTAAGCGGACAAAGCAAATTATAATATATTTTGTATTCTATAAATATGAATTTCCGCAAAGTAAAACCTGAATCAATTCAATACAGTGACCTAACGGTTCAGCCGTCTGCTGACGTCACCTTTATTTCAGTCTGTCACTAACAAGAGCCGCATCTATGCGTCACTAAATATAGTGGGTAGTTATAGTGACGTGCTCGTACCTACACAAATATTTGATAGTGACATGCATCATAAGAGTATTATTTTTTGTCATTAACGTCTATATTTTGGTACGGTTCTCATTACTAAGTCTTTTATGCTACGAGCGCTTTTATGATTTTTTCTAACATTTTCAACATGAATACTATTAAATTACTAACTAATTACTTATCAGCTGTGAAATCCGAATCTATAAATTAGCAACGACTTTATAAATCGCTTCTACTTAGAATAAAATATTTTATGATAAAAAAAATAAAGGCTACATTAATATGGCAAGATACGACACAGCAGTTATTAGAATTTTTGAATTTCGAATTCATCATTTAAATAGGTTTCTAAAAAACTTTACACACAACAGCACAAAGTTGATATTTGCTTATTTCGATTAACTCTGAAACTCTAGCCAGCGACAAAACCGCGCTAAGGTGTAAACTTGTAAAGTATAATTTATCGTTTTTACAGACCTTAAATCGTTTAAATGTCAGTTGAGTTGTTCGTTTAATTTTAGAATTAGCATTTTGAATGTGTAAATACATTAAAATCTGTAAAAATTATCATAACGATTATGATTGTAACTTCTCACTGTTTTCAAATAGGTACGTGTGAAGATATAATATATTTTTAACACATTTTTTGTGTTCTATAATTTAGTTTCAAAAACCGCAAGTCACAAAGCTTCAGTTAAATTGCAGTACCTTCGTGACTTGATACAGAGTACTTTGACATTTGCTCGAAACGGCTCATCACGATCCGCATGCATCCAAGGCAAGCACCGAATTTATATATTAAATTAACGATTCATGCGCATTACGATTGGCCGGTGTATGCTTTACACATTTGCACTAAAAGTACAGTATTTATCTTGCCTATAAAAACATATATTTGTGTCGATTCAGTTTCACAAAATCACTAAACTAATTTAACAGTACTAAGAGTATTTCTATCCCTTTCTCGAGTCCTGTCAAATTAGTTTAGTGTAATGATTTCGTACAACAGAATTAACACAATTATAAAATTTAAAAATTCAAAACTTATCTGTGCTGTTATGTAAACAAAGATGAGATAATTTGGCAAACAGCATCCCGACTGATCCCGATTCACGTGAGGCGAGGAGAGATGTTGAACAGGAGCACAGGTGTTGATGAAAACAACTGCCAAATAAACGAGACTTGTTAATAATATCGAACTGGCTAATTAACGATACAAGGAAGCGTTGTACAGAGCTGCAGGAGAGCGCAGGCGCGGCTTACCATCACCTCAGAGTAGATAATATACTATTAGCCGAATAATTTACAGAAACGCCAGTCAAATCTGATGCCAATTTTAAATGGCCTCCAATTTTATATGCGGTAGTGTTTGACGACGCTTCAATCAGATACATGGGCCTTCAAATTTTAAATATCGTTTCAGTAACCCGAGAAATGTGGAACTAAATATTAGTATAATTTTTTTGACATTTATTCAGTTTAGGCCCTTGTATGGCAGTTAGGAAGGTCTAAATTTCCATAAATCCAGACCAGATACATTTATAGCCCATGATACTGTGTGATAGTGACATTTTATTAATGAAAGGAATTTTGAATACGGTACACGTGGAAAAAACATTCAGTACGTGTGATTAATTAATGTTTATTTCACAAGAGTCAATCTACAGTCCTCGTGAATAGCTGATGTAACTACTACTCTACGGACTATAGGTAGTTTTAACAAACATTATATTACATTATTATATCACAACATTGGCTTAAAAACAGATATACGCACTTGGATATTGAATCCTAATACAAACAAAGACTAAGAATAACTTTCGTGAAAACTGTTAACCTACATCTATATAATATGTTTACGTAACTGTAACACACACACACACACACACACACATATAGTCACATAAAATCAATTTCCTTACGACCTCTGCGTTTAGCCGTAGAGCCATAGAACATTATACAATCCTGTGTTTACGTGTAATAAAATTAGCACAAGGACATCGCCGCGAAATAGCCAAACAAACGCAAATTTGATCCGATTGCCCCAGAAACGGGGTAATGTTTTAGATAGATATTATTGTTTTCATACTGAAAAAGTTACTTGTCGACATGATATCCATAGTGAATTAGTGATACCTCTGGCGTCTATAGGCTACGGTGACCTTACACTACCTTGCAAACTTCGTAGTAAAAAAGAAAATTACGCCGTGGCGGCGCTGGCGCCGGCGCTGTCGGCTTTTTTTATCTGTATTTATTATTTTTGCAATGCATTCTGTTAAGACTTGTGTATGGATTCGTGCATAACATAGACAATGACACCTATACCTACTCGTATAAAATAGACAATATTTTCATCATCTATTTAAGAGCTAGGCTCTTGTCGGTGGAACAATCGCCAAGGCGTTCTATCGTTAGCAATCTCTTTGACCTCTTGGTAAGACATAACGTTAGCCTGCGTCTTTATCTGTTGCAGGTAACTTATCCTTGGCCCTTCTCTACCACGCTTTCCTTCGATCTTTCCCTCTATGATATTTCAAGACAATATTTTATGCATCACAAATTTCAGGTTTATTTTTTGTGAGGACGTAGCCGCAGGCATGTACAAAGAAATTGGTCAACAGTAACGACCACGAACGAAATTGGGATTACAACACGGATAAGATACGTACTCTACGTGACGATTGTCTTTTTATTTCATAATTCTGAACCGGTGGTAAGGTACGACATTCATAAGTGTGTTAACAATAATTTTATAAAGATTTTAAAAATTACAACATAAGTTACGAGCTTCGGTCCATTTCTAGCCTTCTCCAATTATAGACAAATCTAACCAGAAGTATGACAAGGTTCTTCATAACAAACCGCACGTGAAAGAGAGAGTAAAGGGCGTAACGTGAAGCATCTACATATCAAATATGTATGTACATAATAATAATAATAATTAGTGAACCCACTCTCCTATGACGGTCTATGTTGAACTTTAGACTCTATAGTATCCAATAACATGACAAAAAATATTAGGTCCTTACATATGAAATTGGCGTTTTGTATGGGAGGAACAAAAAGTCGAATATTTTTTAATATAATATATTTAATTAATCAAAGTATGAACCATTATTTTCTATGCACTTTTGCCATCTCATAGGTAGTTCATTGATCCCTTTACTAAAAAAACCAGTCGGACGGGAATCAATAAAATCTTTGAAGGCGATTTGGACTGCCCCATCGGAGTTGAATTTTTTCCCTTGCAAGAAGTTATCCAAATTTCGAAAAAAATGGTAATCTGTTGGAGCAAGGTCCGGGGAGTACGGAGGATGTCTTAGACTTTCCAATTGAAGCTCTTCTAATTTAGTAGCCGTCTGTAGCGCAGTGTGTGGTCTAGCGTTGTCGTGAAGCAGCAGTGGCGTGGAGCGATTGACCAGCCTAGGTTGTTTAGCCGCTAGCTTTTCCATCATGGTTTGCAATTCCTGACAATAGACATCAGCCGTAATAGTCTGGCCAGATTTGAAAAAACTGTAATGAACAATACCGGCACTAGTCCACCAAACGCTTACAAGTAACTTTTTTGGGGTTAATTTTCGCTTGGGGCAGGATTTGGCTGGCTGGCCAGGATCTAACCATTGCGCTGAGCGCTTCCGATTATCGTAAAGAACCCATTTTTCATTACAGGTAATGATTCGGTTTAAAATACCTTCATTATTGTGCCGGTTTAGTAATGTAACGCAGCAGTCGACGCGCGTTTGCCGGTTTGTTTCAGTCAATTCGTGAGGTACCCACCTTTCAAGCTTTTTAATCTTCCCAATTTGCTTCAAGTGAATTAAAACAGTTTTATCACTAACATTGCAGCCTGCAGCTAACTCGGACGTGGTTTGCGATGGATCCGCTTCCACAATAGCCTTCAACTCTTCATTATCAACTTGAGTCTCAGGCCGTCCACGGGGCTTGTTCTGCAGGTCGAAATTTCCAGAACGAAAACGTTGGAACCAAAAACGAACTGTGTTTTCTTTTGCAACACGACCGCCATACACATCATTCACCCTTCGAGTTGTTTCCGCAGCACTAGTGCCACGGCGGAACTCGTACTCGTAAATAATGCGATATTTAAGGTTTTCCATTTTGTAAAATGAGTGACGCAAACAGAAAAAAACAGAAGAAAAAAAACAAATGAATGACGATCATCGAAGCACAAATACATGAGTCTATAGCTGTACAAATTTGAATTTGGAATTCCTTACCAAAGAGGAGAAATTCGTGATTAAAGTGGCCAGTACGAAAAACGCCAATTTCATATGTAAGGACCTAATATGATATGTGGTAGAGGTAGTCTGTGGTAACATAAAACCATGCTTAGTTTGAAACTTTTAGCGTTATGTGATAATTTCTGAACATTATTCATATTGTTATCACAAGATAAAACTGCAGTATCCGTCGAACATCATACGAAAAGATAATAAATATGATATCACCTATTTTGTCGGATTTTCCGTACCACATGCGACAAAATTGCATCCGTGCAAGTATGCGGGTTAGGAATTGTAAGAGAAACGGTGTTAAATCTCTATCATGATACTGTTTAAACATCGGCAATACGATACAGTCTACACCGCTGTGTATGAAATTGTATCGTTGTTTAACTAAACATGCGTTGTTGTGAGAATTATGGGTTTCTGCTTGGGTATCATACGTGTTATGACACCATTGTACACGGTAGCTAGGGCTCTCCATCGCTTCGAGTTCATCCAATCACCATACGATGCTGTCAAACGTGAAATGTCCTACCTACTTCTTGGTTTTGAAATGTTATACTTTGAAACAATTCAGTGGCGAAACGAGAAAACAAAAGGTAAAAGTAACTTTAGGATGGGACTTTATATCAGAAAGGTATCAAACATACTTGTCATGTACTATGGAGGGCGATTATAATCCGCAGCTTTTATACCGAATGGTTTGGTTAAAAAAGAAGGTATATAACTATACTATTTCATCATTTAACTGTACCTAACTTTATAATATTTCTTCCAATATGTAGAACATTCTTTTTATTTTTATTTATTACTGAATAAAATGTTGTTACAATATTTTTACATCATTTAACACCAAAAAAACCACTGAGGTTTGACAACACTGGTGTTATTAAGTAGTCTACGTCATAATATAGTTGAGGCATTATATATTTCATAATTTACCGTATTATATTATGTAAGTGTTACATACTTAACATATGCACTGTGTAAGTTGCAACGTACCTACATACATATTATAAGCCTGAAATATATGTATGTACCTTAATGTTATAAGTAATATTGGCATGTGCTCTAATAATAGGTATGTTTATTATTTTTCACTTTCATACTTTACTTTAACTCCAGGCAAAAAGTTTTGTAGCTCGTGTCTAGACTAATGACGTACGACCTGATGGATTCTACATCAGACTTCCTGGAACACCTAAAAACTACTTTGCTTGTCGAAATTTCTATACACATAATTTCGATAAGAAATAAATTCATAAGTACTTTAGCGGTTTGGCACCACTTGGAACCAGATATAGATTGTCGATTTCTGGAAATGAAGCAGTTATCAGTATGTTATCAATACATTAATCGGTTTATAATGCATGGTGCCACAATCTAACAAATGGCGCCAGGAGTGAAGTCATACACTGTTATATTAAAAACATTATCTCGCTCCGCCCGGCCCCACACCAACATACGGTATTGAGTCTACGAATAAATAAATTACTTATAAATTGATAAACTCCTATTGATACACTACTCTACACAAACAAGAGACAATCAATAGTACATTGTTTTAAAATGCAATGCAATTATAATGAAGAACGAGACTTTTCTTTTAAACATGCTTTTGTTTGTTGTTATGTGAAACGATGTTTAATTGTTTACCTCATCAAGCGTATTCATTTGATACCCATATCATTCGGGTTATTGAGGAAATGATAAACCTCCATTTTGCGGTGGCCGACGCACACACTGTAACTAAATAAAAGCTTCTAATATGTGTAGAACGTAGCAGTACCTGAAATATGGCGAAAATAGATGTATTCGTACCTTTAATAGGAGTGGGGAGGAAAAGTAAACTAGGTAGGTTTTCCTTTGAAGGAAAATAATGGTACAAGTTTTAACAGATGTTTAGGAATGAAGTGATTGATGATGAGTTCGGAGGAAGCGAATGAAAGAGGTGCGCCATTCAACCCGATTCAACGAGAGTAAAATGATTGAAATAGAAAAAAGCAGCTTATCTTTTGAATAAGTCATTTTGAGTTTGTTTGTCGTTGAAAAGCAATTTTAATTTCGTAATACAATTAAACATACCTGATTATATATTCGTTTTTATGACACTTACTAATAAAACGAACGCAGTGCGTTAAACGCAGTATTGTTCGCGCGTGTCCCAGATCACCCATTGACGCGGATGCGTTCCGAGAAACGATCACTAGTGGGCGTAACACCAGTTTCACTACTCAAGCTGCGTGAAAACACACACTGTTCATTCGGGTCACATGAAACTGATTATACGTACGACTCAGTGCTGAGAAAATTTCAGGCCTGACCTACAAGTCTAAAGAATAAGATCATGTTCTTGTTTACAAATATTTATCACTTACTATCTTCTAGGTTCTAGCCACCCTTAGCCTTAGCCTAGCCTTAGCTTCGCACGAGTGGAAATACATATAAATATGCTTACGCTAGCAGTTTTTACCGAGTATTATCTATGCGGCATAATTTTTTCAGACATCTTCGACAGTCATCGTCAAATTTCAAAAAATAAAATCTTCCTCATGAATCTCTCCATCCAATGGTGAAGTGAACTGTATGAACGTTCGTTCAGTGCTTTTGGTTTCATCGCGTTCAGACGGGTAGACAGACGTGGCGGATTGCTATAATATTCCTTTAAAAAATGTCACAACTTTCATTTCTTTCTAAATTACAAGCAAATATCAGTACAAAGACAAGTGTTCGAAACCGTGTAAACTAAAGCTGCCATGTTCTGCCTGCATAGAATATTATACACACGTGACAGAAATAGCTAAGGTTAGACATGTTAAATTAATGTTTGTATTTGATAGCATGGGAAAAGAAGATAAAAAGTGTCGGTTGTCGTATAAAATAACCCAATGATAGCATTCTAGTGACGCGTCACTTTCCGAGAATCTGTCCGTGTGGGCGGAACAAGCTGATTACATTTATAAATATAATTGACGGAAAATAAGAGAAAGTAAGGGAAATTGTGAAGGTAATGATGTTCATTACTTATTGCGTTAATAAAATGCCAAAAAGTAACTAGATATTATGTAGTGTTATTCTTGATTTCCGTTTACTGTTGAGATTAAATAATTCTAGACTATAATCATCAAAATTGTCCTGTGATTGTAAAATCATATTTGTCAGTGCAGTTGCAGACAGATAATTTTACATTCCCGTGTTGCAACCAGTGTGAGTAATAATGTAATTTGTGTGTCTGTGTGTAATAAACATAGAGTAGCTAATATTTGTATGTAGTATATTATCTACTCTGAGCTAATATTATACAATAGGTGGTACATCTGGTATTGCTTGTATGGACTACCGTGATCGCTTGCTGGGCACATTTACCCATACGCAGTTAATAAATTAATTGAGGTCCTTATAAGCACCAAAAAATCGGACAAGTGCGTTGGACTCAAACACCAAGGATTCCGTACTATAAAAACTAGGTTAAATAAAAAACTTAACTTTGATGTTCGATGACTAGACATGGCTACTGCACCAACCGCAAATACTAAGTTTGTAATAGTTAATTCACCCGCTGACAGATAGGACGGACGGACGGACGGACTGCGAAGTCTTAGTAATAGGGTTCCGTTGGTTACCTTCGGGTACGGAATCGTCTTGCTCACTGCTCGATACGAGAAAGGGCTCATACTGGTTAGCAAGGGAATGCTCTATTTTTTACTAACCTTGGCCTTTACAATGCATTGATGTGTTTTGTTATTATATTTATCATTTACTGACATTTACAATACTCTCATACTTCGCCACGTTTATGATAACGCATGACCTCGAAATATAAATATTATTATGTTCTGAATTTCTGTGTGTCGCTTGTGATGTCAATTATATGTTTGTTGGCACTAGCACCCGTGAAGGGTCCGGAGCGCACATGTGACTGGTGTTGCAAGCAATGCAAGCGTCTTTAGACTACGGTAACCGCTTACCATGTAACCCATGCTATGCTAGAAGTCATTCTTATTCATTTAATTCCTAATTCCTAAAACGTCTATCTAGTATATGTAGGTATAGGTCGCGGCACGAAACTCTAGCGCTGACCGTTATTGCGCAGAAGTAAAAAATAAGGTGTCTTGGCGGGGTACAGGGGTGAAGGGCGAGCGTGCGTTGCGCCGATTGGCTCTCCAGTCGTACTCCGTCCCCCGTGCCGATACGACGCTCCGCGCACTTCCAGTGTACAGTCGCGTTCTGAATTGTTTTGTTGTCATCGTTAATTTTTGTTGTTGTTTTTTGTTAAGTTTGTTTTGTTGATTTGTTTGTTGTGTTTGTTAGTTTATTCACTGTTTGATTAAGTTTGAACAGTTTTTAAACAGTGAAAATGCCGAGGCCGAGAAGGAATACTGTTTTGAAAAGACAGGCACGGAAAATGGTGTTTGACGTGCATTGTTTTCTGAAAAGGGAATCGAATGATTTCATTAATTCCCTGAAACAAATTCAAAGTGAAATTGGCGAAGCTGCGAGTATTTTACTCGATTCTGACCGCAGCACTGTAGATATAAGTGAAATAAAACAAACTGCAGAAGTTATTCAGGCGGGAAATATAAAATTAAATAGTATAATTAGTGACTTACAGAAAATTCAGAAAAGGACAGCTGAATCTACAAAGACGTCCATAGCAACGGTAAGGAAAATCTCCACTGAAGCCAATAATTCCGACTTATTATCAGTATTTAGAACACCAGGCAAAAAACGCTCCAGATCAAAACCGGTCACAGATATTGATAACTTTGATCAAGGATTAATAAAGAGGTGCATACATAACTTTCATAGGACAAATAATGAACTTCCCACCGTCGGAAAGTTGAGAAAGAAGCTAGAGGAAGATATAAATTTCAAAGGCTCAGAACGAAGTCTTCGACGAATAATTAAGAGTTTAGGGTTTCGGTGGAAAAATACTGAAAACAATCGAAAAGTACTGATTGAAAGTTCAAATATACGTTTACTACGTATCGAATACTTACGCAAAATAAAACAATATCGCCAAGAGGGAAGGCCCATCGTATATACAGATGAATCTTACGTAGATTCATCGCACTCTGCTCCAAAAGCCTGGACCGATGGTACTACAAAAGGTCTCAAAAAACCTATCTCCAAAGGACAGCGGGTGGTCATTGTCCACGCAGGATCAGAGGCTGGGTTCATACCGAACGCACTGTTAACTTTTAAAGCTGGTGCGAAATCAGGCGACTACCACGACAATATGAACTACGACAACTACGAAAAATGGCTGAGGACACAGTTATTGCCGAACTTACCGCCTAATTCTGTCGTGGTAGTCGACAACGCATCATACCATAATAAACAATGGGACCTTGCACCCACTTCTAATTCCAAAAAAGCTGACATGCAGGGTTGGCTTACTGAAAAGGGCATACAATATGAGGAAACTCTACTAAAACCTCAACTATACAATTTAATACGGGCTAACAAAGATAGATTTAAAACATTTTCAATTGACAGGATACTAGCAGAGCAAGGACATCAAGTGCTAAGACTGCCACCATACCACCCAGATCTAAATCCAATCGAAATGGCATGGTCTGACATAAAGCAATATGTAGGCAGTAAAAATGTGAAGTGGAGTGTTGCTAAATGTATAGAACTAATTCAAGAAAAAGTTTTGCTGATGGGTGCTTGGGATTGGGGAAAGTTATGCCAAAAGGTAAAGGACATAGAAGAGCAATATGTCAAGAGTGACCATGTCGTGGATTTGGTTACAGAAGAATTCATCATTCGCGTTGATGGTGACAGTTCAGAGGATAGCCTTGGTGAGTCTGATGACGATGACGCTGTTAGTGCCGACGACCGAAGCAGCCCTGAGCCGGGGCCCTCAGTAAGCAAAAGGCCCTGTTGGGATACTATTGAAGGTGTAAGACCATTGTCTGATTCGGACTAGATATCGGAAAGGAGAATGCGGTGTCTGATGTCCACACCCTGCCGAACTCGCAGGTTTCTTCTATCCTGAGAAGAAACTTCAGTAGGTTCTTATGTAATTCGGACTTAATATAATTTTTTTTATTATTTGGTATTTAATATAAAAATTTACAAATCCGATAGTGTATTTATTTTTCTACTCCCCATAAACTTGTTAAAAATTATATTGTAGGTAACATGAAGTAATATTTGCGTGCGTGACAGTACCCATACGCAGTTAAGTTCCACATTTTGTTCACCGCTAGACTTACTATTTGACTTTACATTAAAACATTATTTTGCTGTTTTTAACTAAGCAATTAAATTACTAATTTGTATTGCGTGCGCGATGGTACCCATGCGCAGCTATCCCCTCCACGTTTCGCTCAGCGCTAGAGTTTCGTGCCGCGACCTATACTTCTGCTTTAAATATATTGCTTTATTTAAATATAATTAATTAATTAATATCTAAGACCTGGTGCCTCAAATGACTGTTTTAAGTCATTTGAGACACCAATTTAGAGGCAGAACGGAAGTATTATCAATTAAATACACAAGGGAAAACAATAATACTATATAAGATTAAAAACAATGCTAAAAAAATTGTTCAAAATTTGTGTTCAGGTTGTACAAAATCACTAAACAAATTTGACAGAACTAGAGGCTATCTCTCAGTTTCTCATGTGCGGGGCTAAATAAGGATGACAATACTTTTTAGTCCTGTCAAACTAGTTAAGTTTACTGATTTCGTACAACAGAATTAGCAACACTATGTGTTTTACAAAGGAACATTTTAAATAAATAGTGTGACAAATGAAGTCAGCTCCAAACGCACGACTGGAGTTTACTGCTTTACCGACAACGGACTGCTTTGCCGATAGTTCAAACATAATGCTTGTATTTATATTCAATTTGCATAAAATTTCCATACCGTCGCCTATATAATTATATAAAAATCGAAAGAGCAATAAAACGAGATGTTACGTAGGAATCATTATTTATTTATAATAGACACTTACAAACCTATAGGTAGGTATTACATACTTATAAAAACATCTGTTACAACATGTTTTACATATCACAGATCGTTTATCTAACTACCGACAATAGACCAGCGACTCGGTTGTAACGTAATTTTATCAGCTATTCGATTATGCACCGTAGAATAAGATAACATGACAATGCATTTATGTACCTGAAAATAAACCATCGTGCGCACGGCCTTATTAGATAGATACAGAATTACCATATAATACAAAATTAATCTAAGGATTCTCACTAAAATGAATTACATACTAGCGATACATATACATATACATATTTTAACCATTTGTTTTTCTAAAATAAGGTAACCAACCAGAGCATTACAAGTTGCTTTAAAATAGCTCTTAACTCATAACGTAACGATAGTTATATCGCAGTAATTACGTGTGGGTATAGTTATAAACTTACAACAGTTACGACACTAACTAATAACACAATCACTAGTTACCTATCGCATACGTGGAACATTGATATAAATGAGTCACTCATTCATTTTAATTGCAATTATTTAGTTTAGATAGTAAGACTTGTTATCGGTTGCTTGTGACAACTTCAGATAAGCGATCGGACACATTAGGTGTAACTGATAAAACCAATTAATCTATTAATTAGACGCACAAATATCGTTATCTCCACAACATCAGCTTATAAAATACAAATGCACTAGATAGGGTATATAAAACTCGTTTAAATCGTACATAATCACTAGTTGTAGTCATTTGGTTTCCATCATGGTACCGACTCCGGTCATGGCTGCTCTGTGCATCTGAGCTAACGAATCAGGCAGAACTCTTGCTGAAAACTCAGTGGAACTATATAAATAGCTCAATTTTCATCGTCCTCGGGTAGCGCTGGTAGTTTCAAGCACTGTCGCCTATATTTGCGCCGCCTGTGCACCGTTTTGATGCACTTTTTGAGCTCGGAGTTGCTGCATTCTTTGTCTTCAGGCAGCGGGGAGAGTGATCTTTTCGGACGTCGTGGTAGCACACATTCCGTGGCGTAATTATTGTGATCCTTGCATCTGAGCATGTCTACGTCTGATGCAAGAACGGGGAACGCAAGCATTGCTAACATGATTTAATCAAAACACACGCGCTCGTTACGAGATCGTTGGAGTGACTGGCGGCAGTGGCGGCCGAGCTCGACGTAGCCAACGTATGCTATATGGATGGGTACGGCTAACGTTGTGAATTGTGATAGCTACCTATTAATTTATATTTAGAAGTGGTCCGCTTGCATGAAAACGCTTGCACGAGGTGGTGGATAAGGCATTGTAAAGAGCGTGCCAAATGCATCGTCGCCGCGCTAATGTAGTCTAGCGTACGTTTACAATAAAGACACAATACAATTACAAGTACGTAAGATACAATACAATTTTAGCTTTAATATGAACTCTCATGGTAGATACATGTAGATAGATTTTAGGTACCTACGTACTACGTACGTACGTAATTTCCAATCTTAGAGCCGTAACATCTTAAATGATGGATAAATTAATTTAGAACTATAAAAAATATATGATTTTACCAGTTTTAATTATTTCGTTTTTATAAAATATATTATACAATATTACTATAGACCACATCCATACCCTGCGGCAAGTAATACAGAAGACCAAGCAGTATAACCTGCCACTATACTTGGAGTTTGTGGACTATGCCAGCATATACAGCATATACAGCCGCCGTGCCATATTGGTTATCGATACATTGAAATTCTGAAGTGCTTTGAAAATTTTTTAGACTGGAAAGGATTCGCCATAAATATCAACTGCGAGTTTATCACTCACCTTCGATTTGCCGACGACATCGTAGTCATTGCAGAATCGTTGGAAGAGCTCGGCACAATACTCAATGACCTTAACAGAGTTTCCCGACAGGTAGGCCTAAAATGAACATGGACGAAACTAAAATCATGCATTGAATCGGTAATTGTGGAAATCTATGGGGGTAGTGGTAGTGGACGTCTATAGGCTGATTAAGACTATCTGCTGCCTCAGAATACCGAATGTCTGCAGAAGAACTTTCGAGTAAGTGGAAAGGCAGGCCAGGCACCCATAATTTGATATTGATTACAATGTATATATTGCGTCTTATTTTTAATGAGCAATAAATTATCAAATGAGATATACCCTACATAGATTAGGACGGAACAACAAATAATGTAGACCTTTAACCATGTTAGTCCAATTCCACTACATGCATTCGCTTCGTGCGAGAATTGGACCAAAAGCAACTAGTTTCGCACCAACAGTAAAATTATACACTATACAATAAAATTGGATAAGAAATTACAGTAATAAGAAAATTTAAGTCACTCTTATATTATGTTTGCTTGGAAATTTTATAAATATTTTCGACGAATTAATTTTGCTAAGGTAATTGCTGATAGACAATTATTTTCTATTTGTTTAATAGGAGTCATTTATATGCACTTATTGTGCTCATAATGAGTTGCAATTACTGCCTGTGACTTATATGTAATTCAAGACGTAGCGCCGTCGCCTTTATATGTTACATTAATTTAGCGGCCATTGTCACTGCACTACATTGTCACTCTGTCTGTAGCTAACGCCTCGGACTCGCTTCAAACAAAATTAAAAATATATAAACGAACAATTAGTTAAGTGTACTATCCAAAAAGAAGTCATTTCCGACATTTTGGTTAGTTCTACATGGTTTTGGTTAGTACATAAATTATCACAACAGTTTCTGCCCTCACATCAGTAAATCGCCGTTTTTTGTTACCTAGAATATATGTTTTTCCATGTTTCAAGTGCACATTCATATTTCTAGGCCATCAGAAACCTGACTGGATAGGTAATTTTCCACTGTACTCAGTGAGATACAGCATGTTGATAAAATTCCACGTGGGACATAAATTATTGATACCATAATATTTTCGTATAATATTCTCCGATATAGGTAAAGAAGCTCTATGCCAATTAAGTCAGTCTTTATAAGTTTTTTGGTTGAAGAATCCTTGTCATGTACTATCATTGTGCAATGATAACTGTTCATCATAATCATCATCAATTCTCAAGTCTAGACGAGATGTTTCTTAACAACATCGAATGTGATCACTGCACCAATTAGTGCCCGGCTAATTGTCAGTTCTTGTTACTAGTTAATTAATTTAAACAAGATAATAGTAAGTACATACAAAGTATTAAAATCCTTCTTGTAATAATATAAATGTGAAAGTTCGTAAGGATGGGTGTATGTTTGTTGCTCAATGACATAAAAACGGCTCAACGGATTTGTATGAAATTTGGCACTCCTATAGTTTATAACCTGGATTAACGTATCAGGATACTTCTTTATACTTTTTATCTGGGAAAATGCTAGGTTCCTCTGGTATTCTAAGCTGAACGCGGACGAATTCGCGGGAAGAAGCTAGAACATAATATATTCAAACGAACATCAAACTCAAAGGTCACAGATGTGATCATACCGCGTCGTCGAAAGTAGGTATGTATGTTACCTAATAATATTTCAGACCTAAAAAATCTGCTACTGCCGTGAATTGTCTCCAGAAACTCCAAACACGAGTAATTTTTAACCCTGAAAATTCTCGGACACTCGACACTGGCAAAAATAGTCCCTGAAGGGAATGATTGCCATACCTAGGAAGAAGAAGAAGAAGACTGACATGACAGAAGAAGGAGTTTTTGGCGGAATCAGGCGGAGTATAGGTCGCGGCACGAAACTCTAGCGCTGACCGTTATTGCGCAGAAGTAAAAAATAAGGTGTCTTGGCGGGGTACAGGGGTGAAGGGCGAGCGTGCGTTGCGCCGATTGGCTCTCCAGTCGTACTCCGTCCCCCGTGCCGATACGACGCTCCGCGCACTTCCAGTGTACAGTCGCGTTCTGAATTGTTTTGTTGTCATCGTTAATTTTTGTTGTTGTTTTTTGTTAAGTTTGTTTTGTTGATTTGTTTGTTGTGTTTGTTAGTTTATTCACTGTTTGATTAAGTTTGAACAGTTTTTAAACAGTGAAAATGCCGAGGCCGAGAAGGAATACTGTTTTGAAAAGACAGGCACGGAAAATGGTGTTTGACGTGCATTGTTTTCTGAAAAGGGAATCGAATGATTTCATTAATTCCCTGAAACAAATTCAAAGTGAAATTGGCGAAGCTGCGAGTATTTTACTCGATTCTGACCGCAGCACTGTAGATATAAGTGAAATAAAACAAACTGCAGAAGTTATTCAGGCGGGAAATATAAAATTAAATAGTATAATTAGTGACTTACAGAAAATTCAGAAAAGGACAGCTGAATCTACAAAGACGTCCATAGCAACGGTAAGGAAAATCTCCACTGAAGCCAATAATTCCGACTTATTATCAGTATTTAGAACACCAGGCAAAAAACGCTCCAGATCAAAACCGGTCACAGATATTGATAACTTTGATCAAGGATTAATAAAGAGGTGCATACATAACTTTCATAGGACAAATAATGAACTTCCCACCGTCGGAAAGTTGAGAAAGAAGCTAGAGGAAGATATAAATTTCAAAGGCTCAGAACGAAGTCTTCGACGAATAATTAAGAGTTTAGGGTTTCGGTGGAAAAATACTGAAAACAATCGAAAAGTACTGATTGAAAGTTCAAATATACGTTTACTACGTATCGAATACTTACGCAAAATAAAACAATATCGCCAAGAGGGAAGGCCCATCGTATATACAGATGAATCTTACGTAGATTCATCGCACTCTGCTCCAAAAGCCTGGACCGATGGTACTACAAAAGGTCTCAAAAAACCTATCTCCAAAGGACAGCGGGTGGTCATTGTCCACGCAGGATCAGAGGCTGGGTTCATACCGAACGCACTGTTAACTTTTAAAGCTGGTGCGAAATCAGGCGACTACCACGACAATATGAACTACGACAACTACGAAAAATGGCTGAGGACACAGTTATTGCCGAACTTACCGCCTAATTCTGTCGTGGTAGTCGACAACGCATCATACCATAATAAACAATGGGACCTTGCACCCACTTCTAATTCCAAAAAAGCTGACATGCAGGGTTGGCTTACTGAAAAGGGCATACAATATGAGGAAACTCTACTAAAACCTCAACTATACAATTTAATACGGGCTAACAAAGATAGATTTAAAACATTTTCAATTGACAGGATACTAGCAGAGCAAGGACATCAAGTGCTAAGACTGCCACCATACCACCCAGATCTAAATCCAATCGAAATGGCATGGTCTGACATAAAGCAATATGTAGGCAGTAAAAATGTGAAGTGGAGTGTTGCTAAATGTATAGAACTAATTCAAGAAAAAGTTTTGCTGATGGGTGCTTGGGATTGGGGAAAGTTATGCCAAAAGGTAAAGGACATAGAAGAGCAATATGTCAAGAGTGACCATGTCGTGGATTTGGTTACAGAAGAATTCATCATTCGCGTTGATGGTGACAGTTCAGAGGATAGCCTTGGTGAGTCTGATGACGATGACGCTGTTAGTGCCGACGACCGAAGCAGCCCTGAGCCGGGGCCCTCAGTAAGCAAAAGGCCCTGTTGGGATACTATTGAAGGTGTAAGACCATTGTCTGATTCGGACTAGATATCGGAAAGGAGAATGCGGTGTCTGATGTCCACACCCTGCCGAACTCGCAGGTTTCTTCTATCCTGAGAAGAAACTTCAGTAGGTTCTTATGTAATTCGGACTTAATATAATTTTTTTTATTATTTGGTATTTAATATAAAAATTTACAAATCCGATAGTGTATTTATTTTTCTACTCCCCATAAACTTGTTAAAAATTATATTGTAGGTAACATGAAGTAATATTTGCGTGCGTGACAGTACCCATACGCAGTTAAGTTCCACATTTTGTTCACCGCTAGACTTACTATTTGACTTTACATTAAAACATTATTTTGCTGTTTTTAACTAAGCAATTAAATTACTAATTTGTATTGCGTGCGCGATGGTACCCATGCGCAGCTATCCCCTCCACGTTTCGCTCAGCGCTAGAGTTTCGTGCCGCGACCTGTACGTAGTTAAAACTTTTTCCATGTCAACTGTGTCATTGAGATCTCTAATGTATATTTTCGGTTTCGTTTTGTGCAGTGTTCATTTAATCACTGATTTATAGGAACATTGGAAATAATGCCCTAATATGACTTTTGTAATAAGTGATTTATCATTTTGGTCAATAGGTTACCTCTGACTAAAGGCATGTTACGATCTGCTACTGCCGTGGATTGGTTCCAGAAACTATAATAAGTGCAATAGAACGCATGACACTAGGCATTTTAATGCAACAAACATAAAGATTTAAGAAACTTGAAAATTCTATAACACTCGACACAGGCAAAAATGGTTCTTGGAAAGGATTGATTGCCATAGTTAGTATGTAGAAGAAGAAGAACATGACAGAAATGTGACGGATCGGAACAATATTTTACAAAATGTCCGATCGACATGTTTCGTTTTCCTTCAAGTGAAAAGTGACGCTAACTTTATTCAAACCTATTTTGTGTATTTCAGAGATTTGTATGTGAAGAAATTTGCTCTGTAACTTCTAAGAAAAGGTACGGTATCTCACTAAAATGTACATCGTCGTGACAAACGTCGTTTTTAGTGTTCTAATAGGCCTTCATGGCCGGTGAACGGCGAACAAGAGTCAAAAAGTCTTTCAATAAACTGACCTACACTTTCTAAAACGAATTAGAATTTATCGTCGTTTATGTTTTTAGGTTAATATTTAAATCGCCTTAAATACGGACCTTGATCATATCATAAATTATCTGCTAAGATACTCATAAGGTCTAATTGTGGTTACAGGAAGGGAGACGTCGTGTTATGGCCACTCCGAACAGCTACAAACAAAACACATCAATGTCGATGCCAAGTCCGCAGAACAATCCGCGTTTGTATTCCACCTATAGCATTTTAATGTTACCGACATAATCACAGCAAGTATACTGTATACCTCATCACAAGTTTTGTCTTGAATGTTGGATACTAACTTGTTAACATGAGAAGTAAAGTTGTGCCTTTGCAAGCTTGCAGGGTTGAGAACTTCTCTTGGTATTGCTGGTATCTAACCCTGAATGGTACCCAAAAGGCATGGCTTCAAATCTATGCTTTTTATTCCAAGTATTTGCATCAGTATTATAACTTTGTTTCTTTTTATTTTATTTAATCCCTGCATTAGTCTTACGTTTGTTGGTTTTGTTTCATGTTTTGTTATGTTGAAACAGACTACATGATCGCGGGCCCCCCCCTGAGTTTCGGTATGATGAAAGGTAATGCCACAATCAGATTATACTGTTATTACACATGTTTTTATTTTCAAAATTTTGTTCTCACATGCTCATCTCGGGACTTAGGTAATCTGTGGGGAAATTAAAAATTTAAATCGATAAGTGCACAAAATTTCTATAGTTTCCACATCACAAGCCATCTTTTCTGCCTCTTGACTAAGCTCAGCCTACTAAACTGTACTCGCTAGTACTGCGCTCACTAATTTCCTATAACATTTTCTTTTTGTTTTTAGATGATGCATTATTTTTATTCCCTCCCACCCCATCCCTTCCCTTATGCTTTTTGTTTTTTTTTCTTTCATTGTATTGCCGCCGCTGCTTGGCTTGAAGGCGGTATGAATGCACCGCCGCACCATAACCAATACCAGTACCACCAATACCAAGGCGGTTTGCCGGGGGGATACGGATGGCCGTCCCCCCAGCAGGCGCGTTTCGGTGCAGAGGGTGCGCGCCGCGCCGCCGCTTCGGGGCCCTCCGCGCAACCCAAGGATGATAAGACCAGCCCCTTCGCCTCCACCGTGCATTCACATCCTGGCTTTACACCTCAGAAGATTGGCAAAGGTGCTGGGGCAGTAAGTTGGACATTTAACATACTTTAGTTTGCCATTCCAAATTACACTTGTGGGTTTGTCAGATTATCACACAACTTATTTCTTATATAATAAGTTATTAACAGTATGAAAATCTCAACTGTTTCATCAGCCTGGAAATATTAATGATTCTGTTGATTTTTTTAACACACATCTTTTTAGGGTTTTGTACCTTAAAAGGAAAAAAGGAACCCTTATAACCCACTTTGTTGTCCGTATGTCTGTTTGCTACCTACATTACTAGCAGCTGCATTAACTCCTTCACACAGTGTGAATATACATCAGTATGTATTAATAATACTCCAAAATTATGTTTATTATCCATTTATGAGGATATTTCATTGTCATTGTAGCTGCAATTTAATATTAAATCTACTTTGTGAATACATTTCCAATTCAATCTCATACATATTGGTGTTGATTCTGTTGTACAAAATCACTGAACATAATTAATTTGACATGACTTAACCAGTATTGCCATCCTTATTTATCACATAGCCACATGAGAAAGGGATAGCAAGACTATAAGTCCTGTCAAATTAGTTTAATGATTTTCTACAATAGAATCAACACCATTGTCTCTCCATATTTCTAGTGTATTTATAGCTAGAATATATTTGTAATGTGTGCAACCCTTATGATCAAATATTTATCAACCTTTGCAGGGCGCCGGTCTGCCCAAACCACCGAAGCCCCCAGAAAAGCCCCTGATGCCGTACATGCGGTACTCGCGGCGTGTGTGGGACAGCGTGAAGGCGGCGCATCCGGACCTCAAGTTGTGGGAGATCGGCCGCATCATCGGGGGCATGTGGCGAGACCTACCCGACTCAGAGAAGGCTGGATATATTGATGAATATGAAGCTGAGAAGGTATTGTTACCAATATATTCATTATTATTAATTATTAAAATAAGGTTCGACGATGCGCGACTGATACCCCTGGTGTTGCAAGCCTCCATAGGTTACGTTGACCGCTTAGTCATATAAAAAAACAACTTTTTAATTATTTCCCAATAATTAACAGAAAAGAGCTATGTAAGCCCCTGACGTGACTCCAGCTGACTAATTCTATTCATAAGTACATATATAGTGTCTGCTGTCGAATATAGAATAATTTGAACAGACTCAATATAAAAAGTTTATGATATATCTGATAAAAAAAACTCGTTATTTTTGGAGGAATAATAATTGTTAATAAGGAAGAAAGAGGGAAATAATTTATTCTAACTATACAATTGCAATAAATAGTGAAGTAATGTAGTTTTAAAAAATAGGCCCAGTCTTGTTCTCCAGTATTCCCCAAAATGGATAACAATAACATTTCATTTGTGACTTAGGCGCAGTACACAGAAATGTTGAAAGCATACCAATCGTCCCCCGCATATTTGCAATGGCTGGCTCACAAGAACCGAGGTACAATGCAATGTAAACCCTATACTTGTTGACATGGGGTTGTTTTTGTGTATTACACTTCACACCATCATGATATGGGCTTTGTTAACATGGGATTGTTCTGGGTATTTTCATGTTTAATGTTTTATTGATGATTTGTGTTTAATATTTGAAAATAGGAAGAAGTAATGTAATTTTGAAATAAATATATGATAAATATTTTTATTCGAAATTATAATATTTTTAATAGATATCGACATATTTGTTGTCCAAGTAAAGGACTTATACTAAAAATTTAAAAAAAAAAAACACAAACAACCAATAAACGTAGTACCTACCTAAATGTTGGTTTCTAATATCCATCGGGAATTATTTTGTATATGTATCATACTTACCAGTTATCAAGAAGTTATAGCTAGTCACCGAATGCACCTTGCTAGCCTGGCCATAGAATATGTTTTTCCATGAGACTTCATTCCTTGTGATACATGTGTGGATGTAGAAATAAATAAGTACATGGAAATGCTTGTATTTATAAAAGAAACACCAATTAAAGTAGGTACCTATTTTGTATTTGAATGTGTTCCGAGTTTCGTTACTCAGAGTTTATAGAGTTTCACCTATACTGGATGTTACTTAATAAAACAGTTATAAATATTTAAAAACAGCTCTCTTATATACAGGCTTGTTTTTTAATTCTAATCAATGAGTTATTGCTGAGTTGCTTGCCGTATTTCTTCACAGTGAAACAAAACTAAAGAACGCGATAGGGTTTTGACAATCCGAAGTACTTTGTTATGTTTAATCCTACATAGAGGATTTGATCGCTGCATTCCCATGATAACCGTTTACTTTTACGTCCATCCAGTTTGTGACTAACACGCACATCTGAGTAAAGCTAATTTTGTCCACATGCACCGTCACCTCATGTATAATAATGCACGTCTCGTCACGTCGGCCCCCAATAGTCGGAGTACGAGAAAAGCCTGAAGACCTACCACAATTCGCCGGCCTATCTCGCGTATATTGCCGCGAAGAATAAAGCCGTAGGTAAGAGTGTCTGTAACATAGAACACAGTATGCGCTAAACTTGCACTCCCCAAATCCAGAAGGCATATGTGTAAATTAGACTTGCACAGTGTGTCAACTCTCTTGACGCGGCTAGCTAGCCAGACGGGACAAAATTAACAAATTAAATAAAAATACCAAAGTACTCAGTAATGAAAATCATTAGGGGCAGCAGGAGGAAGCCCTTTATTCCGCACCGCAGCGTCTCATTGTCTGGCGGCCGATTGACACACTTGTAGTATTTTTTACACATATGCCGTAGGTAAGAATATGTTTGACATTAATTAATTACTAAAATTGATTAATTACTACGGAAAATGAACAGCGCTGCGCTGGCGAAAAGTGGAACAAAAATTCTTTGGAAAATGTTCACATTTTGAAAGTTACGTTTTCAAATACGTTGTCGAAAGATGTACGCTACCAGTACTGATTTGGAGATCGCGTGCTGATGATTTGGGCAAAAACAAATACCCTTTAAAAGTTACCGTATGATCCACTTGTTTCCGACTATGTATAGTGTTGTAATGTAATTGTGGTGTCCATTTCTGTGGCGGTAATTCTTTTATCCATCAAGGGGATGAATGCTATTGTTTTATATTTTATAAAGATGTTATGTTAGGGATAAAAATATACTTTTTAATGTATGATAAAAAATATAACAGCTATTGTGTTTGCTATGTTTTGCTCTATGGCAAATACATGAAATATTTTGTGGAGTATGTTCACTATAAAGATATTTGCATATTGACCAGATTTGATTAGTCCAATCCTATTCTGATGTAGTGTTGTGTTTCTGCAGTAAGTAAGGTTGCCAGTGCTCCACGAGGATTCGCTGGGCTAGTAAAAATGATAATGCTACACAGTGAGTCCTCTACAATAATAGGTTTGGTAACGCGTTAGTGATACCCGTGGTGTTGCTAGCGGCTATAGGCTAAGGTGACTGCTTGCCGACGGGTGGCCGTACGCTTGTGTGCCGACTTAGTACAATAAAAAAAAACTGTGTCCCCACTAGGCAAACTGTTAGTGGCCGACTTAGTGAGCCGCAAATTTGCTCACTACCCCCGGCGAGCAACTATATCGTCGCCGCCGACCGGAACCGGTTTTGCTGTTAGTCTGCCGCTCACTGTATCAGTCGGCGCGCGTAACACTGCAAACTGCGTAGAGTGAGCGCAAACTAGCAAACTGTGAACACTCTATTTCAAATATATGGAAGGGCGTACTAAACCGATACGCCGCAACCTCAGTCGGCCTCTAACAGTTTGCCGACTGGGGGACACAGCCTTATAAGTGAAACTTGCATACATTGCGGTAGGTTATGTGAGTGTTTGTATTGCTTGGTGGTATAGTGGGTAACCTAGAGGAGGAGAGTTCGAGCAAGAAGGGCAGCTCGCAGAAGGAGCAGCAGCAGCAAGACAGGAGGATCGATATACAGCCCGCAGAAGATGAGGAAGGTATTTAAACCTTTAAGAGAGGTAGGGCAATTTGGGATTTCCCGTGGGTTTTGCCATTAAAATTGGAACCGCCCGACTGGGAACTGTACCTCCACCTTACAGAAGACCACAGTGAAATAACACTACTTGATGTAGTGTTGTATGTCTGCAGTAAGTAAGATTGCCAGTGCTCCACGAGGATACGCTGGGCCACAAGTCCACATCAACAACATGGTTGGCAACCCGTAAGTGATACACCTGGTATTGCTAGCAGCTATAGGCTATGGTGACTGCTTACCATCAGGTGGGACGTATGCTTGTGTGCCACCTTAGTGGTATAAAAAAAACCTTGGTTCAAAAAGACTTGACAATGATTAATAACTTTATTTGCGGTCCAAATATAAGATAAACATGACTTTGAAAGCAACGCGACGGCATAAACGACTTAAACCAAACTTGTATTTGCTGCCGTGTTACTTGCCGCAAATAACATTGGTAATCGTTAGCATAAAAAAAACCTATGGTTGAAATTGTTGCTAATGCATTAATGTGCTGATTTCGTTGTGTCGTAGATCAAGATGAAGGGCTTTCGGTGAAGCACGTGGCGTACGCCCGCTACCTGCGCAACCATCGGCTCATCAACGAGATATTCTCCGACACAGTGGTCCCGGACGTTAGGTCTGTCGTCACCACTGCGAGGATGCAGGTTCGATCTTATGCTATTTCCATATAAGTAACAAAAGTATAGAATAAATGTCGTCAACATACTTTCCTATAAAAAAATCACTAATTCTCATGTTAAATTCAAAGTAAACTGTAGTAAGGTTGCCACAAATATTATAATATACCCTGTGCTGGCATTTTAGCTGCTAGCAGTGATTTTTTTAACAAAACTAGGGTTGTCAATGCTTTAGTGATATCCCTGGCAAGCTACGTTGAACGCTTACCATTAGGTTGACCCTACGCTTATGTAGAAAAAAGAACCACTATCATTTCCTACTTATCTTATGTAATTTGGGTTTATATACGGTCTGAATCTTTAGTATTTAAAATAAAATAAAACATATTCTTTTATAATATGTATTATATTAATCTAGTATATTTTGCTGTATTTAACATTGTGACTTTTCAGATTTTAAAGAAACAAGTACAGTCACTGACGATGCACCAAAAGAAACTGGAGGATGAGTTGCAACAGATTGAAGAGAAATTTGAAGCTAAGAAACGCAAATTTATTGAGAGCAGCGAATCTTTCCAGGAAGAACTGAAGAAGGTTTGCTGAATTTATTGCCTTAAAGATTTTATTTAACCCCCGCGAGTAATTTTGCCCTTCAGGGGTTGGGCTTAAAATATTATCATATTTAACTGTAGTATTATATAAATTCCAATGTAACGAGAAACTATAAGCTAGAGCTCGCTAAAACTTGTTTTAGGTATCAACATAGTAGTAGGTACATAACAGCAAATCACACTAATATTATGAAGGGCAATATTTGCGTGTGTGTTTGTACACTCTTCACGTCTCAACGGCTGAATGGAATTGCATGAAATTTGGAATGGAGACAGCTTATAAGCTGGATTAACATATAGGATACTTGGGAAAATTGTGTTTCTCGAGGGATAGAAGAACCATGCGGACGAAGCCCCGGGTAGAAGTAAGTGGTTTATATTGGCAGCACTGCAAGCCGGCGGTGGACGAAGACACGTTCCAGCGGATGGTGGAGCGCGCGCTCGAGCAGATGCGACGCGGACTGAACCCCGCTGCGATGCCGGTCACCCTCGCCGTGCCCAACACTGCTGAGAGGAAGGACGAGGTAAACAAATCACATACACACATTTTAAACAATACAGTTACGAACAAAAAACCAGCAGCTATAATACAACTACTTAAAATTATTCAATCGAGCGAGCCTTTCAACTGTAGCATAATATTTGTAAAATCTGACGACCAAATTTACCACCCCCATAAATTGTTGTTCCTATCACAATTTGCCAGTATCACTAGATACATGCAATTGCAGGTGTCTAATCTTTCTTTTTGTCACTAAAGCTTAAACACACTCGCCAAGTTGGAAACACTATTCCCCGGCTTCCTGTAATGTAACTAATTCACTCCCACTATACTATAATGTAACAATCACTTCCAGGAAAACGAGAGGAAATATTGTTAACGAGGTGTGCAAGTCAAGAGTAAAATTCCTCACAATTAACCCTTAGTCTCACAATTAACAACTAACACTATGATCGCGAGATGCCTATTTTTTTTTTAACAAACTAACTTTTACCAAGCCAATGGAGCAGGACTCAGGTCCAATGAAATCGGAGAGCAACGGTCCCAACCCGCCCACTCAGGTGGACAAAGTGTCCACTACAGAGGTGAAGCCAGACGGCAGTGTGACCACGGAGCTCAACAAGCCTGACCAGCCGGACAGGAAGGATAAGGAACCCGATGACAGTAACACACATGATGGTGGTGATGGTGAGTGTTCACTTTCAACTATAGCCTTGGCAAGATCTTCTTTCGACAAGTATTCAAAAAAGTTACTTTCTAAATGTCCAAACTTTCATATGAATTTTTAGTTCCAATTTTCGCCGGCGCAGCGCTGTTCATTTTTGTATACGTTTCACAAAGTAGCTATTTTAGAAATATTAAAGTGATGAATTATAATTTGAGTGGCATTGAATATACGGTCCCAGAATGTACATGAATATAAGTAATCCGTAACATGTGAGAAACTATAGTAATTATAATTTATAATTAATAAGTAATTATAGTAATTATATATTATAGTAAACTATAGTAAATATAGAGGAGAGGGCGCTACTGTGCTCGTGTCAACAATAGTCTCGATAATAATTTTATCAATAAAATATAAATAGTGTTAAAAAGGACCAAAATCTGTGTTAGCTTCGTGTTACTATTAGTGGATCGTCCACACAATTGTTATTTACTCTGGAACCTTAATAACTTTGCCGTAATTTCAAAAATAAGATTTTAACGATCAACCAGTGAAGTGAAGTGAAATGTTTAAATACAAGAATTATAACAAAAGGAATAAAGTAAACAAAATATACATCTAGAAAACGAATAAGCTAAGAAAAAACAGATAAGTACTTAACACCTATCATAAAGAAAACTGTTTATTTTGATTTTTTACGTCATATACTTGCGTATAGCGCCATCTATTGAACAAACTAGAAATTGACTTCGATTACTTCAATACACGATAGTGTTGAGCCCTCTACACCGTAGTACATATAAAATCCACAAGATGGAGCTACAATGCGCTGGATGTAAACAAAATTGTAGAAATCACGAATATCTTACCTGCTCTCTATGCCGCAATAAATATGATCTTGAATGCGCCAATATAAGCTGTGAACGATTCCGCAATATAATGACGCCGAAACAAAAGATAAAGTGGCAATGCCCGGCTTGCCAATGCAAGGTACCAAAAACTGGAAATATTGAAACCCCAATACGCCATAGAGAAGCCCACCAAAATGTACAACAAAATACTTCCTCTGATATTGAAAACATCACAATAAGAAAAAAGTCTGGAATTAGAAATAATGAATCGATTAGCACACAAGATCTAAGCATATTGGGCGACACAGTATGCACCGAAAATACTAGATACACTTCACAAACACACTTAAATACAAACATAACATTACAGAGCCTAAGAGAAGCAATATTTGAAGAATTAAAAGAGAACAATAAATCTATTGTAGCTGATTTAAAAAATACAATCAAAACAGAGATTTCAAAGGCAATTGCCAAGTTAAAGGAGGAGATTAGCAAGGATATAGACAATCTCATAACTCAAAACGATCTCAGAAAAGCAGATATTGTCACAATAAATGCTAAACTTGAAAAACTGGAAATGGAAAACGAAGATATAAAAAAGGAATTAAGACAACTACAGAACAAAATTAAAATTAACGGTCCAACTGACTTACAATTTAACGATACCAATAAGAAGAAAATAGTCATCTACGGACTAACAGAGCACTACAAAGAGCCTGAGTATGACCTTGACATGCGAATCATTGAAGCTTTTCGTGAACAAATGCACATCGACCTCACCGGCTACATCGATAACACTTATAGGGTGGGCCGACCTGGTCCTCATCGCACACGCCCCCTAGTGGTGGATCTCATTAGTAAGAAAATGACCAAACACATCACTCGAAACAGCTTCCAATTTCACAGATCCGAAATAGCAGTGTCAGAATTCCTAGATGAGAATGCAAGAAATTTAAGAAACAAAATGAAGAACAGGATGATAGAAGCGCGAAAACAAGGTTATCATGCAATAATAAGGAATAACCAGTTATATATAGATGGCAATAAAATAGAAGTAGAAAATAATGCACAACCAAAAGATAATGCTGACACTAACACCAAAGGGAATGAACCTGCTCTCCCAGACTACCAAAACAAACTCAGTAAACCAATAGAAAGACGACAACACCTACCGAATGATGAAATAATCAGCAACCATTCCTTTCGAGGAAAACGATCCACCTTATAAATTTAATATTCTATTTCAACATTTTCAAAGTATCTGCAATAAAACCCACATATTAGAAGCCTTCTTAGACAAAAATACAAAATATCCAGTTATATGCGTATCAGAATCCTGGTTATCAGATGGACAGTTAGACATCCTACAAATAAATGGATACAAAGTAGCAGCATCATATTGTAGAAAATCCCGAGGAGTCTGTATGCTGATTCAAGAGCATATGGAATATACCGAGAGAAAGGATATTGCAATGATGTCTATAGACTATTCACTGGAAGTATGTGCAATAGAACCACCTAAAGAAAATATATTACTACTTAACATTTACTGGAATAGAAAAGAAGAAGACATATTTTTCACTAAACTAGAAGAAATTCTACGATACATTATTGCCAAGTTCAATAAACATGATATTATTATAGGAGGTGATTTCAACATAAATGTATTACAAAACAACACAAAAATCAACAAATTTTTAAACCTTATGTCAGAATATAAGTTTACCCAACATATTAAAGAACCTACACACTTCACCCAAACAACTTCAACTTGTATAGACTTAATTTTTACAAATTTCAACAAACATTCATTATGTACCTCAGTAAAAGAATTTGGCTTTTCAGACCATCTAGGCACAATCCTTCATATGAATATTCCAAATCAAATAAAACCAAAGACATGGTCAAGGAAAAAAATACTATTTACTGATAAAAATATAGAAAAATTTAAATTAGAACTAAAATCAATTGATTGGCAAAACACGCTGTCTGCCACCAAAGATATTGATGATAACTACGAAATATTCCACAAAACTCTACAAAATATATGAAATAAAACTATACCAAAACAAAAAGTCAAAGTAAATAAAACAAATAAAAAGCACTGGCTCACAAAAGGAATAAAAACATCCTGTAAACATAAGAGACTACTTAAAATATTCGCACAGCAATCAAAAAACAATATAATCACACAACAATATAAAAACTACGAAAAAACTCTAAAAAGAACAGTAACCACAGCAAAAAAAACTACAATTCATTAATAAAATAAAGAAATCCAACAATATAACAAAAACAATGTGGAGTATAATAAACGATCGTACAAATAAAACATCTAAAAAAGAACGTTCTAACATAAAACTTAAGATTAATAATATACTTACCTCCGAGCCAGGGACAATAGCTAACACCTTTAATAACTTCTTCGCCTCCATCGGAGAAACGAAACATGCACACTCGAATCCAACACCCCGCGACTTACCTGTGATACATCCCACTGAGTCTTCGTTATACCTCACCCCCGTCGACTGCCCCGAAATATACAAAATAATAAAAAACCTAAAGAACACAAGTAGCCATGGAATAGATGAACTCCCCCCCTCCCTTATTAGGAAATGTGCTGAAGAACTCACACTACCATTCACTCTATTAATTAACCAATCATTTCAAGAAGGACAATTTCCAAAATTATTAAAAATCTCAATAATAAAACCTGTACACAAAAAAGAAGATAAGACAGATAAAAATAATTACCGCCCAATAGCCCTTCTAAATACAGCATCTAAAATATTTGAGAAAGCAATGTATACACGCATTTACAAATTCTGTGAAAAATATAAAAATTTTGACGATTCACAAAACGGATTCCGAAAGAATAGATCCACGACTCTAGCTGTATTCAAATACATCCAAGAAGTCATTAATATAATAGATGCCAAGAAATACCCAGTAGGCATACTTCTAGATATGTCAAAAGCCTACGACAAAGTGCAATACAATATATTATTAAATAAACTTCATGGAATAGGGATCCGCGGAATATCACACAAATGGTTCACATCATACCTTAAAAACAGACAACAACATGTACAATTAGAATACTTTAATGACACTACTAGAGAAATAGAAACTGTACAGTCCAATCGGAAACAAATAAATGCCTCAATACCACAAGGCAGCGTAATTGGATGCTTACTCTTCCTGATTTATATCAATGATTACCTAAAGCAATCGATGAACCATGTGTCCTTTTTGCAGATGACATATCTCTACTTACATCATGTCAAGACGCTACCAACATTAACTGTAAACTCAACCATATCCTACATAAAACAAAAAGCTGGCTACAAGAACACAACCTTGAAATAAACTTGAAAAAAACTAAAATCATGACCTACTACCCCCATCAAAAATCACCCCTAAATATTAATTTTAAATTCGAAAATACAAATTTAGAGACTGCTAATGATTTTTCTTTACTAGGCTTAACTATTGATACACATGTAAATTGGAAACCACATATAAAAAAAACTCTAGCCAAATTATCAAAGTTTACTTATGCTCTCCGAGAAATAAAAAAAAATAGTACATCTATAGACGCCGCCCTCACTACTTACTACGCATATGCCTACTCATGGCTCACATACGGTATAATTCTATGGGGTAATAGCACAGACACACCGAGCCTTCTCATTCAACAAAAAAAACTAGTCCGAATTCTAGCTAATGTAAGAAATGACGTAAGCTGTAAACCCTACTTCAAAAAATATAAATTATTAACCCTGCCCTGCATATATATTTTAGAATTATGTAAATTTATAAGAAAATATCCAAATTTTTATACTACTTATGAAGAACTCCCTACAAAATATTCATTAAGACGAAAAAATATGCTCATAACTCCCTCTTCCAGATTAAACTTACATTCAAATAGTACGCTTCCTATGTCAATTAAGATATATAACCGATTGCCAGAAAAAATAAGAAATGAAAACAACTATAATAAATACATAAAACTAATCAAAACATTATTAATTGAAAAATGTTACTACACGATAAAAGAATTCTTAAGTGATAAACAAAAATAGTATATTTAGTTGTAAAATAAGATGGTTATAGTTTTATTTGCTATGGCAAATTATAATATTATATATAAACTAGTAGACACAAAGTTTAGTTTAATAAGTATTCTCATTTTGTCTGTGATATTAAACAGCAATATTAAATATAACATATTATTGTAATTAATAAGATAGATGTGAATTCAATTATTATTAATATTAGTTGTGATATAAAATAGATATTAATATAATTTAATAAATGCCCTCTCCCTATCACAATTGCTGTGCCCTATAAACAGGGTGTGTACTGTATTAGTATAATTTTAAAATGCTGTACACTATTGCAATAAAAAATTATGATTTATGAAAAAACTTGACCTTCGTTTATGAACAATCATATTTGTTTGTATTAGGTCCGCGTAAGGATGTAGACAGGCAAGTAGAGAAGATGGAGGGTAAGGAGTCCCCCGGACCGGCCACGGGCGCAGTGCTGGGCGGAGGCCCCAACGTAGTCCCGGCCCCGGGCGCCGCCCAGGGACCGATCCCGGGCGGAAGTCCCGGACCACCCGCCCCGCCGCCCGCGCCGCACGCCTCCTCACCGCCGCACCATGCACACCAGCCTCCAGGTATTTTTTTCAGGTTTTTATTTAGTTTCACCTATCTAGTGTGCGTGTGTAATCAAATCTTGCAAGTTAAAATGGCCCACCCACCTCTTCTCGGCCCATCCCCCTACCCGTGTACCCGTCCACGCTGGTAAGTGAGAGTAAAAAGGTGCGTCACGAACGAAATCGCATGTCTACTGCTCGAATCTCGATACTCTTACGTACACATTTAGTTGTATTTACGGTCTAGCGAAGGCTGCGTTTATGCACGTGTGCCATGTAGGATTACGCGAGGGAATTGAATAGAAAGAGATAGAGCTAGAAAGTTGCATGGGATCGTAACGCTTTTTGGACGATTTCTACCAGTTAACTCCTATCACGAGCCGCGTTAAGGGACCCCGTTCCAACTAAAATTTACTTTGTAATATAATTAATTATGTTTCGCAGCCATGATGATGCCGCCCAACCCTAACGCCCCCGGCCCCCACCCAGGTCCGCCGCCGCATGGTGGGCCTCCACCACCCCCAGGTAAATTATACATTTCACAATTTAATTTCATAGGGATATTTAATATGAAGGAAACGTATGAGGTCGTAGGATATAATACACGATTTAACAAACCTCTGGCCAAATACTGAAACGGCATTCAAAGTTAGAAGAATACAATTTCTCATCTAACCTCAAAAATATCGGTCAGTTTTTTTGCTACAAAAAACTTATTCCTGTACTGTACGAGCTGTAGTATTTGTTGTTTTGAAGAAAGTTTTGTTTTCTAATAGGTGGTTACGGAGTGGCGTACGGGCGTTTTTACGGTGGTTACGCGGGCGGCTTCCCCGGCGTGGGGCCGGTCGGGGCAGTGGGAGGGGTGGGGGCGGTGGGCGCCGTCCCGGGCTACCCGCCGCACTACTACCCCGCGCCCGACCCCTACGCACACCATCAACCCCATCCTTCGCATCCCTCACACCATGAACTCAAACGTAAGTCGACATGAACATCATCTTGATTTATTGATGTGTAACATCTTTCCTCCCGCTTTCCCGGGAGTGATTTCGTAAGAGGGGGCGGAAATGCATTACAGGAAGCCGGGAAACAGTGTTGACAATTTAGCTACTTTGTCGCTAGAAGGGACAAGATTTGTTTTAGTTTGTGTCGACAAAAAACAGGTACAGTTGTATATAATTTGATGTCTATGTAATCTGAATATTGTTTTAATTTCAGCGGAGGAGCCGCAGCCTAAGAAAGAGGGTGAATGATCGTCACCTAAACGCGTCGTCAAGAGACGGCGCAAATCCTCCTCGAAGGATACACAGTGAAGGACTATTTAGTGTACTAGTACATTCAGCAAATTTTTTGACCAAATTATTGGTCTCTTTAAGCAAGGTTCAATCAAGACCTGCCTTACTGCGTGCTCTGACTGCTTAGTACAACCAATTGGATGACGTTATCTTTGTGTAACACAACGTGTATGAAAATAGATGAGGCAAAAGTGAGAATTTTAGAAATAGAGTAATTGGAATGAGATCGTTGCTTCTTTTAACGTCCAAAAAAGGGAAACGGAATTGATAATTTCGGTGAAGATATAGTAGGAAAATCATAGAAATAGGGCACAAACAAGAGCTCACTTCTAAAATGGAAAAATACTGGTATATTCAAAATTATGCCCATCAGTAACGATATTATTTTTAGGAGTAATTTTAGTGTTTAAGTTTTTATTTGAATAACGCTAATAAAAGGCAGGTGTTGCTGCGGGTTCGATAATATAAACTTCTTTTTCGAAAATAGTGTGTGGTGTTTTTGTTCGGACCAACTATAACCTTAAGTCATACAACATGTACTTTCTGCAACCCACAACCTTTTCTAAATTTAAGATAGCGATAAGTGAATTACTCTTGAGAGGTGTATGTTTATATAAATACTAGCGGCCCGCCAATATATAATAAATAAATGTCTACCCGTGCAAAGCCGGGGCGGGAAGCTAGTATAATATATAGCCTATGTTACTCAGTGATGATGTAGCTTTGTAACGGTGAAAGAATTTTTGAAATCGGTCTAAAAAAAAAAAAAAAAAATTAGGGGTGGACTACCCCTAACATTTAGGGGGATGAAAAATAGATGTTGCCGATTCTCATAGATACCGGATAAGCACAAAAAATTTCATCAAAATCGGTCAAGCCGTTTCGGAGGAGTATGGCAACGAAAACTGTGACACGAGAATTTTATATATTAGATTATTTTTAATTGTATCTGGTATTGGTAATATATCTAGGTAAGTTGAAAAAGTGGACTAATATTAGCGTTTAATGAAATAATTATATCGTAATTTACTTCTAAGTAATTAAATTTCTGCATTAGACGTGTTCTGTCAATTTTGTTGTTTGAAAGGTTGCCGAAATATACGTTTTTAAATTTTATAAAATAGTTAAATTTTTCAGAATTTATTTTAAACCGAAATACGTGTCTTGAAATATCATAAATTGTAATCAAACTATGTACCTATGTATTTTCTCGATCGTTTTTATAATTTATTTTAGTATAATAGATGGGAGTGAAGGTAATTTTTATATTACTTGTACGTATATTATTATCTACTCTGAGATACTAAGGTAGTAGCTCAGAGTAGATAATATACTACGTTATTACTGAGTTTCTTGCCGGTTCTTCTCAGGTGGCAATTTTTTCCGAATCGGTGGTAAATTAAACCTTCATAAGTGCCAACTTCTCTTCCATATCATATATAGGTACCTCGTTTAAAAATGGGACACATTGACGACATCTGATATATTTTATTTAAAATAAATCGTTACAATTAAAAACTGACTAGAACTTATCGCTTATTTTAGTAAAGTACTTAATAATATAAACCACTGGAATGATATTGAGATGTTAGACATTTAGAATTAACAATTACCTTTTTTATTTACTATAATTTCAAGTAATACCTTAATCATTTACTTTGTATATACATTGGTGTCGATTATGTTGTTCGAAATTACTAAACATTACTAATTTGACAGGTCTAAAAGTCTTGATATCCCTTTATCATGTTTGGGGTTAAATAAGGATGCAATATTTTTAGTAATTTTGAACAGAATTGGCACCATTGTCCTTCCATTTCACTAATACATACTTCCAATTGCTTGTATTAATAACACTGCAAAAATAAATTAATGTACAATACAAATCTGAAATTATCTAAAAAGGGCCTTCATCTGTCATCTATTTGCACCCGATTGGTGTTTCTACCAAATTGTGCGACGATAGGCCTCCCACTGAGTATTGTGCCGTTCACTTCCTCTAGTGCTTGTATGGCTGTTTCGTCATCTGGAATAAAGTTAATTAAGGATCGTAAAACAGACTTCAATATTTGAAAATGTTTAAGTGCCATATTAATGTCTATGGATTGGTAGGTTTAACATGAGCCAACACAACACGCACTTCGCTAAGATGTTTGAATCAAATTAAATAAAGATAGGGCCAAACCTGAACCTGATAGGGTGAACCTTTTTTATAGTTTAAAAATTGCAGGATTGATGAACCAGCTTATAAATGACTCACTTTGGAATGCAACAAAGGCTTGTCCCCGCATACGGCCGGCCATCAAGCGAACATCCACTGGGCCACCATTGTCCAGCACAAACTGATTGAACAGGACAGCCAGCTGCTCTTGACTCACTGATGGACTTATATTTTTGAGATATAATACCTGAAAGACGCATTTGCTAAAATATAGTTTGCTAACTTAGTATAAATATGAAATAGGATATTATCTTGAGAGTTGCTCATGTAGATTATTGTAGGTGAATAAAATATAAATAATATATATTTTAGAACTAGCCAACATGAGTATCTTCAACTAGTAACCTGTGTACTTCAATCCAAATTTAAACAAATCTCGACAATTATGAATACATTGTAATTGCCAAATCCACTGAGCCATTAGCAAATGTTGACCTTCCATACATGCAGCAATGATTTTTATGATTAAATTTCATACCTTAGAAGGAATTCCTGGCTCATAGTCTTTGAACCTATCTATCTTCTTTATGTCATCTATGTTCATCTTTGTCCCCTCTAAAAGTTGAGCTTCTGCTTCATTTGTTGGCACCACTATATCAACAGCTCTGTATTCATCACAATTCCTCTCATTAGAAGGCTCTAGCCTCACAATTTTGTTATTCTTAATTGTATACATAGTTCTCAATTTTGGACCAATTATGTGCTTCTTATCACTTTGTACCTTATTTTTGTACTTATTCTCAGGGCATTCTTTAACATCCCATAAACTCCCAGGCTTAATCGGACGACATATTGGTGCAACATCAATCATCTGCTTTTGTTGAGACAATATCCTTTCTTTCTTGCGTTCCAAGTGCCTTAAAATTTTCCGTCTCTTATTAATTGGTAATACGTTATCAGGCTTCAGATGGCTAAATAACTCATCTTCAATTTCTTTGATATGGTTCATTGGATGGTGATCAGGATAGAAGTGTATTGATTCTTTTGGGTTTTTCTCAATAATATCAGATGTTTTGGATGTTGATGGTTCATCTTGGAGTTTTTTACTGTAATAGCAACACAGAATTAACTTTAGAGGAAACACAATGATAGATTAATGAGTGCAAAAGATGCAAAGGAGGTCTGTAAGTTAAAAGTAAAATGGCAATCCACCACCTTACCACTGTAGAAGTACGACACTACATCAAAGTAGATTCATCTGAATGTGGTCTTCTGTAAAGTAAATAGACTCCCAATCAGGCAACTACAATTTTAATAGGAAACCCCATATCAGATCAATTTTCATCCTTAGTTCAGTTATTAATAAAAATAAACAACTACTCTTGGGTCACTGTTAGAACCGAGTTAAAAACCCAAACATACCATTCATTTTCAATATAGTTGTTGATCTTAGAGTAAATAGCTCCAAGTTTCTCCTTCAATGCACTACTTTCCATCTTAATTTGTTGATCCAACAGCCCAGTTTCGTTTTCCTGATACAACTTGACCTCTTCGGATGAAAGGCCTGCTCTTTTCAGCGTCTCTAAATAGTGAATATCTTCCTCAATTTTTCTAAACTCTTTGATTGAACATAAGCCATATTTGGTAAAGGGTAAGACCTCAGTTCCCTTCTCGAACTCCTTTGGCAATTCCGAGCTAAACAATTACAAATCTATTAATTTACAAACATGGATGACCCTTGAACGTATCAGGACCTTTGGTCACGTATTATGAATAAATCCATTACTTAATAAAGACATTTATTACTGTTACTACACTTACCACATCATGCCGAATTGCTGACAGTTTCAAATCAAATTACAATCTTGGTTCGTGTGTAATTCTTGGTTAACAATCTAGTTACGATGCGAACGTTTAACGACTTAGTCCAAGCGGTCTCAGAGTACTTAACCACTTCGTTTCAAGCGGTTGTATTCTCTTGGAGCTAATCATTATTCCCATTTTCCATTATTATAAATTCCAAACACATATTCCCAAGAATAATGAAATGAATACAAAATACAACTAGCTTCACGATTTTAATTTCACAACACAAATACAGTGAAATTGCAGTCTGAGTGCTGACAGTCAGTCTTCTTCTTCTTCTTCCTGACTATTACAATCAATTCTTTCGAGTGTAAGAGAATTTTCATGTTTCTCAAATTTTCGTGTTTGTTGCATTAAAATTACTAGTTTCATGCATTCTAATGCTTATTTGAGTTTGTGGAGGCAATCCAAGGCAGTAGCAGATCGTACGACGCCTTTAGGTCAGAAGGAAACTATTGACCATAATCGTAAATCACTTAAACCAAAAGTCATATTATAGCATTATTTCCAATGTTCCTGTAATTCCTATAAATCAATCACCTAATGAAACTTTATTGCACATAACGACACCGAAAATACACATTGAAGATCACTAGAACACAATTTACGAGACACTGCGAAAAATCTTAACTACCGCCTCATACCCACCGATTCTATTATCTTCGCTTCTCTTCTCTTTGTGTGACAGACAGACATGACAGTAGTGGTTTTCCCATATTAGTATATTATCTATGGTAGTGGTTATGATATGTACAGCTATGTACTCTGTGCTGATATTAGTATGTTACTGGGTTTCCCCATAAAAAAATCTTAGGTCTATTATGTACTCTGTGGTGAGTACGGGGTGCAGCACCACAGAGTACATAACCACTACTGCAACACTTTGTTACAGTGTTGTTGTAATAGCGAGTTTAGTTAGCGATCGTTTCGCTATAGATAGTTGACCTTGAAAAATAGTCGATAGCGTGAGTGGTCCTATCGAAAATATTGAAATTCTGCATCAACATCGATACTATCGATAGTATCGATAGTGAAAATTAGGCGATAGTATTGAATTTTTCGATACTATCGATAGTATCGCGATATCATCATTCTCCTGCCCTTATCCCATATTATTTGGGGTCGGCGCAATATGTATTTCTCTTCCAGCCTTCTCTATCAGCCGTCATCTCTGTATTCACTTCCATTCTGGCCATGTCATCTTTCACACAATCCATCCATCGTTTCTTAGGTCTACCTCGACCCCTGTACCCATCCACATTTATACATAAAACCGTTCTTACCACGTTATCCTCATTCCTCCGCATAACATGCCCATACCATGACAGACGCTTGCCCCTCAACTTTTCTGTCACTACTTTCAACTTCCTCTAAGAAACTCATTTCTTACCTTGTCCATGCTCGTTACGCCACCCATCCATCTCAACATTCGCATCTCAGTTGCATGCAGTCTTCTTTCATTCGACTTCTTTGTGGCCCAACATTCAGATCCATACATGACAGCAGGCCTTATCATGGTCTTATAGATTTTCCCTCTAGCTTAAGCGGGAATCGGGAGTCGCATGTAGTTCCCGTGACTATCGACGTCGATAGTATCGCGATACTATCGACGATATATCGTCGCGGTTCGATAGTATCGATAGTTTTGCTTAAGTAACTATCGACGTGTTTTCGATACTATCGACGGGGAATAAAATGACACTTGGTCGGTAGCACAGGGACAATCTAGAAAAGTAACTTAATGAATGAACTGCGTATGTAAAATATTATGAGTGATGTGATAGATGAACTATGTAATCACCGACTATGTTGCATCTTATGAGCAAGCAATACTATCGTAATACGTTCGACAATCGATAGGGCAATAAGCAAGAAACTCATTCTAACGATTGTATTGCCAGAAGTCGATAGTTTCGATAGGACTATCGATAAAGTAACTGATTTTCGAAGTCACGACAGCGTTGCGGTTGTAATTGTATTCTCTTGGGTCTCGATAGTTTCACAATTCACGATACTATAGATATCACTATTGCAACAACACTACTTTGTTATTCATTATTCCTTTCCTTTGCATTATTCTAAAATTATAATAAAAATGAGTTCGTGGGGCAGTGAGAATTTTATAATGCAGCAAAACTTAATGGGAATACAACCGATGCAACCTATGATGCAGAACTATCCCAATGCTATGCAAAATAATATGATGACCACTCCGATGCCTTCGATGCCTATGATGGGTGGAATACCATTGAACTCTGTGCAAGAATTTCCCGTGAATGAGCCTCCCCCTTACCCTGAGGTTTCGACTGCGCCACTGATAGGCCCTGTGATTCCTGATAATTATAAAACAAATGACATAGCAACGGACGGAAAAGATGAAAACACATTCGAGGCTGATAATAAATCTCATCGAGGCAGCAGAGATAGTCGGAATGATAGAAGGGACAATAGAGGTTAGTGTGTAAGCGCCAGATGGTAACCGGTTACCCTAGACTATTGACGCTTGGTTGGGTAACACTCGCGCGTTGCCGACCCTAAGATTGATTGTGATAATCTCACCAGCAATATACTATAGGTACCATAGTTACAATTTACTCAAACCTTTTTCAGATAGGCGACATCGATCTAGGTCTCAAGATCGCAGTCGGCATGATAGAGGAGATAGAGGGGATCGAAGTGATAGGGAGAGAAACAACAGAAATGATAAAAGTCGAGGGAGCAGGCGGGATCGTCACTCCAAGTGGGACAGTAGTGGTGATGTAAACACTACTGAACCAGCATCCATGCCAATGGGAAATATAATACCAGGTAAGATGAAGAAAGGCTACAAACATTAATTGAAACTATTACAATCAACAATTATTACAGGTCGCGGCACGAAACTCTAGCGCTGAGCGAAACGTGGAGGGGATAGCTGCGCATGGGTACCATCGCGCACGCAATACAAATTAGTAATTTAATTGCTTAGTTAAAAACAGCAAAATAATGTTTTAATGTAAAGTCAAATAGTAAGTCTAGCGGTGAACAAAATGTGGAACTTAACTGCGTATGGGTACTGTCACGCACGCAAATATTACTTCATGTTACCTACAATATAATTTTTAACAAGTTTATGGGGAGTAGAAAAATAAATACACTATCGGATTTGTAAATTTTTATATTAAATACCAAATAATAAAAAAAATTATATTAAGTCCGAATTACATAAGAACCTACTGAAGTTTCTTCTCAGGATAGAAGAAACCTGCGAGTTCGGCAGGGTGTGGACATCAGACACCGCATTCTCCTTTCCGATATCTAGTCCGAATCAGACAATGGTCTTACACCTTCAATAGTATCCCAACAGGGCCTTTTGCTTACTGAGGGCCCCGGCTCAGGGCTGCTTCGGTCGTCGGCACTAACAGCGTCATCGTCATCAGACTCACCAAGGCTATCCTCTGAACTGTCACCATCAACGCGAATGATGAATTCTTCTGTAACCAAATCCACGACATGGTCACTCTTGACATATTGCTCTTCTATGTCCTTTACCTTTTGGCATAACTTTCCCCAATCCCAAGCACCCATCAGCAAAACTTTTTCTTGAATTAGTTCTATACATTTAGCAACACTCCACTTCACATTTTTACTGCCTACATATTGCTTTATGTCAGACCATGCCATTTCGATTGGATTTAGATCTGGGTGGTATGGTGGCAGTCTTAGCACTTGATGTCCTTGCTCTGCTAGTATCCTGTCAATTGAAAATGTTTTAAATCTATCTTTGTTAGCCCGTATTAAATTGTATAGTTGAGGTTTTAGTAGAGTTTCCTCATATTGTATGCCCTTTTCAGTAAGCCAACCCTGCATGTCAGCTTTTTTGGAATTAGAAGTGGGTGCAAGGTCCCATTGTTTATTATGGTATGATGCGTTGTCGACTACCACGACAGAATTAGGCGGTAAGTTCGGCAATAACTGTGTCCTCAGCCATTTTTCGTAGTTGTCGTAGTTCATATTGTCGTGGTAGTCGCCTGATTTCGCACCAGCTTTAAAAGTTAACAGTGCGTTCGGTATGAACCCAGCCTCTGATCCTGCGTGGACAATGACCACCCGCTGTCCTTTGGAGATAGGTTTTTTGAGACCTTTTGTAGTACCATCGGTCCAGGCTTTTGGAGCAGAGTGCGATGAATCTACGTAAGATTCATCTGTATATACGATGGGCCTTCCCTCTTGGCGATATTGTTTTATTTTGCGTAAGTATTCGATACGTAGTAAACGTATATTTGAACTTTCAATCAGTACTTTTCGATTGTTTTCAGTATTTTTCCACCGAAACCCTAAACTCTTAATTATTCGTCGAAGACTTCGTTCTGAGCCTTTGAAATTTATATCTTCCTCTAGCTTCTTTCTCAACTTTCCGACGGTGGGAAGTTCATTATTTGTCCTATGAAAGTTATGTATGCACCTCTTTATTAATCCTTGATCAAAGTTATCAATATCTGTGACCGGTTTTGATCTGGAGCGTTTTTTGCCTGGTGTTCTAAATACTGATAATAAGTCGGAATTATTGGCTTCAGTGGAGATTTTCCTTACCGTTGCTATGGACGTCTTTGTAGATTCAGCTGTCCTTTTCTGAATTTTCTGTAAGTCACTAATTATACTATTTAATTTTATATTTCCCGCCTGAATAACTTCTGCAGTTTGTTTTATTTCACTTATATCTACAGTGCTGCGGTCAGAATCGAGTAAAATACTCGCAGCTTCGCCAATTTCACTTTGAATTTGTTTCAGGGAATTAATGAAATCATTCGATTCCCTTTTCAGAAAACAATGCACGTCAAACACCATTTTCCGTGCCTGTCTTTTCAAAACAGTATTCCTTCTCGGCCTCGGCATTTTCACTGTTTAAAAACTGTTCAAACTTAATCAAACAGTGAATAAACTAACAAACACAACAAACAAATCAACAAAACAAACTTAACAAAAAACAACAACAAAAATTAACGATGACAACAAAACAATTCAGAACGCGACTGTACACTGGAAGTGCGCGGAGCGTCGTATCGGCACGGGGGACGGAGTACGACTGGAGAGCCAATCGGCGCAACGCACGCTCGCCCTTCACCCCTGTACCCCGCCAAGACACCTTATTTTTTACTTCTGCGCAATAACGGTCAGCGCTAGAGTTTCGTGCCGCGACCTATAGGCTATGCTTGGTTTTTAACTGCTTAACTCTCAAGTAAGACACATAATCAGTCTAGTGCTGTCCATTCCGTGACTGGCAATATGTGCACATTGATTAGCAGTGCTTAAAGGAATATCTCTGGTCAAAACACTTGATATTGTACAGCATTTTGTTACTATTGTTGTACATGAGTATCTGTCTGACATCTACATCTTTAATTATATTAGATTGTGTTTCTTTATAGAAACTTTGTGACTACACAAGTAGTTAACATTAAGAAAGAACTATAATTATAACTGAGGCTAATGTTTAAATTTGTTTCATAGGACATGCACTACCTTATGTCCAACCATATGGCCAAATAAACAATATGCTGGGACAGCAAACAATAGAAATGACACCCAATGTGGCTCCAAACATGATGAGCATGCAGTCAAGTATAGCACCAATGCAACATATGATGCCAAACATGATGGATCAGAATATCATGATGATGAACCAGCAGATGCCAATGATGGGCATGCAGCAAATATTTGTCACTAATGCAGTGCTCCTGCCGCCTATACCTGGAGTCTCCATGATGGCACGGAGAGAGAAGCCTAATGGTTGTAGAACTATCTTCATAGGTGGATTGCCAAATGGAATCACTGATGATGCTATCAAGGAAATATTCCAACGTTTTGGTCTCATTGACAATGTGAAAATCCACAGACAAGGAGTTTGTCATGTTCGGTTTGATCATCCAAGCAGTGTGGAGCAGGCATTCTTCTTGTCTGGCTACCGGTTCAAGTACCATGACCAGACTGAGAATGAAGCCACAACAATGTTCATTGATTATGCTTTGGTAAGCACCAGCACAATGTTTTTGTAACCTAACTGATATTACAGGTGTGAATTTGTTTATGTTTTATGTTTTCGTGCCTTGAATGAAAATTGAAAACACAGTCAGTGGTAATGAAAAGGGCAGAGTAAGCAATAAATATAAAAAAAATCCGAAATCTACTATGCACAGTATACCCATAATGTTGTGGTCTGCGGAGTATTACAATTAAATAACTAACAAGAGGCATTTCGATTCAACAGATGCCCAGCACAGCTAGTTCTAGTTGTGTCATAAAAATATTTAACAACTAATATTGGTACAGAATCGCGATGACCAGAATGAGTACGAGAGGAACAAGCGTCGGCGCGCACCGACCCCGCCGCGCGTGGAGCCCTACTCCCCCGCAGCACTGAACACCATCGCAGACAAAGTCAAGAGCGACACTGAATTTGCTGAGGCTGCTCCTGTAAGGGCTTAAATAATTATAATGCTTGGCATAATGACATTATCACACAGTATCATTAAGGGTTGGCAACGCGCGAATGATACCCCTGCCTGGTGTTGCAAGCGTTCATAGGCTACGGTAACCGCTTACCATCAAGCAGTATGCTTGTTTGTCACCTTTGTGGTAAAAAAACAGCACCATTTGAGAGCCAAACTAAGCAAAGCTTGTGCTATGGGAACCAGCATCTGATAGAATACTTGTATACTTTTTTTTGTAAATACAAATCACATCTAAATGTGAATCACAGCAATACTTCTAACCACCTATGCTTGAAGATGTATTTTTATTGCATGAGTAAAATATGTATTTATTTACCTGCAGACTCTTGCAGTATGGCTGGAACGTGGAGAGTGCAACAGGAAGAATGCGAGCACATTTTACTCCCTGATACAAGCCAGCAATAACCAGATACGCCGCCTTTTCAACGAGAAGATGGCCATTGATGAGGAGTTTCAGAATATGAAGTCCACATTCAGGGACAAATTCTCACACGTTTTGATGCAATGTAAGTTCTATAATTAACATTTTTAGAGAGACCAATGAGCTGCTAAAGATAAGCTCGGTACAACTATGGAGATAAATGTTTTATGTAAGTATAACAGCTTCGTCGTATCATCATGCAGTGAAGCAGCCGTAATTACAGCGAGGATTCACAAAGTCACATAGATGTCAGGTTAGGGTAGTTTAGCAAGAGCATGCATTCTCATCGCGTCGTATTTATACATATTGAAATGAAATAAACTTTATTGATATGGTTGCAACGTTCAAATTTGCGCGGCTGTGTTGCAGTGACGGCGACTCGGCATGCGGACTGCGTGTAGCGACAACATTGCGGTGCGCGGAAAAGCGACAGTAAAAATTTGAGTGCTGTAACTATGTCTATGAAGTTCTGTTTATCGTTAATATTGCGGTTTGAACGATGCGCGCGCGATGAGGAATGCACTCTAATATAGCACCACGATTGACGCGAGCCGAGTTGAAAAAACAATGTATTAATCAAATGAATTTAATGAAATTATTCCTTTTAATCGAGTTTGTTATTTGACTTAGTACTGAGTGAAGTCAATAATGCATATGGCTGTATGTAACAGCGTATGGGTTGCGAATAAGGTGGGAGGAGCCGGACTTGTTTCGGAACCTGAACTGATAACCACGCCATAGCTTTTTGTTATGACGATTTATGGGAGTAAAATTCAGATGTGACCCTAAAGAAAGAAACTGTTTAATCTGTTCCGTCTTCATACATTCCCTTTATGCGAGAATATTATTTATTTGTGTGCGTATCCATTCATGCGCCTTCCCCTCACTACTGCCTTGTACACTCTAAACTGGCATCTATGTGGATAGTTTTATGCACGAGACACCAAAGCGGCTTCCAGTTGCTGATTTTTTTATGTAGAACAGTCTACGTCATCAACGAGTGTCAAAGTTTCCAGCCAGCTGCATTACCTATCTTACCTCCGTACGTAATCTTTGGTAGACTATAATAGGGTGACTTCGGATCAAATGGATTGAGGAAGTTGAAGCGGGTCGGAGGTAAGGTGAACGACCTAGGATTGTGAATATTCCTGATGGAGACTGCGTCCACAGGGATTTGCTCAGCTGGTGTCAAGTTGTTGCAAGCACACCGTACAGTATTGCTATTCGATCGTGGATAATGTAATACAGTCATTACACCTCAAAGCAGAGAAGTAATGTTCTCTTTAATAGTTTTTTATACCACTAACTTGGCAACCAGGCATACGGCCTAATACTTGATGGAAATCGGTCACCGTGCCCTTGGACATAAATGTATGCTAGACGTACATTTTAACTATAAAACATGGCCTTTTTATTTTATTTGATTTAGGCTCAGTAAGAAAATTAATGTCAATAAATAATTACAATTATACAAGACAAACAATATAAGGATGATATAAAATAGCCATGTTGTAAACACGATGTTTTCCCATAATAGTCGAGCAGGTAGCGAAAATTCTGTCGGCGGCGAAACACCAGCGCGTCTCTGATCACTTCAGCAAACAGCAGCGCAGAAATGTCGAGATGTGGCTCAAAATGACAGAGGTTCGTATGCCATGTAAAACAATCATACTTCTAAAAATAAACGTACCATTGAATGACTGATGGATATTCAAAATTGGATTTAAGTCATTCTGTGGTTCATGCAAGTAAGTACCTTCTCGCACAACGCTCGCCTCAAGAGATATAAGAAGATGAAACGTGAAGGACGAAAAGAAGTTTATTTGAATACTTACATTTACTTCATTCTCCCGAAGCGTGCGTACAGGTTTAATTATAACAGTAACTTTAAAGTTATAAGTATTTAACGTGATCCAGGATTGGTAAGTAAAAAGGTTAGTCTGTTTCGAATGCCAGATAATTCCGCTTTGAGAAGAAGTACTGTGTACTGCAACATCCATTACTTATGTTTGTAAACGGGAGCACTTCTCGGTAATTAATGGGTCAAGGTAAGGAAAAGTCTACTTGGATGGTCGCTGTCACTGGAATTTCGTGGCTTGAGAGTTGCGGCAGTCTACGGTTGCTGTAAGTGTCTTATAATCTGTCAAAGTTCACAATCCTTGAACTGTCCGTGTACCAAATATGTACTACGTAATCTGTCAATTATTGCTTTATTTTCCTACAAACTACATGGATTTTGAGATTTCTTGCAGTATTATCTCCAAGCGCGTTATGGCGTTGAATGGGTTATAGATTGATAATTGGCATTTTACGTGATATTTATATGCACTGTCAACTAAATTGCCTACTACGCCACCACTTATCGTATCTATAATATAATATCACGTAACGTGCGTGTTTGCAAAGTCCAAGTGCCGGCAATTTAGTCTTCAGTGGATTAGGGTCTTCAGCTCTGCAGTCTACGTCAGAACGAGTGGCGTTATCATCAGGTCTAGCAATACTGTCTGGACTAACGTCTACATTAGCTTCGTCAACAACACCGTGCGAAGCATCGACTGATTCTTCAAGACTTTCTTTACGCATTGCGCGATGTTGACTAGTTGCCGGTAGCCCAGGATCTTTCTGATCATCAAACTTGTGCATGACGGACACCCATCGTGCAACACTCACCAACGCTTCGCATCCAGCCAGATTCTACGGTCGATCCAGCACACAAACTTGAGTTTCGCACTACGTAGTCTTCACACCACGTCTGCTCCAACGGCTGTCATCGTCTCGTATCATTCAGACCCTTGAGCTACCACGACTAGTCAATAGAGTGCATTTAACATACTGATTTGGTTTTCGGACAGTTTCTAAAATGCATAACAATATTGCCACTCTGGGGCGGCCCAAAAGTAACGTTCTTAATATGACAGATTAACATTCGATTAAAGTCTATCGATAATCAATAAGTGACATCGTCTGAAATTCTAGTGATATCTCGAATTGAGAAAGCTAAGCTAACCATAAAACGTAAACACAAAACATCTACCTACGTACAAAATATATCTTTATTGATTCTGGCGCAAAATATTTCATGTACCTAAATACGACTATCCAAATTAGTCTGAAATATTTCATGTACCTAAATACGACTATCAAATAGCTGATATCTCTAAACTTCAATATTTTATTATTCCTCAATATAGCAACGATTTAGACAGCTATCCAGATCTCGGGCAAATATTATGGAGGTCAAGAATTGATTTGGAGGAGTCAATATTTATATAGGATATTTTAATATCTTAATTTTATGAGGGAAAGTATTAATTATTTAATTTTATAGGAGGTTGAAAACATAAAAGATGAGTTCAACGCTTTGTTCGATGAGGAAGAAGTTGAAAAGGTCGGGAAGAACATGGTCTCACAGGAGAAATATGAAGAATTGAGGGTAATGTATTATATCCTCACTTATATCAAAACTATGCGATGATATATATTATTCTCAGTAATATAATTGATAGCTTTGCCTGCGACTTTAGCCATGTGGATTTGAAAAAAAAATATATTTCTTGATAATCCTATAGGATATATTCGTTCCTGGGCTTAAAAAAAATGCATGTGATCTTTCCATGGCCACTATCTATAATATTTATTTTAATCCTGTCAGCTATTTTGGCGTGATTGAGTAACAAAAAACCATGCTAGATTTGTAACATTTGGTGATCTGTTTCTCTGGTCGAAATGTTTTTGCAATTAAAGAACCACTGTGCAGGTTCAACGCACTCTCTTTATCAGCATGTGTGTTGTCACGTTGTGGGAGCGCGCGTTATTATGATCACACGTTGTTTATTCGCATGTCTTATCAATACACATACATACATACATAATATCATCACGCATAGTCCTAGTCTAGTCCCTTTCGTGGTCGCCAGAGACTACAGAGCGCGATTTTATTCTTGACTTGCACACTTCTTTTGCTTATTTTACATTCATCAATCTATTCATACATGCCCGCTGTTTCGAGTCATTCAGTATTTATATATTTATTCAATAATTTATGTCACAGATGGAAAACGAGAACCTGACATATGAGCTAGAAGGTTACAGGAATGAGGCCCACCTTGCTAAGGATGAGGCGGAAAGGAAGTTCGAGAAATTCAAGGCGCATTTCATCGCTCAACAGGCCTTGCAAAATAACAAGGTATCTTTTAAGGACGCCATTAAGCATGTAACCTGATTCTATTTGGTTCTTTCACCATTCTCAAACTAATTTTACTCGCAAATGAGACGTGAATATTAATTACTCATTAGCGTTCTATCATTAAACCTTTCACATCAAGTGGTCTGTATCAGTCAAATTGTGAACTTGACCTGCAAATGGTTTGAAATTAATAACAATGCAGTGTCTGTTTGTCTGCTATTTCAAAATCATTGTATTTGTTTAAGCTCATCATATTTAATTTATGCTATGCCAATACTAAATAGTTCTCATATTTCTTTAAGGTATAAGTAGGACTCTTTAGGATAACGAATACCACGGCGGAACTTTTTCTAATGTCTTCTATAAGAGACTGTTTGCTAACCTAAAGCTTAGCGAGCATTCTCTACGCTAAGGCCACTTTTATCCGGGTAGGAAAACCGCAATAATTCCAAAACCCGAAAACTATGGGCCAAGTCTGAAATATATTTTGGTATCAATGCACTGGCATAGAAGCATACCTACATCCCGCGTAATGACGAGTGTCCACTGTAGCCTATGGACACTTACAACAGCAGAGCGTGCCGACCCTGCAAGAATTTTGTCACACTGACAGTGTTGAAGGCTCGATAGCTGAACAAACATATATGTGATACTTACATTCTTGAAAAACTAACTTGTGCTAGCTAAGTATTTTTTCTATCCAGCAGTCTTATCCGCCGCTGCCTCCACCACCGATGCCCACTCTCTTATCCGAGGGTCACCCTAAGCCGCCACCGGCTGAAGCAAAGTATGCACCACCAGTCCCACCGTCGGAAGCCAAGCTCATCAGCATACTGACAGCATTCCTCATGGTCCACCCGCTGGGAGCCACATTGGACTATCTAGTGTCATACGTCAAATCGATGGTGCCACAATCCTCTCAGATGGCTGTCCAGCAAGTCCTGCAGAAGTATGATGACGTGTTCCGTCGGACGACCTCCGGCGTCGGTGCCACTATTGAACACAGGTGGGGGTTTATGGCCTTTGACGTTATAAGACAGAAAGGGATATACGCATAATTTCTGTTATTATATTAAACATGGTGGTATTTAATGATTATGTACTAATAATTTGTGATAAGTAAGAGGTAATAAATACATTAGGAAATTATGTTTATTAATCACTTTTATTTATTTACCATACACACCATGTGTTTCCTTCTCACGATAATAGATAAATGAGGTTGTGCAATATTTTCAATTTTTTTCTGTTGTTGCATAATCAGCCTGCAGAAGTTTCAAATGATGTAGTTTCAAAAATACATTGGTGTTAAGCGCTGGGCAATATTTTTTTATATTATACAGACCCGTTAATTAAAAGAATCACGTCCTATTACATCATGCAAGCTTTCTACGGTACAGAAAATATACATAGAATTATTAACTACAATTTTAATTACCTATTTACATATTTTTTATCTATAAACAGTGGCAACCGTCTCGTCGTACGGGAACGCGTATTATTTATACGGGCAACACAATATAAAAGTTTATCTGTCTGTCTACGGATCTACGGCGTCTATATATGTATTATCTATGGTCTAACTGTCAATTGAGTCAAATTTGTCAGTCGGGCTCACTGAAGTTCAAGTTTCATATCAATCAATCAAAAGTCAAAACAAAGTAGTTTGGAAAAGTTTCGACGCTTGTAGTTCGCGAGTCAAGTCAAGACTAGATAAAGTTAGCGATCCGTATTTTTTGGTTTTATTAGTTTGTGTATTTGATTAAAAAAACTAATAAAAATGAAGAAATGGTGGAATTGGGTTCTCGCTGTGGCTCTATTTTGTTTACTGTTCATCATAATACCACTTTCGTATACTGGCGGGGGCGAAAGTAAAGAAGAACTTAAACCAATGTTTGATGAATACATTGAGAAGTTTAACAAATCGTATAAAAATAATACTGATGAATACGAGACGCGGTTTCAACATTTTGTGGTATGTATTATGCCTGTGTATTTTAGTTTATCATAAGAGTTATGTTAGGGTGAACATTTAAAATTAAATCTACAAATAAATAATTGAACGACAACTATGTGGTCAATGATCCAATGCCAATAATAAATATAAATTGTATCATTTAAAACCAAACATAGACTTTTTTTGTACTAAAATGTAATATAAAAATAACTATTTAATCATTATCAAATCATTAACAGTTAAATGAAATGAACTTTATTCATTTCTATATCTTATTGGCGAAATCTAAATAACTTTTGTGGTGCCATTAAATAAAGAATATGCATTAGTGTAATAAGTGCATTAAAATTCAATTACTGTTTTAGAATTTGGTTAATGTGTTTTTAATGATGCCCTGATTTAATACCTAAAATTATAAGAACATTTATTTTCCTTTATATCAACTAAAATTATATTTTTAAGGCTTCTGTCCGAGAAATAAATGAACTAAATGCAGGTGCACGAGGCCCTGAAGACCACCGGGCTAAATATGGATTGACAAAGCTATCAGATATGTCAAAATCTGAATACCATGAGATACATTTATCCGATGAAAGGATACGAAAGCCCCCTCATGAATATGGCAAGACTTTGAACACATTTGACATAACACCACAGAAGTATGAGTATGCAGTTGATGACCATACACCACACAGCAGTCACGAAAGGAATAGTTCATGTGATAAAGAGCCACATGATAATGTCTACGTAATAATAAGAAAGAAACGAGCTATATTGCCTATGCAGGTGGATTGGTGAGTTCTTTTAATTCATGTACCGCATTTTCTGCATTGAACTTGCCTCATTTACTAATGGCCCCAGATTAATTCCTAGCTTTTATTTTTTTTTGTTACATAACACACAAAACAATAACTTTATTATTTTGTGTGTTCTGTGTTTGGGTGTAATGTGTGGTATCTATATATTTTTTTCACTATCCAATTATTTTTCTCTGGTTCTCATAGTTGCAGAGTTTCCCTACTATGGGGCCTTTGCTGTACTCATAATTTAGAATTTACAATATTTCCATGAGCTCTAATTATGATTTTTAAAAATGTAACATCTAATACATTCTTACTACCTGTCATTATTAATACATTAGGTTTTTAATTGTTTGAGATAACATTATGTAATACCAATATATTTGATTATTTCATTTGTCTGTGAGTAAGTTATTGAAACTACACTGGAATTTATAGAACTTTGTTTCACAATTCATGGATCATGTTAGTCAACTATCCCAATCGCAGAGCTTTTATTTTGAATGTGATTCTACCACTGAAGATAATATAGTTTTTTACATCCACATAGGTACCTTCCTACGGAAAAGAGATTGAGGATATCAATACGAATATTGGGTCCACCCCATGTTTTTTTACAAAGTTGGTCCCTACTGCATTCCATGTCATAACCCTAAAATATATAGGTACCTACGTTATCTAGTCTATTTTTTTACCAAATTCCGTCTAAATCGGTTCATCCGTTGTACCGTGATGACAGCGAGTGTCAAATAAACAACGAAACCCCTAGAAATTGGTGTGAATTTGAAATAGCATATTTATAAACGTTGCAATAACAAAGATAAACTTTTTGGTTGATTTTTCCTGTTTTAAAGATAGATAAGTATTTTAGTAAAGAAAGTTCTTCACAATTCTGTAGATATTTTCCAAAAAAATTTTTTTTTATAATTAGCCCTCATAGCATGCATGGAAATTCGGAGGTGATAATATTCCGCATCCCATCTAACTAGATATATAAGTATATATATACATGTATGTATACTTCAAAGAAAGTTGTCCGATATAACCAACACCTACATTAATCATGCAATACCTACTGGTATCATTATTAAAACGCCTAATTTCCGAAATAGGAATTTCTTTAACAGTATTTATTTAGTATGTTACTACCGTGTTACTACTGTTAAAAAATTGCCATAGATATCATCATGTATACATATATAGCTATTCCAAATTATATTATAACCTGTATATAAACCTAAATAGTTAGATAACAATAGATATTTTCTAAAAACCAAGAAAGTGTATCTGAGTTCTATTTCTATATTGAGTATTAATTCATTAGCCTGTTGAATGTACGAGATGTTTTCCATGAGATTAGCATAATGACGGGTCGCGAGCTCAAAACTGGTTCCGATCAAATCAAGTCTTGAACTAGATACGTGCTTACTAGCAATTTAAAAACTTTGTTGTTATGTAGGTAAGACGCGAAATCTTTTGTCTTCAACATTTTTAACTATTATGCTAATTCTGATATTAAAAGCTCGCTGTAAAATATTAGGAACCTTATGACGGTATCGGATCTTTTTTTGAATTCCTCTAATGGTATGCAGTCACCATAGCTTATAGCCGCTAGGAATACCAGGGATATCACTAACGAGTTGCCAACCCTGTTGTTGTTGAGGACTCACTGTTCTAGCAGTACTACTAGCGCAGCGTATCCTCGTGGAGCACTGGTAATCGTACTCACCGCAGAAACACGACACTACATCAAAGTGGTGTTATTTGACTGCGGTCATAAATATGGTGGAAATAAAGCGAGACGTCGTATCGTAAGGCTATTAATCAGGTAAATGTGGATTATGGACTAAAAGATTTATAATTATACTGTTCACTGTCAGATTGCAGAGAAATTGAGGCATATAATGTATTTACTAGGGGTGTCGCCATAGCATATTTGGTCAAAGTAGAGGTAACTATGTTATGGCATTTGTGGCGGATATCCTAACAAATAATTAAGCAATAAATTTCGGGGCTCCCACAAGAATAGCTTTACTATTTAGGATCGTTTTTACTATATTGTAAAAACGGTAATACATACAAGCACCTAGTATATTAGGTGTGATAAAACTGCAAATTATATAAACCTGCTACCTGTGCGAATGATACAAAACGAAAGCTTATTTTTAGCAGTTTCTCCTCTCATTACTGTCCCATTAAACTCGTTATCTGTTAATTCGTTAAACTGAACACCAGAATAAGTTGAACATCTCATAGCGAACGTCTACTTCATTATGTAAATATCTCATTAATTAAAGTTGTATAATTGCACAGAATTTGCTGATATGAACACAACATCTTAGTAAAGTAGGTAAGTATAAAATAAGCAAACAGAATTAGGAGTCCCACGACTCTTGTCAGGTGTGTTATAATTGCTGCATTTCTCATATGGCTAGCGGTTATAACATCAAAATCGCGCATTGCCCACCCTGTAGTCTTACTTCTTAGCAGGAGGACTATCGAATTGCTTCGGCAGCGCATTCGTATCGCTGTCGTCTTTTCGTAGAGGAATAGGACAATGAACAGCTCCGCGTCGGCGAAAAGTGGAAATAAAAATTGTTGCGAAATTTTGACATTTTGAGAGGTTCTCGAAACCTAGTCGAAACATGTTCCTCCTCGGTTGCTCTTCTCAGTAGTACGTACGTAGTACATTATCTACTCTGAGGTAGTACCTAGCATTAAGTAATCTCTTTAATTACAGTTTTGACAAACTGAGTTGGTTATACTTGTACGTAGTATATTATCTACTCTGAGATTATACACATAGGTGTAGGTAAGTGAATTAAGACCTCAGTCTACTACATAATTAACATCGTTTATTCGAAAAACATTTCGTCATGCCATAAAATACGCATTCCCATATGGTATGTCAGAATGCAGTTCAAGGCACTCGAACGTGCAACAGAATCATTACTATTCCAATATATTAGGTCCTTACATATGAAATTGGCGTTTTGTATGGGAGGAACAAAAAGTCGAATATTTTTTAATATAATATATTTAATTAATCAAAGTATGAACCATTATTTTCTATGCACTTTTGCCATCTCATAGGCAGTTCATTGATCCCTTTACTAAAAAAACCAGTCGGACGGGAATCAATAAAATCTTTGAAGGCGATTTGGACTGCCCCATCGGAGTTGAATTTTTTCCCTTGCAAGAAGTTATCCAAATTTCGAAAAAAATGGTAATCTGTTGGAGCAAGGTCCGGGGAGTACGGAGGATGTCTTAGACTTTCCAATTGAAGCTCTTCTAATTTAGTAGCCGTCTGTAGCGCAGTGTGTGGTCTAGCGTTGTCGTGAAGCAGCAGTGGCGTGGAGCGATTGACCAGCCTAGGTTGTTTAGCCGCTAGCTTTTCCATCATGGTTTGCAATTCCTGACAATAGACATCAGCCGTAATAGTCTGGCCAGATTTGAAAAAACTGTAATGAACAATACCGGCACTAGTCCACCAAACGCTTACAAGTAACTTTTTTGGGGTTAATTTTCGCTTGGGGCAGGATTTGGCTGGCTGGCCAGGATCTAACCATTGCGCTGAGCGCTTCCGATTATCGTAAAGAACCCATTTTTCATCACAGGTAATGATTCGGTTTAAAATACCTTCATTATTGTGCCGGTTTAGTAATGTAACGCAGCAGTCGACGCGCGTTTGCCGGTTTGTTTCAGTCAATTCGTGAGGTACCCACCTTTCAAGCTTTTTAATCTTCCCAATTTGCTTCAAGTGAATTAAAACAGTTTTATCACTAACATTGCAGCCTGCAGCTAACTCGGACGTGGTTTGCGATGGATCCGCTTCCACAATAGCCTTCAACTCTTCATTATCAACTTGAGTCTCAGGCCGTCCACGGGGCTTGTTCTGCAGGTCGAAATTTCCAGAACGAAAACGTTGGAACCAAAAACGAACTGTGTTTTCTTTTGCAACACGACCGCCATACACATCATTCACCCTTCGAGTTGTTTCCGCAGCACTAGTGCCACGGCGGAACTCGTACTCGTAAATAATGCGATATTTAAGGTTTTCCATTTTGTAAAATGAGTGACGCAAACAGAAAAAAACAGAAGAAAAAAAACAAATGAATGACGATCATCGAAGCACAAATACATGAGTCTATAGCTGTACAAATTTGAATTTGGAATTCCTTACCAAAGAGGAGAAATTCGTGATTAAAGTGGCCAGTACGAAAAACGCCAATTTCATATGTAAGGACCTAATACCAATTCTGTCAGAATGGGGACATAATTGTACCATTGGATAGACATTTTTAGACCGTTTTGAAGTAGTGAAGGAGAGTCAAAGTCCGTTTAGGTAATAAAAACATTGTAAGTTTTAAAACTTATCTCCGCTTTGCGCTGTTAGATGTTTACTCTGCAATTACAGTTGTCTGCTATCTTGTCCCTATTTACAATGTACGCATAAAATGTTTTAACAACGCAATGGTTCAAAATTACTAAACTAAATAAAAAAATATTGCCAACCTTATTTAAACCCACACATGAGAAAGGGATAGCAAGAACTTTTGGACCTGTCATGTTAGTTATGTTTAGTAATTTTGAACAACAGAATCGACACCAATATCGCAATTACTACTTATACTGGAAGGTGCGTTTGAACGAATTTTCGTGCTTGAAACGTACAGGCGAGTACAGTTTTGCATTTATTGATGTACTTCTCACTGATCCTCATTAACATCTTTTTGAAGTAAATTCTAGCAAAACAGTCTCAAAACTTATACAAGTATCTCAACATACTGAATAATAAAAACTTTGATTGAGAAGGCACTACACATATTTGGCGGCTAACAATTTCGTGAAAAATAATGCTACGTAACCGACTCTATAATATTACATTCATAACTGGCTGTGCCCGCGACTTCTTATACGTGGAATTAATTTTGTTCTCAATTACATAAGATTTATTTTTGGGCGGAGCCCTAATTATTTTTCTAAAATAAAAGTATATCAGCCAGCGAAAGTATAGGCCTATACTTTCATATGCGTATTATAAGAAAAAACTGTTATTTTGGTATTACAAACAGACACTTCAACTTAATTTATTTGTATGGATGTATATATATATATATATATATATATATATATATATATATATATATACTGTTTTTACCTTCCATCCTAATAAGTGCTTGTTTAAGTTATTATTCATGATTTAACTTGAAATAAACCGGTTTGGGAACCTTGAATTATCTTACATAGTTAAACTATGTGTTTCTTAATGTTTATAGTTCCTTACACTCATTGTAACATTGAGATGGATTTGATAAAATAATATAATTTGGCGACCCTCACTCGCTTTATAATATTAAATTTGATGATTTAGAATTCATTCGTACTAATATTATAAAGCTGAAGAGTTTGTTTGTTTGAACGCGCTAATCTCAGGAACTACTGGTTCGAATTGAAAAATCTTTTGTATTGGATAGTCCATTTATCGAGGAAGGCTTTAGGATATACTAGCTGCCTGCCCCGGCTTCGCACGGGTAGAGAAAATAATTGATAAATGTCTACCCGTGCGAAGCCGGGGCGGGCCATTGGTAATCTAATAACCGAAAACTGCAACACCAGTCAAATCTGGAGCCTCGTCATGAATTTTGAGTGACCTCCGCTTTTACATGCATTTAGACGACGCGCCAAGCATGTTACGTGGGCTTTCAAACTTGAATGTCGTTTTAATATTCGGCCTTCATAGGTTACAATACAAATTGATCTCCTATTCAAAATTGGAGCTGTACGACCGGTATTCAGCAAAATCGCACTGTTAATCCCGTAATGTTTCCTGCAATGAGTAAGAATTCCAGAGTTATGCCGTGGTGGCCTTGTGGTTGAAGCAACGGCCTGTCATCTGATGGGCCCAAGTTCAAAACCCGGCCTCTACCAATTAGTTTTTCTATGCTAAAGTACAGTGATTAATCACACCATGAGCTTTTAAAACGGGGAGGTAGGGCGATTTGGGATTTCCCGTTGCAATTTAAAATGGAGCCGCCCGACTGGTGACTGTACCTCCACCTTACAGAAGACCGCAGTGAAATAACAGAACTTGATGTAGTGTTGTGTTTCTACGGTAAGTAAGGTTGCCAGTGCTATAAGAGGATACGCTGCGCTAGTAGTAATTCATTGAATTTTTTATGTCTATTTATGCGGCCCCAAATATGTCCGCGCGTATGTCAAATGTTTGAAAATGACAGTTTCTTTTATACCACTAAGGTATTATGGCACACAGAAACAAATGTATTTATGTAATGTGTTATTCTAGGAGGACTAATGGTGTCATAGGGCCGGTGAGAGACCAGGGCTTGTGTGGCGCCTGCTGGGCCTTCAGCACTGTTGGGGTCATGGAAGCCATGGCTGCCATCAAGACTGGCAAGCTGGAGCCGCTCAGTGTTCAGGTAATACAGTCTGCGTGGCCTTATCCAGGGCGATGGAGACCCCACCAAACGATAATGTTGCTTATCTTCGCAAATAGATCGATGTGCGCAATGACTGTGCCCCCAGCCTCTCGCCGGTAATACATGATACGCATTAAACATTTTGTGGGGTTGTTTAGAGTTGCCTTATGATATGATTATCCATGTCAATAGCATTTATAAAAACACATTTATTTTTACTTGTTTGCCATATAATTGTGAAGTGATACAATTTGGATAAATATAAATTACTTGCGTCTTCGTCCGCGTGTTAGGACAGCAATGGATAATTTGGGGTCCTATTTTTAAAATTTCGCGATTTAAAAACATAATAATGACATGAAAACGGGTCTTATACGCGATATTAAATTGTTTATTTACCTTCCGACCTTTCGAGCGAGTTTCATCGGCCGTGGTCACGGGCTGACTCTATTTATTTACTAATTTGGGGTCTTTGGCATTCGGTGCTGCAACGTTTGTTAAGTTTCTTTAGGATTAGTGGCGGATTTACTATTATGCTTGAACATAGGATGGCAAATTTACGGGTGATATATTTTTTTATACCGCTAAGGTGGCAAACAAGCATACGGCCCGCCTGATGGTAAGCGGTCTCCGTAGCCTATGGACGCTTGCAACACCAGGGGTATCACTCGCGCGTTACCGACCCAAACATTTGGGGACAGTTCTTCTCACCACACGCTCGTATATTATTCATAAATATAATATCATACGGAGACATGTTTGCTCTCAAAATAATGAGCTTACGATCAGACGTGAGCACGAATGCTGGGCACCTTATTTAAAATAATAACAATATTCCAGGAGATTATAGACTGCGCCGGTCTTGGTAACAGCGGGTGCGCTGGGGGCGACATCTGCCTGCTGTTAGACTGGCTGCAGCTGACCAACACGGCCGTGGAGCCGGACAACGCGTATCCGCTGCGGCTCACAGATGGATTATGCAGAGCCAACAAGACGGCTACGGGCGTTCGCGTCAGCACATTCACCTGTGACGAGTAAGTTATACACACAAAGAATATTTGACAAGTTATAGGTCTCTTATTGCAAGAGGCTAGCTATGTAGGTACCAACGTATTGCCGGATATTCTGCTGCACCTTTGAAATGGGTAAGTTACACTCAAAACACTTACCAGGTAGGTTTTACTTACTGCAAGAGGTTAGCTAGGTGAGTGCCAAGTGCCAACGCAGTGCCAGATAATCACACACACCTTCACGGATGCTGAGTAAGTTACATTCAAAGATCATTTAGCCAGTAGGTTTCTTATTGCATGAGGCTGCATAGCTAGGTACCACCACTACCACCTCAGTGTCAGATAAATCAGTCGCACCTTTGAGATAAGTAAGTTACACTTGAACCAAGTAGGACTTACTGCAAGAGGCTGCATAGGTGGGTACCATATTCTACCGCCAAGCGTGTGTATGCATGCATTACGGCCGAATACTGAAACGCCAATCAAAGTTTGAAGGCCCACGTAACAGTTTGAATCGTCGTCAAAATACAATTTCGAATGTAAGATCGGATGCCACTCAAAATTAATGTGGCATCAAATTTGACTGGCGTCTCAGTATCCGGCCATTAGTGTTATATTTTGAAGGGTATTGTAGCTAGCAGTTATACTGGAGAAAGCATATCAAAAGAACTAAGGTCTCGTGGTGACGTAAGCAGCGCAGTGCCGTCATGAGAATAATTTAAGAATGAAATGTCCTGACTTTATCATGGGTGTTTCTGCATTAGTTGCAAAGACGTGACGCTTACCATCGAGCGATGACTTGCTCATTACATTACCTTGTTTAACTACAAAATTATGTGTTATATATTTGTAAGGAGCTTGGCATGAGTACTTATGAAAACGTAATCTCGCGTCTATCAATCAAACATGTGTATATCGATGCGGGAGATCAAATTTGTACCACTCATTTTTATTATGACTTTAGACCATTCCTGTATTCTGCTGTAATGCGAATTTACTTTATTCGAAAGAGAGGTAGGGCGAATGGGGATATCCCGTTGATTTCCCATTGATTTCCCATTAATATTGGAGCCGCCCGACTGAGGACTGTACCTCCGCGGCTCCGCCTTACAGAAGACTGCAGTGCAATAACAATACTTTGATGTAGTGTTGTGTTTCTGCGGTAAGTAAGGTTGCCAGTGCTCCACGAGGGTACGCTGGGCTAGTAGTAATGCTGCTAGCACAGAGACTCCGCATCAACAACAGGGTTGGCAACTCGTTGGTGATATCCCTGGTTTTGCTAGCGGCTATAGGCTACGGTGACTGCTTACCATCAGGTGGGCCGTACGCTTGTGTGCCACCATAGTGGTAGTATAATACTGTATTGAAATTACAATTGTTCTTTTTTTTATTCCAGCTTTGTTGGCAAGGAAGAGAGCATAATCCAGGCGATAGCGACCCACGGGCCGGTGAGCGTGGCGGTGAACGCCCTCACGTGGCAGAACTACCTAGGCGGGGTGATACAGTACCATTGCAGGTAACTATCCACTCTAATACAGTACAGTAGCTCAAGCAATAATAATTTGCGACAACAGTTTCGTACCGCCTTCGACTATTTTTTTATTGAAAAATTAACAGCGCTTCGGCGGTGAAAAGTAGAACTAAAAATTAGTATGACAATTTTAAGGAATGTTCCTGCTACCCGCACTGGTAGCAAGAACTCCTCCGACTACATATTCGAATACTTAACTCGCGTAATGTGAAATTGTTCATACTCATTTTTATTAAGGTCGGCAACGCGAATGATACCTCGGTGTTGCAAGTGTCCAAAGGCTACGGTGACCACTTACCATCAGGTGTGCCGTATGCATGTTTGCCACCTTAGTGGTATAAAAAAAAACACTTTTCACTTGTAAGTGGGATAATATTCGTGGCATCTCTAATTTTAACTATGTATAAATTATTAACATAAACGCTAACCCAATCTTTTCAGCGGATTACCAGTAGACCTCAACCACGCAGTGCAGCTAGTCGGGTACGACTTGTCAGCCGAAGTGCCCTACTACATAGCCAAGAACTCGTGGGGCGCTGACTTTGGCATTGGTGGCTACCTCAAGTTGGCTATTGGCTCCAACATTTGTGGCTTGGCCAATGAAGTGGCCTCTATCGACGTCAAATAAAAACAGTGACAAATGAATCAACTTTATAAATCTGTCACTGATTCCGTCACTCATTTAGAGAGTGGTAGTAACAAGCACTGCGGGCTTAAATTTTTATCAATTTTTATCAATATATAATTTTGAGTTGAATTGAGGAAAGATCTTCCCATACATGTGGATGATCTATTCAATGCCGCACACATCCAACGTTTCCTAGCTACGTTTATCAGGTCATCGGTCCATCTAGTTGCAGGCCGTACGACGATGCGTTTGCTTCAATTTTTTTCGATATTATGTAAAATATATCTTCACGCCCTCCCATAAGGGTCCCCAAAGAGGTAGGGCGTGAAGACATATGTGTTACGTATTGAGTATTAGTGAAACATTTATAAAAACTAAATTTAATTCACGTATTAATAAAATAATGAGTCTTACTGTTCAAAGTCGGTATTAGTGACAGATTTATAAAAATAGCAGGACAAAAAGTTGCTTATTAATGATACAATATGTCATTCCGTCCAAAGCTACCACTGTTAATAATGAGCAAATACACCGCGACTGAATAAGTACATATGTATTTAAAAGTGGATTTTGGTACATAATGTGCCGTATGCTTGATGGCCGTCTTAGTGGCATAAAACATATATAATATTTAATTATTTATATATCTTCACGCCTTGTCACAAGCGTCCCCAATTCCACCACACAACAACACCCACTTCACACCGAAGATAATTTGGTGCCAACCTGAAGGATAGTGAGTCCGTCGCCGTATCTTAGGCACTACATACGTCCTTGAATTTGTTCTCAGACGTATGCAGATTTCCTCACGATGTTTTTCTTCACCATACAGCTCGTGGTGTGACTAATCACTGCAAAAAAAATATAGAGGAATAAATTCCTAACGCCGTTTCATTAGACCGATCAGCATGAAAAGTGACACATTAACTTGTTTTTTCATACTAGGTTCCCTTTTTATGTTAAGGTCTAACTGTGCCGGTAGCAGGAACATTGTCGACAACGTTTTCGTATCGCCTTCGACTATTTTTGTATTGGAAAATGAACAGCGCTGCGGCGGTGAAAAGTGGAACTAAAAATTTGTATGACAATTTTGACATTTCGCGAGTTACGTTTTCGAATACGTTGTCGACAATGTTCCTGCTACCGGCACTGATATTTACGTTATAGTCTGAAGAAGTGCCTTATTTGATAGCAATATTAAGTATATAAATAGTACATGTATAGTTATTATGTTTTAGGTTGTTGCAGTCAAAACGTATAACCAGTCAAAAGTACTTTTTGAGGATTAAAGCCATATTAATGGATTTCTTCTAAAATTCATAACGGAGTAATTCTTAATTTTATTGGTCAAAAGTACTTTTGACTGATCACGCTACTTAAAAGTACTTATGACTGGTTATGAGTTCTGTGCCGGTAGCAGGAACATTGTGGACAAAGTTTTAGTATCGCCTTCGACTATTTTTGTATTGGAAAATGAACAGCGCTGCGGCGGTGAACAGTGGAACTAAAAATTTGTATGCCATTTTTGACATTTCGCGAGTTACGTTTTCGAATACGTTGTCAACAATGTTCCTTCGCTGCACCGCTTCTTTGACGTAGGCATTCCATCATCGATTACGTCACTCGGTTGTGATTAATCACTACTAATTTTTTAGAACTCTAGACTGGAATTTGAATCTGGACTACTTAGAAAAATAATGACACAAGGCCGAATACTGAAACGATATTCAAAGTTTGAAGGCCCTCGGAACTGTTTGAACCGTCATGAAAATAAAATTTCGCATGGTAAATCGGAGGCCACCCGAATTGAAAGTGGTATCAGATTTGAATGGCGTTTCAGTATTCGCCCATTGTACTCAAAACAAAACCCTTTAGCCATTGATTTGTGTTTAAAATTGTATATAAATGCGACTTCAACCGACCTTCAACCTGATATTTTTTGTTCAATTGCCTTATCTGTCAATTTGCATTAAATTGCAAAGCTGACTTATACATTCATAGTATTCATAGAAACAACATAACCAGACAGCCTTTTAAAATAAGTCGCGTAATATTCTTGCCGATAATAAACGCATAGTAAACGTGTTATCTAAGAAAAATTGTAGGTAGGTATGCTAGCTAGTATGAAGTACTCAAAAATACACCTTACGTTACATAAAATAATGTTCACTTTAAATTACAAATCGAGCAGGCAGCTAGTTGAAATTATAGTGCCTATGTATATTAGAACTATGAGTGTTTAGTTAAGTTCCTGGCAATCGCATATTCATGTTTGATATTCTAAATGAATCAGTCGTGAATGAGATTCAAAATTCAAAATGTTTTGTTAAATCAAAAACATCTGTAATGTCTTCTGACTGATTTATTAACAGTAATTTTATTGTAAAATTAGGGACTGCAATTTATGTGCAATTACTTATTGGGTAAAATTACAAACAATTTTATTCAAACAACTTTAACGGTGAAAAGAGAACATACCTACTTGAAAGCTATTACTAGGATGCTCTTAATGTTAAAATTAGAAACCGTATTGTATAAATAACAATACTAATTTCTAATGGTTAAGTGTTTAATAAATGTTTGTAGGTATTTTATACCAACTGTTATAGATAATAATAATAATAATAATGCTTGGACATTATCACACAGCGCCAACTGGCCCCAAACTAAGCAAAGCTTGTACTATGGGAACCAGTAGCCGATATAATACCTATATACTTATTTTTTTCGTAAATACATACTTATAATACATACCAAACGCCCAGCCGCAAGACAAACATATTTGTCACATAAATGTTTGCCCCGGCGGGAATCGAACCCGCGACCTCTAGCGTAGCAGTCAGGTGTACTAACCACTAGACCAGCGGTCTCGTCAGATACGAATTAACAAATCGCTCTCTATTGACCATATGTTTTGTTACAATAAATATTTTTTCGATAAGGACAACATCTTATTGTTTTATTTCTAACTTAATTATCGTACCTCAATTTTCTGCACTTTCGTTTCGGCTGGAATTCTCTTTAGGGTTCCGTACCCGAAGCGTAAACAACACAAATATAGTATATTATATTATAATCGTAGCACCTCCTGTTTTTTAAGCAGGTATATTTCCTCCTATTTATCAGTCTTATTCTAGCCGCGTTCCGATGATGGCGTGTTACTGACATTTTTATAAATCGCAATAAAAGTAGGTATAGCGCAGGGTAATTTTTTGCCGTGGACCAAAATCTTGTGGGCTAATGAGCTACCGGCATTCCTGCAGCAGAAACTGGGTGTGATGGACGAGGTGTCTGCTGTTCAGATCTGTCCCTCGAATTTCAGCGAGGAGGACATCGCCGCTTCCAAGCTGTTGACTTTGAATCAAAGGCTGTTGATTATATACATAATATGTTAGTCTGTAGACTGTAAGGTAAATGTAATATGGGCCTCGTTGCCTGATACAATTTCATATAAATTTATATATTGTGCGTGAAAAAGGATATACATGGTAGGTTAACGATATCGGCTAATGTTTTTGTTTATTATGTTATGCAGTAATAAAACAATTGAAGTGGGAAGCCTGCACGTAATGCTGACGGGAAAACCACAATAATATTTAAGTATGTAATATGTTTCAGTATAAACTCGCAAGTTCTTTCTGCACTTCGTGTATAAGCATAACGAATTTCAATCATGATAAAACTTTTAATTGTGTGTAATGTAGTCCTATTAGGAATAACATTTTTGCTAATGCAAACCTACTTAGACCTCAAGCAAATACATCTCGGTGCAGCGAAACAAGGTGATGAAGAAGTGCTTAATATACAGAAATACGCTAAATTCAATTCCTATTTAGTGACCTTCAACAAAAGCTACAATGGACATGAGTACTTTATAAGATTACACAATTTCAGGGTAAGTCTGCAATCTTTTGTACATTTATAATTTATGATTAGAATTTCTATATCATTTGTCGGTCACAAACATAATAATTATGGGTACTCCATTATCATGAATTTAAGAGCCAGGTTCTTGTAGGTGAAGCAATCGCCAAGCCGATCTATCTATCGTTCGCCATATCTGCGCCTTCCTAGCACGGCGTAACGTTAGCATAAACATACACTAGCAGCTGTTACCCGCGACGAGACTGCATTTGTTTAACAGAATATAATCTATCTCCTTGCAAAATTTCATTATGATCAGTTTTGCCGTTTAGTCCTGAAAAGGGAACAAACAAACAGTTATTTTCGCATTTATAATATTAGTATGGTAGTATGAATATTCTAACTAAAGTAATTTCGCTCGCTGCGTTTAATAATTGGTCCACAATGAACAATTTAAACGGACTTCCCCAATAAATATTCAGTCTCGATTTCCTTTACAAATGTTGTTGCCTGTGAGTAGCCGAGCTTTAGCTTGCTATATTTTAAATGGAAGAAACGGTTTCTTGAACTGCGATATCCGCTTACCATCAGTTGTCGTATGCTGAAAAGTTAAAGTATTCAGTAGCCGATGATTTCAATCTTTAGAAAAAAAAAGATACGCTATTTGGTTTTAACTTGTAGGAATCTCTTGAGGAAATTGCGAATCTTAATGCTCTGGAAGGCGGTGAAGAAGTGTTTGGTCTAACAATATACGCTGATATGTCCAGAGAAGAATTCGCCAGAATTATGTCATATAGACATAGACCGTACAGCACTGTACCGGTGTGCCACGCCAGGCATGCAGACTGTATCGAAGCTAAACGGATTCAAAATGAATCATGTAGCAGTAAAGATGACCTGAAATATGACTGGTATGTATAACTTAACTTATTTTAGCGAACTAGCTATTACCGGCTTCGTCTCCATATGTATGAAGAAAAATTAGCCTATGTCCTTCACCAGGGTATAATCTACCTCCTTGCCAAAATTTAATTACAATCGATTCAGCCGTTTAGTCCTAGAAAGGTAGCAAACAAACAGTTACTTTCGCATTTATTAGTATTAATGAGTCAAAATCAAAAGAGTATGGATATTGTCCTCGATCCTGTTGTTATACTATAAACTTATAGTTAAAAAAAATTATACCACTAAGGTGGCAAACAAGCATACGGCCCGCCTGATGGTAAGCGGTTGCCGCAGCCTATTGACGCTTGCAACACCAGGGGTATCACTCCCTATAAAGTACCTGCCCCCAAATCGCAAATCGAAGAATAATAATAATAATAATAAGAGCTATATGCTCGAAAGGGTGGAAGTGCTCAATATGCGTAATAGCGGGGAAACCCGCTCCGGGGACTGCCGTATGCCAGTACCCGCGATGGTGAAACCGGTGCACACCTCTCGACACCCTTCAGCCGCCTGCGCCCATGTTGCCCCTCAGCGGCATCTTATACGCCGCACTTAAGGAGGGCCCATCTAGCAGGTGGCGAGTCACCGTGTGCCAATTTTTATCCAATATTGAGACATATTGCATGGCAGACGTCCGTAGTCTCATCCCATAGCCCAGATATCCCAATCCATTAACAGTTCACCATAATGGCCCAATTTTAGTTTTCCATCCCCATGAAATAGTTTCTGCACTCGGCGAGGATCATCCCCGGGTGCATCACTATGCACTCCGGGGATGATACTCGCCACGTGTATCCCTTACCAAATATTAAAATTCTCGAACGGGCCTCTACGTGTTGGATATATATCCCCACGCAAGCCTTGATAAAGGACCGGACCTTATGAGTATTGCTTATGAGGCTCCGTGAATTTAAGAGAAACATAATAATAATAATAATAATGCTTGGACATTATCACGCAACGCCATCTGGCCCCAAACTAAGCAAAGCTTGTACTATGGGAACCAGCAGCTGATATAATACAGTGTAATCTCACTAATCCAGCACTATTAAAAACCGGAGGATGCCGGATTATTGGAATGTTCGGATTACTGGATTATACTGAAAGAGTCATAGGTAATAAATAAAATAAAGCATTTCATAGAAAGAATAAATGTATATAATGTATTAAATTTTTTAAGTTTTGAAATAATCCTTAATTGAGGTCTGCTTTTGTGCAACTTGTAGTCCTTGCTTTAAAACCTTTTCTCGCATGTTGCGAAGAATTATAAGAGATTATATTTGAGGTTAGACTGCTAGTCGACGACGCAGCGACCAAGCGCACAGGTATAGAGGGTGAGGTAGGCGTGGGCGGAGGGTGCCGGATTATTGGGCGTGCCGATCTATCGAAGTGCCGGATTAGTGAGATTGTACTGTACTTATATACTTTTTTTTTTTTGTAAATCGATACTTATAATACATACCAAACACCCAGATGAAGCTTATTTAATTCGATATGTTCTCAAATTATCAGGCGGGAGAAAGGCTATGTAACGCCGGTCTTGGACCAGAAGCTGTGTGCGGGATGCTGGGCATTCAGCATTGTCGGGGTCATGGAAACTATGGCAGCCAAAGTTAATTTAGGCTATGACAAGCTAAGTGTGCAGGTACATACTTATATAAGCCAATGTAGGTAATGTATGAGTCTCATATTTTCCACGAACACTTCAATCGAACTCTATGAGCTTAGCTTGAACTTGAATTATCAATTAACCGTACACGGGAACTGAAAGCTTGCATGTTTTTTTTTTATACCACTAAGGTGGCACACAAGCATACGGCCCACATGATGGTAAGCAGTCACCGTAGCCTATAGCCGCTAGCAATACCAGGGGTATCACTAACGGGTTGCCAACCATGTCGTTGATGAGGACTCACTGTGCTAGCAGCATTACTACTAGTCCAGCGTATTCTTGTGGAGCACTGGCAACCTTACTTACCGCAGAAACACGGATCCGAGTGCTCTTTGCCTTTTCAATTAGAAAGAAATATTTTCTTGCAGCAATTGATCGACTGTAGTACTCACACGCAACATTGTAATGGGGGTGATGTTGGTGACGCACTGCACGACCTATGCTCTGGTCATAAAGCCATCACCACAGAGGACAAATACCCGCTGACATTAATAAACGAACAATGCACCACGCCAGACAACAAGCAGGGCAGGAGCATATCTTCTTATGTGGTGAACTGGTATGTCTGCAACGTTATATAACATTACAAGACGTGGTGGCCTTGTGGGAGAAGCAACGGCCTGTCTTCAGATGGGCCCAGGTTCAAACCCCGGCCTGTACCAATGAGTTTTTCTAAGCTTAAGTAAGTAGAGCTTAAAAAAAGGTAGGGCGAATTGGAATTTCCCGTTAAAATTCGAGCCGCCCGACTGGGAACTATACCTCCACATTACTTCTGTAAGGTGGAGGTATACCGCGAGGTGACCGCCAGTCAAATAACACAATTTTGATGGAGCGTTGTCTTTCTGCGGTAAGTAAGGTTGCCAGTGCTCCACGTGGATCGCTCGGCTAGTAGTAATGGCGCTAGACACAGTGACTTCTCATCAACAACATGGTTCGCAGCTCGTTAGTGATATGCCTGGTATTGCTAGCGGCTCTAGGCTACGGTGACTGCTTCCCATCAGATGGGGCCGTATGCTTGTGTGCCTAATGATCTAAGCTTACAGTTAAACGGCAGGTAGCGTCTTTGTTTTATACCAATTTAAGATACCTTTTATCTTAAGTTCGAAAAGAGTATTGAACAATGTGGTATAAAAAATATTGGTTCGTTTCAGCAACATGAATGAGGTTCAGATGCTGGACATGATCCGGTGTCACGGGCCTCTGATCGCCATCGTCAATGGGAGCAGGCTTCGGTTCTACATCAACGGCATCATTTACAAATCTTGCAAGTGAGTCACGGCTATCTTATATTCAGAATTTCTCCCCCTATTTAGTATATGGCCCGTCACGGCGCCAAAAATTGTTGATGCGATTAAAGATACGTGGTTTGTTCTTGTTTTATCTTCTGTCAAGACCATTTTTTTTAAAACGGTGCGTTTCATCCAGCGTGCAAAAATATAAAAAGTTTGTCTACGCATTGGCGTAAACACCTACCCCGAAAGAAACTTGGCTTAATAGGCGCGCCCGCACGTACACTATTTTTGTGTGTGTGTGTGTTTGTACCCTCTTCACGCCGCAACGGCTGAATGGATTTGTATGAAATTTGTAAATAAAATAACTTTTTTATCTCAGAAAATGTAATGGTTCCCTAGGGATAGTAGAACCATGCGGGGGAAGCCGCGTTTTATAGCTAGTACCTGCAGAACATTTGATTATACATTACCTAAGAGTAGATAATATACTACGTACAGCATTACGTACCTAAGTAAGTGGAGTGATGCTTACATCACTCCAAGAACCTTTCGGGGAAGGCAGAGAGTATAGAGCGCCATTTCACTCTGGAATTGCACACCTCTTTTGCTTCTGTTAGATTCATCAATCTGTTCGTATTTTATCATAATAATGTTTGACTACACGGACGGCTAATCCAATTATTTTAGTAGTAGGCTAAGCCTTACGAGATTATTTCCATGATACCAAATATGTATACAAAATCTTAGGCAACATGTTTTTAACATTATCAGCTTACGGTTTTTATGTGAAAATTTAATTTAGCATATGAGAAATGGTATATTTTGGCTTTTGTTTTTCAGTCGTAGCACGGATGGCGATTCCTTTGACCACGCCATTCAGATCGTCGGCTACGACCTGACGGGCAGCATCCCTTACTACATAGTTCGCAACTCTATGGGAGTAAATTTTGGGTTGGACGGCTATGTGAAAATAGCTATAGGTTACGATGTCTGTGGCATTCGCGAGGAAGTGGCCTATTTGGATGTACAATAGAATAAGATAGAGAGGATAATATAATTCTTCTCCTTCTTCGTAACTATAGCAATCGATACCCTTCAAGGACTATTTTTACCAGTGTCGCGTGTGTTAGAGAATAATCCAGTTTCATTTTTTTTTCGTGTATTTTGTTAATGTAAGTTTAAATTAGTGTACCGAGAAAGAGATGGGTGTAACGCTGTCCTTTACGAAATTTTAGGAATTTCAACGCGACGATTTTCAAAATTACAAGTTTAGGAATAAATTTCAATTATCTATTCAGTATAAAGTACATGTAAATATTTAAATGCTAGAAATAAAACCGAATACCGTTGACGAAGGACATTTATTGGATACAGGATACCTAGATGCGGTTGCTGTGGAACAGCAGATACTGCCTGCGGTATCCGACCACTGTTTGTTATCTTACAACCAATGAACTGAGGTGGCGTAGTTTATAAAAAAAAAATGGTTAGGAAAATGAACAGCGCTGCGCCGTCTAAAAGTGGAATTAATAATTCGTATAAAAATTTGTGAGTTACTTTCTTACATTCAAGGACGTTTGTAGTAACTAAAAACGGCGACGAACTTACTATCAGTCACGTTAGCACCAACTATACCCTTTCGGGGACCCTTGAGGGAAGGCGTCAAGATATAACAATAACCGAACCGATGCGTTGTGGTAGATAGAGTCCTCAATGTTCAGAACTGCCTGACTAATTATGAAAAATATTTATCAAATCGGAAAAGTGTTACAAAAGGTTTTATCGCAAGACCGGTTTTTTCTGGGCAACTTTAGCAAAAAAACATCTTATTTTTAATAGATAAATCAGTGAAGTCGTAACTAAAAATAAAGACGATTATTACATAAATAAATTGCGCGCAGAAGTATAGCATGCATAAAACATGTGTATCTTCAAAACGAATATCGATAACCAAGCCACAAGAATGAAGTGGCAGCGATTGTCTGACAATCGGCTTATAAATGTCATCAAGTTCAACTTCACTTCAGTCTGCAAGGACCTGTGCTATGGATTGGACGTCACTACGGTTAGTAAACTACCTTGATTATTTCGAATGTATATAAATTAAACAATAAGTAAAATAAAAAACAATATTATATATATTTAAGCTAGTATACTTACTTTTTTTTTAAGTTAGTTAGAATACGCCAGTTAGGCATATAATTTGACTGTCGGTCGCTGTGAGACGAGAGCGATTTTTATTGTATAGTATGTCAATCTACTCTTGTACTCTTTAGTACTCTGTGTGTCTGTATTAATGAATGGCCACACACTAACAAGCTGCTTCAACAATATGGTGAGGTTTTCAGTACCGTTCAGTATATAACATTAGGTATGTACTTTATAAGAGTGTTGATAACGATGTTTATTGTAAAAGATAACAATTGTATTGAATAATTTAGTTTGGTGAACAACTATCGGTTGTTTTTTTGACCGACTGTAAAATAGGAGGTTCCATGTTCGCCTGTAGTTATTTTTGTATATACCTACTGTAAAGTCAAACAAGCGCAGGGTACGCTTGATGGTAAGCAATCACCATAACCTGTGAACGCCTGCAATGCTACAGTATCACCAGGTTTAGACACGTAGTACTTGGTATGTTATTTAGTCAGCTCACTCATCAATGCTTAAATAAGTAAAGGCAAAATATGTGTCATTATCCTTCTGTTTTTGAATAGTTTGTTTTAATTTTATTGTTGCTTAGTAGCTATTATCCAGATTTAGTGTAGTTAAAAACATTTTAGGTAACCGTTTTATTTGATACAACGAAGCGTGGTAGGGTTTTATTATAAAAAATAAACTACTAGTTTAAAAAACTAATAAAATATGCTTTAAAATGCATTTTCCTTATCTTTGATTATATGGTCAAGTTAATTAATTTTAATAATTTTAAAGCCGTGGTGGCCTTGTGGTTGAAGCAACCATGTCATCTTATGGGCCCAGGTTCGAATCCCAGCCTGTACCAATGAGTTTTTAAGCTTAAGTACAGTGATTAATCACACCATGAGCTTTTAAAAAGACAGGTAGGGCGATTTGGGATATCCCGTGGGTTATCCCATTAAAATTGGAGCCGCCCGACTGGGGACTGTACCTCCGCGTTACAGAAGACCGCAGTGGAATAACACTACTAGATGTAGTGTTGTGTTTCTGCGGTAAGTAAGGTTGCCAGTGCAAAATAAATATCAGACGTCTTGAAATCGGTAAAAATGACGTAAGATTCTGTTAAATTGATATGATGATGATATGAATAAAAACATGTAATGTCATCTTTAGCCCCTTTAGGTCGCAGTGAAAATGGTAACTTTGACAATTGAAGACTTTGGCTCCTTTAAGAACGAGACGGTGAAGAAATTCACGTGGAGAAGTGCTGGAGTGTCCGTCTCTGTTATTAGCTATGGGGCCATCATTCAGAGTATCAAGGTTGGTATTATTAAGTCGCATATATTGAGTAACATATGATGACTCTTAAACTCTACTATTTTGTTGTCAAGACAAGCCGCTTCTAGCGAAAACACTAAATTGACAACACGGTTTTCCGGCTTCCTGTATTGTATTACGGGATCTTTTCATGAAATCGCTAACGACACGAAATAATAACACGAAAAGCGTTAAGATGTTACACATCAAAAACGATTGGGCCTATTAAACATACTCTACCACCATGCGCTCATTGGTTAAATCAAATAGCGCGCGTTTCCCCAACTTCCTGTCCTGTAACACACTTCCGTCCCTTTTCACGAAATTACGCCCATAGACTGCGGGAGGTTACATATTGGAGGTGTTACATATCTTGAAAGTTAAATTTGATCTTATTTCCAGTGTCTGATTGAACGGAAATTTGGCGTTCCCCTAACAATGCACAATCAAATAAAAGGGCTTGATGAGTGAAACACAGTCAATAAAATAAATTGCCGTCACTCTAAATGCAATATGGCGACCGCTGCAAGATAGCGATTAATAATTTCCACATACTTAAACCCATATGATATGGGTATGAAATGAAAGGTCGTGACGATCGAAAGGATCTAGGGTCTAGGGTCGGCAACGCGCGAGTGATACCTCTGGTGTTGCAAGCGTCCATAGGCTACGGTAACCGCTTACCATCAGGCGGGCCATATGCTTAGTGGTATAAAAAAAAAATTAACACATATTTGAATGCAGGTGCCAGATAGAAATGGTATTGTGGAAGACTTGGTCCTCGGTTTCGATGACCTTACAAGCTACGTGGAGAGGAACACCCCGTACTTGGGTGCGGTCGTAGGTCGGTGCGCCAACAGGGTCGGCGGAGCCTCTTTCGAGATCGATGACGTCACCTACCAACTTGCCAAAAACATAGGGGACAATCACCTGCACGGCGGTCTTGTTGGCTTTGATAAGGTATTTTTGACTTCTTGTTTTATTCTTTATCTTTAATAAACACAGAAAAAATAAAATAATAAAAATTAATACAGAAAATTTATAACCTGGATTAACACATAGGATACTTTTATCCCGGGAAAATGTTTTTACCCCGGTTTTTTTTTATCTCGGAAAAAAATAGGTTCCTCCGAGATTCTAAGCTCAACGCGGAAGTAGTCGCGGGCAGAACCTAGTAGTAATAATAGGGGAGCCACTGTGCCGTTCGTATGGCAATCCGCCGTATATCGCATCGAGCATAAAGCATCAACCGTCTTGAAAAAAGACGCCCGACGCGCTTAAAAAGGACTTAGGTATGTATAAAGTATGTGCTTGTTAAATGACGATCAAGCTGTACTTATACGATGTAAAGCCATCTCTTCCATGTACTTAACTTCTTCACGTGACGTCGCCCGCGTTGAAATAGGACATGAGTTATACTGGGACACTGTAGCATATCCATCAATGAAATCAATTTTAAAACTGTCCCATGGTTCCAGAGTGTATCCATAGGTACATATGCAAGGTTTGGTGTTTAATTATCATTGATTTAAGTAACGCTGAATCATAAACAACATTTACGTTTTTGCAATACCTATTGGTACGTACTTAAGTATTGGTCTAACAATCGCCGCAATATAGCTTTACAAAAACTCTTGAAACGCAACTAAATTTTTGGCTTCTGGCAACCTTCACAAAAAGGAATCGCTTTTATGACGTTTATTGTACTCAAACCAATCAAGACGGTTGATGCTCTATACGAGCTACGGCGGGTTGCCATACGAACGAACGAAATTGCGTTTAAGAGTAACAAATATCCATCCATCCATACTCACAAACTTTCGCATTTATAATTTTAGTAGGATAATAGGAATTTCTTTTGCCAGACTATACTTCTAATGACAAACTATCAACGATCCAATCCATCGACGTTTCTAGGTTAACTGGCAATGGGCGATGAAAGACAAGGCAGTCACACTCAGCTACCTCTCCAAAGATGGTGAGGAAGGCTACCCTGGAGATGTCATCACTAATGTCACGTATGAGTTGACAGACAACACTCTCCGCCTGGAAATCCTCGCTACGACCACCAAGAAGACATTCGTCAATTTGACCAACCACTCTTACTTTAACCTAGCCGGCCACGATAGCGGGGCTGAGGAGTTGTTCAACCATGTTTTTGTCATCAATGCTGATAAGTATGTTGAACATTGAGTCTAAGATAGGATTATAATTAGAAGCTCAATGCTTGGTCAATGGGATCTCTTTAAAGTCTGATGGCTGAGTAGTGTAAATCTGATGCTACAATAATTCTGACTGTCTGTCAGTTCTAATGCCAAGGCCTGCCAATACAGACTAATGATAAGCAGTAACCATAGCTACTTAGATGCTTGCAATTGCAACCACATTAGGGTAGAGCGTGCCTATCTGCAAAAAAAAATCCACACCTTTTTTGAAGTATCCCATGGGAAAATCTCGTCATGAATAAAAAAAAATTATACTCCTAAGCATACGGCCCATCTGATGGTAATCAGTCACTAGCCTATAGCTGCTAGAATTACCAGTGGTATCTCCTTTGTTGCTTTGCTACTAGCGCAGCGAATTCCCCTGGAGCACTGGCAACCTTACTTACCGCAGAAACACAACACTACATCAAGTATGCTAGTTGTACAGTACATTTCAAATAATGTAGTTTGTTATCTTTTATAGGCTATTTTAACGTCTCTAAAGTCTAAATATTTTGTAGGATTACAGAGACCGACGAGGAATCGATCCCTACCGGTCGATTGATTGACGTAGCTGGCACGCCGTTTGACCTGCGTGTGCCTACCAAGTTGGGTGACGTCGTCCAACAGCGTGACAACTTGTTCGACGATAATTTCTGTGTGACTACTTATGGAGATGAGAAGGTATTTTTTAAATTTTATTTTACCAAAAACTACTTTTTTACGTATATGCCTTTCCGAAACGGCTCGAAGGATGCCTTCATCCTTCAGGTAGAGGTGAAACAGTCGACATTCTACCGAAGAAATTTTAGTGTTCAACCCGCCTTTAATTATAATGGGTTTAATTTAAAATTCGGTTTCATAAGTTAAAAACAGAACTAAAATCTTATATAATTCTAAGGTGGCAAACAAATATAAGGCCTGCCTGATGGTAAGCGGTTACCGTAGCCTATGGACGCTAGCAACACAAGGGGAAAGACTCGCGCGTTGCCGACCCTAATTCAATTTGATAATATATATATGTTTTTATATTTTGTCCTTCTCTTTCCAGCAAATGAGCTTCGTATCAAGAGTGGTGCATCCACCTTCGGGCCGCTCTTTAGAGATTTACAGCAATCAACCTGGTGTACAATTGTACACAAGCAACAGCCTACCCGCTCCAAACGAGCCAGCGTTAGTTGGCAAGAGTGGCGTCGGCTACAGACGCCACGGAGCCTTCTGCCTCGAGATCCAGAACTTCCCCGACGCCATACATCATGCCAACTTCCCTAAAGCTATCCTCAGTCCAGGGGAAGTATACAGTAACAAAATGAGTTTCAAGTTCGGTGTCCACAAAACAGGTACCCCTTTTGTAGTGTCGGCTTGACGACTCGCAGACCCGTGTATCTCATCATGTTTAAAAGATAGTAATGACATGAAAACGGGTCTTATACACGATATTAAATTGTTTATTTACCTCCCGACGTTTCAACCGAGTTGCATCGGCCGTGGTCACGGGCTGACGTACAGTCAGGCAATTTAATATCGCGTATAAAATCCGTTTTCATGTCAATCGCGAAAGTTTGGAAAACAGTATGTATTAGACATTCAGGGATCGACAGCTTAGTGAAAATTCTGGCAGACAAAGTGGTAACTTGTTGTCTTAAGATTCAGTATGTAACTTGTAAAACATTTGTTAAAACCTATTTATAACTAAGTCAAGAATTGAGTACCCAAACTACTTTTATTGTATTATCAAGTCGCATATATTTATGTCGGATTTTACTACTTATATACTTTTATTATGTACAGACTGACGAGGTGTATAAATAAAATGCATTTATTATATGTAATTTCAATTTCAAATTATTGCTTAATCAGTATCTAATCAGTAAACTATATCTTCCGTAGATTACTTGGCAGTAGAATAGTCTATAATAGTGTTATTCTAAAGTAACTACTATAACATCATTTATTGACTAATCTTTAATTCGGATAAATCAGAAAATAGAATGAATAAAATGATTTATTTAAATATATATCTACCTATATCTAGGATATCATACTTAAACTTAAAAGAACACATATTTACTAGCCTAAAAAGGTTTAAGTGTGGTTCATCAAGGTTAAACTAATAATAGTTAGGTATGTATTTAAAACTAATGCTTATTGCAGAAGATACAACATAGATAAATAGTTTCAATTAAAAATAATAGTCATGGATGATCTCCAGTCCTGAGAGCAATACTGGTAGCGAGAACATTTTTCGACTACCTATTCGAAAACGTAACTCGCAAATGTCTAAATTTTCATACGATTATACAGTTTAACTTTTCGCTGCCGAAGCGCTGTTTATTTTTCCATTAAAAATCGTCGAAAGCGATACGAATACGTAGTCGAGAGCTGTTCTTGCTTAGGCTACAATATAAGTTTTGGAAAACTTAACTCTCAAAATGTCAAAATGTTCATATCATTTGTTAGTTCCATTTTTCGCCGCTGCGGCGCTGTTCATTTTCCCATACAAAAAGTTGTCACATACAAAGATAAGTCGTCCTGCTAAAGCTTCAGATTATCTAGTCGGGAATGGTACTACATTAGGTAGATTAGAGGTATTTAAGTTCACGCTACAATCCTAAAATACAAAGAGAAATTCTATGAAGTTTTAAATGGTAAAGAAGATTTATGTGAAGAATGTATAAAATAAGCATTTTATCTAAGACAGGCAATACAAATAAAAAAAGGAGAGAGCCGTAAAGTTGGCGCATAAGATGTGTAACATCCATTGATTTTGAATATTCTACATCAATGGTAACGATGGTTATCATCTGACAAAAGGACCTCCTTTATTTGTCGCTAAGATTTAAACAAAAGTCGTCACTTCTAGCGACATACTCACTAAATTGGCAACACTGTGCCCCGGCTTCCTGTAAAGAATTTCCGTCCCTTTTCACGAAATCACTCCCGGGAAAGCGAGAGGAAAGATGTCTGACATAAAAAAAATGTAAAATACACTTATTGCCCGTCACTTAGATTAGAATATAGGTACTTTACTTTAATTCTATAAGGGTGATTGTATGCCATTTTGGGTGTTCTGTGCGTTGACCCCATTCTCCCTAACCTGGTCTCCCCAGGTAAGGTTCAGGCTTCGCTTCATGTCCTCGTCGAGGGGCGGGATGTGGGAGCGAGGCAGCAGGAACGTCGACAGGTTGAACAAGTCCAAGAACACTTTGTAGCGGTCACTGGAACATTCAGATAGGGTTGGCTACACTTACAAATATTTCACCATATTTGTAAGGAATGGAAGGCGGCGTCACCCTCGTGCCCCGATGCCTTCGGTACCGTCTGGCATCTCTGCGGGCCGGTACGCCTCGTTCCTGCCTAGTTTGTGTTAATCAGTGACTACGCGCACGTCGCATGTTTTGAGGGCTTGGTTACCCTCAATAAGGTCGTCGCCATCCATACTAATATTATAAATGCGGAAGAAACCTTGTTCGTTTGTTTGTTACAATTTCACGGCTTAACGGCTGAACAGATCGTAATGAAATTTGGCAATTAGATAAATAATAACCTGGATAAGGTCAAGGACTATCGTTATCTAAAAACCGCAGGTAAAAGCAAGATTCCCATAAAGAAGGAAAGGTAGAGTGAAGCAGAGAGATGCATATCCTATAAATCGGATTTTAGGTACATCTAGTGTTTTTGAGGTAAGGTTTTCAGAACTGCTCGAAGGTCTCTGTAGTGGCAGTAAGGGGACCATATTATGCGACAAGTCTTCTCAACAAGAAGGTTGGCAAGGCACTAGTCATACCCCTGGTATTGCAAGCGTCTATAGGGTACGCTGACCTACCATCAGGCAGGCTGTACGTTGGCCTACCATCTTTTCGTATATTCTTATTACTTCCAGAAGTTATTGAGTTTAGTTACCAGATAATTAAAAATGTAACCTTACCTGAGGGTCGAACGAAGATATTGGTATCCTGAAGAGCCACCAGTGCCGAGTTGCTGTGATCCTATCATACGCTGCACCATTATAACGTGGTTATCTGACAAGCAACCATCAACATGTCAATAAAGATATAAGGTATCTTCTCATATGATTAGTATGTACGAGATGATAGAGAGATAGATGTTGTAGTGTTGAAGTGAGAAAGGTGTATAGTGTTGTTTTATATTCCACCTAATACTTAATTATGATATGATATGCGCTCCTTCTTCCACGTCACATAAAAATAAGGGTATTATAAGTTTAATGTGTAGATGTCTGTGTGTCTGTCTGTGGCATCATAGCTCTGAAACAGATGAACCGATTTTGATTTAGTTTTTTTGTTTCAAAGGCGACTTATTCGCGAGTGTTGTTAGCTATGATTTGTGGAGAATATTGAGTCGAAGATATTTTGAATCGAGTTTAGTGATGTGTATTGGTGTATACTCACAGCGCCACTTGGTGATGAGACTGTCAATGTCCATGAGCAGCGTCAGAAGCTGGTGTGGCTGAGAAAAGCGCGGCTCGTCACGGTAGAAGTTTATCATAATGGCGCCTTGCAACGCTCGGTGCGACAACCTACAGACAAACACGTACACAATAACACGTCATGCTCTACTTCAAATGCGAGTAAGATAACATGAGACTTAATTAGGTCAATTTGATGTAGGTATGTGATGAGAGAAACAACAAGAGTGACACGACAAAGCTGTGGATATTTCAAGATTCACAATGATTTGGATATTATTATTATTGGTTCTTACGTTATGGATATAAATTTAATATCATCCACATACTCAAATGTCCCTTCCATGCTCAATCTGCCTTTCGATAAATACATGGGTGGACTGCTCGATTAATCTATGGCTTATAAAGTCCATCCGACCGAAGTTAGAAAGTTGTCTGGAAGTGATCGCCTAATAAGATAGAACCACCGATTGTAGTAGGTAAATACTGTTATTTTGATACTACCTATTACATATCCATATTATGAATGTTGTAAAATAAAGCTTAATTAAAAAATAGATACACGAAAATCATTTTGCTACTGTTCTACATTGATGTACTGTTGTTAGTTTCTGCGGTAAGAAGGTTTCCAGTGCTTCACACGGCGCTAGTAGTAATGCTGCTAGCACAGTGTGTCCTCATTAACAACATGGTTGGCAACATGTTTGTGCTATTCTTAGTATAGCTAGTGGCTATAGCCGCTAGCTATACTAAGAATAGCTACGGGGGCTGCTTACCATCAATTGGGTCGTACGCTTGTGTTCCACCTTAGAGGTATAAAAAAAAACACAAAGTTCATAGAGTATAACCAACATTGACTGATTTTTAAGGTAATCAAAAAAGTCTGACCTCCTTTCACCCCTGGAGCGGAGGGCGTCATGCACCGCAGGGTCGAAGATGGAGCGATAGATCTCACTTCTGTTCTCCGCGTCCTGTAGCCGGTGTCTGCGGACACCCTCATTGGGCTCCCTCTATAGAACAGATACGTTGAAGCTCAGAGTAGATATACTATGTACCATTTGAAGCAATCCATTATTAGGCTTTATTGAGCAAAGATCGGAGAAAGCGACGGAATAGAGAAGAGAGAGAGAGAGGAAGTATTTATTTATAATAAACAAGGCATGTGTCTGGACTTAGGACTTTAGTCGCATTGCATTTGGCTAAAGATTTAAATCTTGGGGGGCCATTTTCACCTCCGTTTGGCGACGACCATGAACATAACGGGGTATAAAATTTAGGGCCAGCAACGCGCGAGTGATACCCCTGGTGTTGCAAGCGTCAGTAGGTTTCGGTGACCGCTTACCATCAGGCGGGCCGTATGCGTGTATGCCCAATTACTGGCATAAAAAAAATCTGATGAAATCGTGTTAGTTAAAAGGTTTTACCGAAGCGGCATCGATGTCTTCCTTGATAACCTTGTTGACTGTGGCCTCGAATTTTCCCCAGAAGTTGAACCCGTGAGTGTTGAGGCCAGGAGTGCGCTCCAACCACCGCTCGATCAGGGCCAGGAGTGCTGGCTCTTCTTCTGATCTGGAAATGAAAGGTTGTCGATACAGTAACCAATTTGCTCGCATCGGGCGCAGAATCCAAATTGTTTATATTGATGTTACGGTTAAAAGTGCGGTCACGCCTAGTTTTAGCCGATTGAAGCTAGATGCAGTACTTATCCTTCATCATACCGGCTAGAACAGTTTGTAGTCCGACAAGGCCGTGATAGGTTAGAAGACCCAAGTCCTTGGCCGACGCTGGGTTTTTTTTGTCCACAGAAGCCCGGCTACATCTAGGGACAGTGGGCTAAAGCAAGGCATACGGCACATCTAATTTTAGTTTAGCCGCAACAGATATACGAGATAAGAGGTAATGCAGTGTGACTCAGCCAGTTTTGTGTTCCAAAGAACATGCTTGTGTGTAGAACCCCCGAATGGGATTTCTAGTCAGAGAGTGATAACCAAGGTAAAAATAATGACTAGTGTTATCGAGGCACTAGATTTAAATTTGAAAAAAGGTTAGGGCCAGAAAATTTTGGTGTAATAACCGGAATTGAGAGTAGTACATTACCTGTGCAATGCTTCGATGGCCTCTGGATCATCCCCAAAGACGGTCTGGTAATTTTGGTTGTATTTGACACGCAATGCTTGTTTCAGGCCCAACTGAAAAAATATGCATGATAATTAGAAAAAGTCTGATATACAAACCACAATGAAATTTCTAAAAACTTCATAAAACTGATGAACCACCATATGGCAATACATACATAGGTATTATACAAAACTTTTCTAGTTATGACATAGATGTCGTTGTAGTTTTATAAATACTAATTGGATTCTGTTGTACGAAATTACTAAACTAAATTAATTTGCCAGTTCTTAGTCTTGCAATCCTTTTCTCATGTGCGGGGTTAAATAAGGATAGCAATACTTTTAAGAACCGTCAAATTAGTTTAGTTTAGTGATTTTGTACAACAGAATGGGCACCATTTTATATAGAAAGTTAATTCTTTAAGCTGCCACACCTCACCTTATTCTCCAGGAGCCTAAACTGCAAGCTCTGAAAGCCGGATGCTGGGCGCAGGTAGTTTCGGAAGTCCATGAAATCTAGGGGTGTCATCGTCTCCAGGATCATCACCTGGTCCACTAGCAACTGAAATGTAGACAGGCTTAGGTTAAATGACAAGAAATAGGAGAGCCCTTATTGTAAGACGTCGCTCAGGCTGGCGAGCACTGCCCTGCACTGCGCTGATACTCAACAACTTCTGGGACCGGACCGTAAAGTGGACAGTACCTCTGGGAAACTGACGTGTTCGAGTAAAGTCGTTAGTAGCTCGTGGCGGTAGGTTAATCTTACCGTTGTAGTCTGCTACTCATACGGCATGTAGCTTAGTCCAAAAGAAGCTCGGACCCGTAGTAGCTTATCAGTCTATATATATAAACATACATAACATAACACTTTATTTGTAGTATCTACAAAAGAAAATAAACCAAAGAGTGACATAAATATTGTCGTGATTATTAAAAAACATTGCGATGATGATGTAAAAATTGTAAACAATAAGAACACAAAAATAAAAGTAAAGTCATGAACAAGACGGTTGAATAACAAATATTACATGTTATGTGCCTTAGTCACTATTGATTGTATTATGTCCTCCGCATACAATGAGCACTGCACAATGTAGGATAAATAGCAGTTCACCGCAATACTGTGATAGCCCAAGTTTAGATTTCCATCCCCTTGAAAAAGTCTTTGCATTTGGCGAAGATCATTGCAGGATTCATCACTATGCATTCCGGGAATGCTATTTGCCTTATATATCCCTTACCAAATACTTATTAAAACTCTCGAACGGGCCTCTACGTGTTGGATATAATTATATCCACAAGAAAGACTACATTCAGCACAAAAGATCCCAAGGGTCGACATATATCTGAAATACTCATTGGTACAGACCGGTGGGCTTCCAGGTTCCTAGAATAGCAGCCACTACAAGATCTTCTCGAACTCAATTTATGCCTCAACAGAACGTTTACCTACCATAGCAACAATTGTACAACCCAGATATATTTGAAAATTTAATTTGATACAGGTACTATTTCACAGCCAGTAAGTATAATGGCGTTAAATTATGATTGATTAATGCGGTCAGTTATTGTGGCGAAAGTTAGCCTTTCGTGCGAGCTAGTTGGAAAGTAGTCGATATTTGATACGACGGTGTTGAAAGTGACAAATGCCATGTCACGGGCCTAATGACCTAAGCATCGTAAGAGCACACTGAGCGCATGCCGCTTTCAGTGGCTTTGTACCTATAAAGACATACGTTGCTCTTAATAATACAATTAAGTGGCTAATCTTTGTTAAATTATGCAAGAATTTAATGAGTTTTGATCAGGTTGGAATAAATAACTAGCGCTCGTAGGATTAGTATGATTAGCTGACGTATTCTTCTTTGCAGGAATAGTGTGATACTAATTTGGATTACTTTAAAATATCTTGACTCAGTTTTACTAATGCTTGTAAATAAATCATTTTTTATTGGTGATTTAAGTAAATAAAACAGTTATGTGGTGATAGACTGATTTTTTTATGTATGGCTGCTAGATGCCTAACGATTTTAAGTTTATATGTTAGGTGAAAAAGTTCACGAACTTAAAATTTGTAGTAGGTATGGCAAAAAGGTCTACTACATCTCAACACAGTGGATTACTTTGATAAGCGTCGTATCGCATGACACTGTGACATCATAAAACTGTGACGGCATTATTTAAAAACATAAGTTATAATATTCATTCTGATAAGTTCTAGAGGGAGTAAACAAATGATAGGACATTGAATATAATATTCAAACAACAACAGACCATTTAGATTTTTTTGAAGAAGTATAATAGTCTATCATAAATAAAATATATTTCTAAGACTCGAGCAATGAGTTTAATACAATTGAATGAAAAGAGAAATCCTTAATTCACCAAGATAAGATGCGAGATATCAAGCTGAAGAGACTAGCGGCCTATGTCATCACGATCTAGCTTATCGCTGTTATTTGACATGAACTTAATTATTTATGTATATACCTATTCAGTAAAATCTGTCTGTTTGATTGAATTAACATTAGCAGATTTTTGTGTAGATTAACACTGACTTATCAATGCAAAATCGATAGGTAGCTAATCTAAATTCCTCATTGAGATAAATTATCTAAAATACTTATGTAAATTTACCGATAATTTGGCATTTATATAGAAGGTAATGATCGTAAATGTTCTTGGAACGCAAAAACTACATTATCATTATAATGTGGTCCACAATGCAAAATTCGTATTGTGGTAGAATGAGTTGACGGCAAATTCGCGTGTATACTGATGACGATTTGCCGACTATTAGATTCACAATGCGATTTGCGTTGGGATTTTTCAGTAGGTATTTGAACATTGCTACTTAATATTGACCTGACTGAACAAATCGCAGCGCATTCTAGACTGCTGACGTGATCAAAAAACTATTTATTGATTAATAACCTCGTAGGTATGTTCGATGGACAAGTACTTAATAGAATAAGCGTAATATTCAATGATAGATGAAAACACTTCGCTGCGTTACTAGTGTGAACCAGTTTGAAAAAATGAGAAGCAGCGTGGTCAAATGTCAGGGTTGTCTTATCGCAGTGGCGCAAAGCGTGGCGTGACGTACGGCGCGTGACTATCTCCCGCACAGATTGACAAGTCGACAACATCACAACTCATCACACTATATGGCAGAGAATGAATACTTAATGTCTGTACACGGGTCGCTTGTGCAGCTTAGCTCATCTCATCCATCAGGCTTGTCTAGATTCGAACGCAAGGGGGACCTAACTATATAATAGGGTCGGCAACGCGCCAGTGATACCCCTGGTGATGCAAGCGTCCATAGGCTAGACCGCTTACACAGTGATTAGCATAGACAGTGAGTGTATTGTATATTCACAAATGATCTAATCAATTATTATTGTGGTCTACGTGAACTTGACTGTTTTCCATGTAGCGCAGGGAACCACGGGGTTGATTTTTTATACCACCAAAGTGGCGAACAAGCTTATAGCTATAGACGCTTGCAACGTCACTCGCGGTTGTTGACTTTGCAATTGCAAGACTGACTTTGGTAGTTGAGTTTTTTTTTTCCTTAATTTATGGCTTTTGTGTCTGAATGTCACAATTCTGCCAGTGTCCGTTTTGTGCTAGTAACATAAACTCTGAAGAGGGTACTAATGAATATATTACGGCCGGTCAATTATGAACCCAGTTGATTTGACCTGGAAAATATGGACAACACAAATAAAGTGTTAGTAAAATTATAATTGTATAGTAAATACGATAGGTTAGTGCATATTATTAAAAAAAAAACGTACTTACTGATAATAAATAAAATATTATAACCGAATATTATTGTTACATACAAATTTACACAAAATAGAGTTGACTAATGGGGAAAATGCGAGGGGAAGTAGACATTTTACGGAGGTAGGACGGGGGATATCGGAGGGGAGCATAATTACTCTTGAAATATTAGTTCTTTTATAAAGTTATTGGTGCCAATTCTCTTGTCACGCATAAATTACACTAAATGTCAAAATGATTTAGTGCTGTCAAATAAAATTAAGTTGTGACAATACGATGAACATTTTAGCTTCAGTGAACCACAGAAAAGTGTGAATATTTTAGTTAAGTTATAGCTTTAGAGTCTAAGCTATAACAGGATTTACTTACCTTTAAGATAAGCACCACTCTGTTGAGCCTCTTCAATATTTCCATCGTATGACACTCGTCCAGACCCTCCACGTCTAGGAGAGCCCTCACTGAGTCCACTTCGAAGATTATTTGCTTGAACCACAGCTCGTATGCTGTAACACAGTAACACAGTTATGGCTAAAGATACCATTGGTCTAGTCACTAGTGGTGAGTTAACCTGACTACGCGGTTCAATCAATCCCTGCATAATTTTTTTCTTCACATTTCGTATATATTGTCTATTCGCACGAGTGTGAAATGAATATGACGAAATCCATTTGTACCACGATTTAGAAGCTTATCGTCTAACTTAAAAACGTGAGTGCTATATGTCACGGGAAAAACACGGTGTTTTGTCGAGATTCGAAATAAAGTCTCTTGGATCAAATAAGGAACCCTTGTTTTAAAAAAACCCCGTCTTCAAAATAAAAATAATGATCCTATAAAGCGAGAATTAACCAAAAAATGTATTATGTTTTCAACCTTAGTTTATATCTAACTAAATAAGCGCTGTTGAAGCGCACGAACGTTTTTACGCAAGAATGCGCTTGGCCGCTTTTAGTCTTTATTCTTTATTGTTCTATTTTCAAATCTTTTTTCTTGTCTTGTCAATAATAAATTTGAAGCCCTTTTTCACCATATTTCTTCATGCTCCAGTTTTTATTTTATTTTAAAACCTCGTCGTCTCCAAGCGCTACCCACTCTCCTTATTGAAGTCGGTTAAAAAATACCCCCAACTGTATAGCTAATATTACATAGCTATCAATTTTCTATAAACATAATTATTCTCATTACTTCTCAGTACTATACATAATTTACTTCATAATACTTCTTAGCAGAATATGAAGCACTGATAAATTATGAATGGAGATAATTAATCATCTTATTAATAACTGTAATATCAAAGATATTCTACGGACGTATGTAAGCAAGTGTTCTTGTACCTACAAGTCAACTACTTGATGACGTTAAAATGATTAATGACTTTAATTAAACTCACGGTGTTGCGACCACGTGCGAAAGTTGGTATAGTACATTACCTAAATAACTATTCGTACTCGACCTGTCTCTATATAATTTTCTTTAATTGCAAACAAATAATTAGCAATAACGGTTATAGATAAACTATATTGGTCCAATATAATTAAAATTAATGTTTTACTGTTTTTGAAAATATATTTTTGACATAGAATTAGCAATACTGTCGCGCGTGTCAAAGCTTTTGTTGTACGCAATCCAGTGATCCCCATTTTACTTTCACTTTATTTATTATATCAATAATGTTTAATAAAACATGTATGAAGCGATACACCGACAGTATGTAAGTACCAGGGTAAGATATCTAAGTATGTATCTATTGCGATAGGGGCATTGTACTCAAGGGAAGCTACGTTTTGCTAGCAGTTAATCGTTGGAAAGGGTAATTTTACGACGGATACATATTACTAGATGTCACATAATATGTCAATGTCAATGTCAAATGTAGACTTTTATCTATGCTTTAAAACTATAACTCTATATTCTTGAGATAGCCTCTTTTTAAGAAAATGTACAAGGCTAACAATGGCTACCCATACGGCGCCTTCGAAGCAAGACCTGTGCCTGTTGTCCAGGCATTTCAAAGTAAATTAGCCAATAATGTCAGCATCTAATCTTTGATTATATCATCTAATTAATCAATCAATCAGTGTACATAATATCGATCAGTAATAAAAGTCGTTGATTCAAATTGCGTTCTCATTCAACACTAGAAAATAATTAGTTTAAAAGGCTTATGTATAATATCCATGTACCTTGATGCGTGACAATGAACAAGTGCTCGTCATGGACCGGCTTGGAGGACTCGGCGCTGAGCATCCTCTGCGCGCTGAGCAGCTTGTCCAGCATCAGGTACTCTCCATACAGCATGCCGGCCTCGTTGCCCAGGTGACTGCCGTCCTGCGCCGAGGTCTCGTCCATCGCTGACCTAAACATTCCAATACGTAGGTACCGATAGGTATAGAAGAGTCAGCCCGTGACCACGGCCGATGAAGCTCGGTCGAAACGTCGGGAGGTAAGTAAACAATTTAATATCGCGTATAAGACCCGTTTTCGTGTCATTACTAGGTATAGCAAGATATCGATACACATGTCTATGGTGGAAAGGGAAAACAAATGCCACTGGTCGAAAATGAGCTTTATATGCAGTTCAATAGAGCTTTGGATTCTCTATTGATCTGTCTAAGTTAGACGCCAATCGGAATGTAACAAAATTTCAAAAAAACCATGAGCTTTTTATTGAAATTTTAAACTTTGAGCAACTCTGTAGGTTTTAGGTTGTGTGTGTACGTACTACTTAGGCCAGTGAGCTGCTGTACAATTGACGCTTTTTTATTTTTCCTTTCCAACGTCGAATCATTGCGCCTAGTCCCTATCGGGAAGGCAGAGAGTATAGAGCGCCATTCAACTCTTGACATGCACAACTCTTATCTTTTGACATTATCGTCCTTATACATAAAAAAACTGCTTCCGTATGCTTGTGTTAGTAAAACTCGGAAAGTAGTCGATAGATGGACTTTAATTTGTAACACAACGTTGCATAGAAGCGTGTTTTTATACGTTTACTTTTTGTGAAGCAATTATTGTTAAAATATTGAATATGGGAACTGTCTTATGTGTAAAGAGCGTTGTTTAACATATGATAAAAATGGTTCAGATTGCGGGCACATAGTGTGTGTGCATTGCTGTGTACCGATTTGTAGGGCAATGCAACCAGCTGTAGGTACCAGCTAACCAGGTCATAGGTCTCCTATTGCAAGCGGCTATATGTCCCACACCACTGCATTGTCAGATACTATATCGCCAAGGAGTAGAAATTATGATATGAAATGTGATTAATGAATGGGCAAAAGAGACTTATGAACTAAGGTCTCTAGGTGACGAGCACAGTGCAGTGAAACGCCAAGCTGGTGTATTGCATAAACGGGATTGCCAGGTACTATCAACCTCAGAACAATAACTAAAGCTCGCTTCAGTTATTGTATTGTTTAGTCAATGCTCTCAGCTAACAACCGATAATCTTGCTCGTATATTGTCTTGATGTCTTCAATTAAATAAAGACTTCACTAATTGGGTAATTTTCTACTTACATTAAATCAATCGTGAACATAAGGACATTAGTACAGGGAGGGTACATGATTAACAAAAAACTATTGCGTTCAATAGGTACTTGACTGTATTTAAAATTGGAATCATTCATTTAAATCATTGGACTTGTAATTCGAGCATGTGACAGATCTCAATAAAATTTTATTCAAATACAATTAATCCACGTCATATAAACCATTAATTGGATAACGCTTCTCGTATTAATAGGAATAATCTACACCTGTTTGTTTCTTTGGCATTATTATCTTCAAATAAAATGGCATGGAACTATTCATCTCGTTCTAAGTAAATATTGTAGGTACTCTCACGTTGTCATTTGCAAACTTGACATACCAGTTATTGATGATAGCTCAAAAAAGATTGCCTTTTTTGTCCGCTGCTTATTTTCCTAGGGTTCCGTAGTTTTGCAACTAAGAAATAGAAGTTATTTATTAAGTTAAATAAGATAATAATTAAACAAAAAAAAGATAAGAAAAAAAGAAAAGTAAAATAACGACATTCATAAGTGCCTCATTAGAGCCAAAGCTGAACTACTAAAATAAAAAAAACATCAAGCAGCGCAGTTCTACTATTAGGCCTTTAATTAAGGTGCACCCAACCCCATAATCCAGCACGGGGCGATTCCTCTAAACAACGTCGTCGGTCGTCGGTAACATGCGAGTATTATACATACAAAATATTATTTAATTTGCTTTGCTTTCTTGGTATAAGACTTTGATTTTTTTTATACCACTAAGGTGGCAAACAAGCATACGACCCGCCTGATTGTAAGCGTCACCGTAGCCTATGGACGCTTGCAACACCAGGGGTATCACTCGCGCGTTGCCCACCCTATAATATGAATTTCGGCTATGTAAAGCCTGCTTCTATTAAATATACCAGGGCCATCGCTTACCATAAGACGGGCCGTTTGTAAATACTTAAGTGCAGTCGGGAGCAATGACTGTTATAAATACTTAATTAATACTACCTACTAATAAAGTTAATAAAAAGTTATTAAAACTCATTATTTGTTTAATGAATTTAATAATGCTATGAATCTTAGTTGAAAATATATTTATGGCTCATCAAATATTAATTGACAGACATTTATTGCTCTTAAGTGTAGTGAAATGTACGATAAAAATAGAAATAAATAATATCCGCCATTACGTTACGGTAATCGCTTACCATCAGGCGGGCAGTATGCTTGTTTAGCACCTTTATGGAATAAAAAAAAATTGGTCGGCTAGTAGATTGTTTTTTTATTAATAGACTGTCGTTCCACGGTATACTGAACCCTTAAAACTGTACTCATCGTGTGTACTGTACATGTTTTAAAATAAGTTAATCATTACACTCGTCAACTGGCAGTCGTTTGACGGGTACAGCTGCTTGAAAAAGTTAATTCATATTTTCCTTGTAGGTACTGTTGGTACAGTGGTATACTAAATGCTATACATGAGGAGTACATGAGGAGTTAGCTTAGCCGTTCCTTTACCGTATCAAGTTTGAATTTTGAATCGCTTTTAGTCGTTAATTTGTAGAGTTCTTCTTAGGTTATGCCACTTATCCCTAATAACTTTCTCTATCGATGGGGATTTGTTCACTAATCCCCATTATTTCTAATTACATGATAATGGGGATTTTTGCACAAAAATTCCATAAATACCCATTTATGGGTAATTATCTATTATACGTAAAACTTTGGTTGGCAGCAGTTCTAGTAATTAAAAACTTTTGACTAGGCTGCGCGAGCGCTACATTTACGTTACAAATGTTTTATTTTCCAATGTATAGTGTGTGCAGTGAGATATCTTGTACGCACTTCACAATATCTTTCCTCTCGCTTTCCTGCAATCTGTGGGAGTTATTTCGTGAAAAGGGACGGAAATATGGCACAGGAAGCCGAGGAAGCGCACGCTATTTAATTTGACCAATTAGCGCGCTTTTACGTAAGTCTCGCTCTTATTTTACAACAGAAGCGGTTTGCGTCGCGGATTGCTTAGCTCGAGAATCAAATGGCTGCTGTGTGATTCTTAGGAAATATTCGATATATCAGTTACGAAGAGCGTTACTAGTTAAGGGCTGCAGAAATATCACAAGGGTGCATCCACACACACCCAACGCCAGTAGAATAAGGAGATTAGTCTGGGGCAGAATGGTGATAGAACACATCCATCCAATTCACATTGTGGGGTGGTCTATACTTATTTACCACTGTTCGTTCTAATGTACCTAAACTTTTTAAGTAAATCCCAAAAATATTATAAAAGTCGACTTTATGTTAGTCATAAAAAGGTTACGGCGCATTTAGAATCTGTCGAATTCTATAAGAGGAAATAAATATTGAACGGTGTTTTTATATCAATGTTTTTAACACGCCTTAAAGTAGTAATTAAAGTAAAGTAGTTTTTAACACGCCTTAAAGTAGATAGGAGATAAAAATTTGACGTGAATGTGAATGATGTGAGTAGTTAGAACCAGTGGTTAGAACAATATATTATCTACTCTAAGGTTATGGTTAGATTTCTACTTCCATACATTTGACTATTGCAATATTTCCTTATAGTTAAAAGTAGATTTAACTACGTGGACATAACCTATAAGACTGATCTTGCTGCCCGATTTAATTTCATTTCACTGAAGACTATAAAATTAAAAATTATAAGGTAGTTGACATCATCGTCATTACAACGATGAAGAAAAGTACAAAATTTCAACTGATTGTTTGTGTTTTGGAAATAAATTAAAAATAAGTAAATGTCAAACTTTTAAATTTATGTGGAAAAGAATGTAAGCTATTTAAAAAAATAGATAGGATAAAATTAAAAATAAACATACCTCATTGGACAAGCCATTGTCAAAAACTTTTAAAAGATTAAATCTAAATTCGAAACGGTTCGCGCGCAGTTGAGCACGCGTTTTCTTGGCGCGCGGTCACTCGATACTGATATTCGTTCTGAGCGCACACTAGTCTTGATTTCATCACTCGCCCCTTCGTGATAAAGTGTAGCATTCTGTATTCTGTAAGCTGACTGTAAATCCGAGCCCCAACGCGTGATGAGGAATGCAGGAAACAGAGCGAAAATAATAAAGTTTTTCCCCCCCATGTACATAACTTATATAATAATAAATAGCGCTTGCTGTGTGCCTGTTTATCCGCCATCATATATTAGACTTCCCCTGAAAAGTGAGATAAATGCTGAGTCACAGTAAGTAAAAATACTAACTATTGCGTTTATTGAATTGTCTCTAATAAAATAGGCACTTTGTTACCTAAATCGGTTCATAAAAATTATATTCTATGAGACATGTTATGTTGAGAGTAATCGCTCTCCTAGTTGCTCATGGACGAAGGAATCTTTACTGCAAAGACAGGGCTTCCTAGAGGAGCTCTGAAAAGCTAACTCACCGCTAGAACACAGCAATTCATTTACACTACCTACTTTAATTAAATTACTACGAAAAGAGTAGCATAGCTGAGGCATAGATGCGAACTCTGTAAGGCAGTTGGGCAGGTCCTACTGAACGGGTATAGACTCGTAGGTACCTAAATAATAACGGTATTTTGTGTCCTTCGCGTGGCGCTACGCCATCTATTACGAAGCTATATCTATTTAATTATCTCTATATATAATCTCTAAAAATTAATCCCTTTTTCCCTTGGTCACGGCATCACACCACGTAAATGGCTAGGCCAATTTTGCAAATTCTTTTTTTTTGTGTTTATTATTTTCAGTAGAAGGTTCTTATGAAAATAAATTTTGAAAAAGAATCGGTATATTTTTAATATCGGGATAAACTAAAGGACCTTTGTTCTATGGTATATTTGTCATATGAATTCATAGCCAAGACATGAAGGACAACGTCTGTCGGGACAGCAAGTAGCTTTAATTATATTTAAAAAACAAAATTGGCCGACCTATTACGTATGTATACGTCTCATTTAGATCTGGTTTAGATGACGCAAACCTTGTTTCAGTTGGCTCAGGCATAGCCACGAGTGTTATAAATATTTTGCTTTAGTCAAATGTGATGCCATGACTTGACCGTTACAATCACCTATTATTTTGCAACGTACGAAACCAACACGTTGTTATGATGAATTTGCATTATAATCTGCTACTAAACATTATATTTGCAGTGCGTCGGCGATCCAATCCAATATAACAATATATTGGATACTAGCGGCCCGCCCCGGCTTCGCACGTGTAGACATTTATATCAAATATTTTGCCTACCCGTGCAAAGCCGGGGCGGGCAGCTAGTATAATATATAGCCTATGTTACTCAGTGATGATGTAGCTTTCTAACGGTGAAAGAATTTTTGAAATCGGTCCAGAAGTTTCGGAGCCTATTCAATACATACAAAAATACAAATCTTTCCTCTTTATTATATTAGTATAGACAAACCTAACTGTTATTTATCTGGGAATAGGTCAGGGTTCTGTCACGGTTAATGAATTACTGTGGTTCCGTACTTTTTACATAATCATCATAAAAACTAGGACCTATAATATTGTCGAATATTTAACGCACTGTGGGTAGACATAATTGTAGTTTTATAAAAGTGACAACTAATGCGTAACGAAATCATAAAAACTGAGACGATGCTTCGTAAGTTAATTTATTTTCAGGAATTTTCTTCGCCTGAACTCGTGGTACAGTAGTTAATTTATATAGTGGTACAATCAAATGTGTGGACATTTCTGCGGCATACTTGTGAACATAAGAATAAGTAATAAGGTTGTGAACCAGATTCGACGAGACCGCTAGTCTAGTGGTTAGTACACCTGACTGCTGGGGGTCGTGGGTTCGATTCCCGCTGGGGCCCGGGGCACACGTTTTTGTAACAAATATGTTTGCCTTGTGTTGAAGCTCATGATTACAATTATAATTATATTGAGGTATCCATCCTTATGTGGCAGCAATGACCGATTATCATCAGACGGTCCACATTACTGTTTGCCTGAAGTAGGCCGAGGTTTAGATTATACATTTCTGGAAATATGTAATGACTAGCTGTTACCCGCGACTTCCTGCATTTAAAGACAAAAGCAGCCTATGTCCCTCCCCAGGGTACCAATAGTCTATCTCCTTGTCAAATTTTATGACGATCCTTTCATATAAACAAACAGGGTAATATTAGTTTAAATACTATCAGGTTTAAGAATCAGAGTTATGTCAATACCAGGCTCTAGGGTTCTGTTCATCTTGCTATTATAGCGTAAGCAAGTGGACGTGAGTGTAACCAGTGTAACGAAGTACTACAAAAAATAAAAGTTAAACCGTTTTACGGTCTGTAGCTAGAATGCAACCATAAAGTTAAAATACAATAGAACTGGCATAAAAAAGGCCGGACGTGGTACTTTTTTTTTAATTCATCCGTCATCGAGACATTTTCCTCGACTTGTATATCAATTTATAATTAGCTTTTTTTAAATGTTTTGTTCTTTATAAATTTATGTGGTGCTCGGTTTGATTAATATTTTGCTGAACCAGTTTATTTTTAATGACCAGTTATGTTTTCCGCTTCAAAAATTATAAGGTTTGTAGTAATCTTTTAAAATTTTCCCTAGCGTTAAATATTTTAAATTTATTACTAGTTAGCCTTTGATTATTAGTAGCAAGTAAATGTTAAAAAGACAAGGAATGTAATGTAAGTCACCATGGCGGGATCTCGGTAAGATTATTTTCAATTTGTTAATTATTGTGTATTTTTTAGGTATATAGAGATCGATCGTAGTAACTTGAAGAATGAAAATATCTATCTACTTATTGCTTTTTGTGATGCATATTACCTTATGATTTATTGAGACACGACAAACATTTGTGTTTGAACTATAGTTAATATTGGTACTGTCTCATATTTTGTCTACGCACCCTCCTTGGAACATTTGAAATTATTAAAAGCAATGCTGTAAAAAACGCGAGAACGAATTTGCGACTGAAAGACATGTATCCATTTCTTACTAAGCCTAAAAAAATGATAGATAATTGTACTTTATGGTCTATCTATCTATCCATATTTCTATAGGGATGGCAATGCTAAATTTTTGTCGATTAATAATTAGGCTTTTCTTCAATGTCAATAAAACAAATGTGGTTTCTTTTTCAGTAAAAAGTATATTAACCATTTGTTTAAAACACAATTGCTGAATTGGGAAAAACCTTTAAAAGATGTGTTACCCATTCTCTTTGATAAAAGTATTATTATTACCACTCTCTCGCACTTTCGATGCAATAATTTATTATATTCTTTTATTTTGTGTTTCACATAATCCATGTATTGCAATTAATATTATACAATTATTGATTTAAACATGTAACACATATAAGGCAGATCATATTTTTTGTGAACTATTGACGTTCCGGGAGGGTATCTGGGAGGAATGAATTAAATATTTGTTTACCTCAACTAAAAATACAATTCTTCTAACTTAAGAACCAAAATCCTGTTTTCTAGTTCATTATAACATGTATTGATAATATTAATGACATGACGTAACGACTTTTATGTATACTCATGTTTTACGAAATAATACTATGATTATCTTTATCTTTAAGTAGCATGCATCATGACCACGGGTAGTATCGACAATCGACATACATACACCGGTCGGTAATCTCTAGTTTTCTATCTGACGTTACTGAACTGACGTTTTGTTTGACTTTCGATTCGATTGCTTTGGGTAGTTAGAGGTACCTATTTATCTACCTGCGTATTTCCGAAGAAGTAAATATATTAAAAATACGTGTTCCGTGATTAAAAACCTAAACTCCTGTGGAATAGTAAACGTAAAGCATTTATTTTATTGTGAGTATATTAGCGTACGATACAAAAGAAAATTTGTTGTAAAAGTCCAATGCTAAAAGTAAACAGTCCCGCTGTGGTTTTGTTTTTAATTTAAATTTGTGTTTTGCTTTTGATTACGGTGTGGGAATTTTGTGCACAATACTTGTAAACAAAGCGATAAAAAGGGGCGCGTGCCTTTTTTGTAGGTACCAACAGAGAAGTGATTTTCAAAAATGAGTATGACATCAGCCCTTAGTTAGTCATATCTGTATGATTGGTTTATTGCACTGCAGTTCGTATGAACTCTATTTTTGAATTTCTATTCATATATACAGTGATATCAAGGCTAATTTCAAACTGGAAACAAGTACCTACAAGGAAAAAACATGTATTGTGCACAGGAGTCGAATTGTAAATTAATCAGTTGCACTTTTTTTTGCACTTGAATATATTGCACAAAACATATTGGATGGTTTATACCTAGATAAATGAATATGGTTTCTCAGCTTACTATTCACTCGTGCCATCCAAAGCTATGTAGATATAGGTGAGATAGGTAACAAATTTATGCACCGAAAATTGCAATCACAAAAATCTTTACACAGAAAAGAAACACAAAAAAAAGTAAATTAAGACAAGAATGGAATTAGGCGTTAGTTGCAACTGGAACTTAAAATTATGTTAGTGACACAAATTTGCTTAACTAGTTAAAATGAGTGTTCTGTTGGCTTTAGAATCATTAATTACTTTTTTTTATCTTACTTTTACAATATCAATAAACCAATACTGGAAACGGCTGTATGCTATATAAATGGTGTATTGACATGTAGTAATTGTTCTAGAACAGTTACTCATGTAGTTATCACAAACACATTGCAATCGTCCTTGTTTTGGGTCACCAAGTAAAATATTTATCTTTACTTTGCAGCTTTGGTTCAATAATATGTAAATTAATGTATGGGTTTTGTTGAATACTTACCTCTGCTTAGATTCTTTGTTTATGGATCCTGATTGCTGTCTCCATTATTGATTTTCCTCTTGTATAGTTAATTATCAACTACTGTGCAGTTGCTTGTGTGATTGGTCACAAATTAGTTTGCTTTTGAATCCACCTCAAATTTATATATTTTTTTTTTATGGCACTAAGGTGGCAAACAAGCATAAGGCCCGCCTGATGGTAAGCAGTTACCGCAGCCTATGGACGCTTGCAACACCAGGGGTATCACTTGCGCGTTGCCGACCCTAACTCTATACTAACTCATTTCTAATCTGGTTCCAATGCACATATTATTCTATGTTACTTGACTTGGTATTATTAAAATTGTTTTGCTACTACCATATCTTAATATATATAAATCTCGTGTCACAATGTTTGTCCTCAATGGACTCCTAAACCACTTAACCGATTATAATAAAATTCGCACACCATGTGCAGTTCGATCCAACTTGAGACATAGGATAGTTTAAATAGACAAAATATTTGATATAAAAGTCTACCCGTGCGAAGCCGGGGCGGGCAGCTAGTATATTATAATTTTAAATGTATTACAGTATATTACAAATAAAATGTACTTAAAAGTAAAACACATACCCTGTTGGGCACAGCAATTGTGAGGTTGAGGGTTTATCACAGTTCCTATTGTTGAGATCGCTATTCAATTATTTTCTTAATTGTTAACCTATAATAGTTAATTTGTAAAAATCAATATACTCTTAACTAATATTGACATGGCTCTGAATGTTTATGATGTAAAATATAAATTATTCTTTGTCCTGAAACTTTGGATTGCATAAACACAATATGGGGAGACCTAGTTTAACTAGCTCTAGTGTGGCATTGTGAATTGTGAGTGATATATGTATTAATAATATAAAATATCTTTCAGAGTAATGGGTCAAACCCTATCAGAGCCTGTGACGGAGAAGCAATCGTCGACATGCCAGGACTCCCGATACCTGGTTGGCTCGTCCTGTATGCAGGGCTGGCGAATCTCCATGGACGACTCCCATACACACATACTCTCTCTACCTGATGATCCTGGCACTGCATACTTTGCCGTCTATGATGGTCATGGTGGTGAGTCCTATTGAGATATTTGTTTACTAAACCTATGTAAATGGTGTCTTGACATGTAGTAACTGTTCCAGAACAGTTACAGGAAAAACATTGTCACTTTAGTTCTATCAGTTATGTAAGGATAAATCAATAAGTTGGCAATGCGCAAGTGATTCCCCGGGTATTGAAAGCGTCCATAGGCTACGGTAGCCGCTTACCATCAGGCGGGCTGTATGCTTATTTGCCATCCTAGTGATACAAAAAATAGCCCCAGAAATTTCGTCAAAGCGTAAGTCAACATAGAATGGACATAATCTTAAACACTTAGTGTTCGTACTCAGATTATAAACTATATCTATGCCAAATTTCGTACAAATCCATTGAGCCGTTTTTACGTGAATGAGCAACAAACATCCGCACATCCATTCTTACAAACGGTCACATTTATAATATTAGAAGGATAATATGGCAGGCAGAGGCGTACGGCCCGCCGATGGTATGCGATCACCATAGGATATAGCTGCTTCCAACCCTAGGGGTATCACTATCTAGCTGCAAACCTTAATGTTATGTATATACTTTTACATACTACTCTTATATATAATTAACTGTATATGTATTCCAGGTGCGAATATAGCGGAGTATGCTGGGAAGCATTTACACAAATTTATAACAGCTAGGCCGGAGTACCATCTTGGCAACATTGAAGAAGCATTGAAACAGGTACCCTATTAACTTAACCACAGCGTTCGGGTAGGCAGAGTCAGACATTAGTATTGTCTAATAACTTATGTGCTGTGTTGCATCTTTATTTATGCACATAAATATTTACTTCTCCTTTGAGATAAATAAATTAAAATAATATGACGCGGACTTAGTGATGTGATATTGCTAGACAATCTATTACTATAGATTGTCTAGCAATATCAAGTTACGGTAACCGCTTACCATCAGGCGAAACATACCTACGCTTGCTGACAACCTTCATGGTATATGAAAATGAAACTTACTGCAGTGTGCGGTGTGGTGTTACTCGCTGTTTCCTTGACACACTGACATGCCATTTCAGTTTACAGGTCTAAGTCTGAGTAAGAGTCATGGAAAAATATACAAAATTGTTTTGTTGCAAATGAGTAGGTACCAAACAAATAAAATACGCTTACATTTGGTGAACAAGCTATGACTTAATTTAAGCTATGCATGTAACTCGACAATGGTGCCAATTCTGTTGTTCAAAATTTTAGTAATTTTGAACAACAGAATTGGCACCAGTATTTATTTAAAACTGTTAAAAAAGTGAAAAAATTCGTTCGTCATGACATGACGCCATCTCATAATTTACATCTGCGATGTTTTGAGGTCTTATTAGCCCTACTTTGCACGCCCCATACCATACATTCCTACTTGCATTACGCAATATATTGCATGTTTATACAATAAAAAATACTGATTGCACTGTTTAAAATACGTGATTGCATGTGAACTTAAAAACAAAATGCGAATTTATACCGTAACCCAACCATATAGAGCTTATATCACACTGAATAACTATAATGTCAAAGTCATTTAGTGTGAATGTCGACTTTATAACCATGCCTTATGAGTGTTATTGGCTTGGACATTAATTGATGGTAGGAAATGTTTAATGTACTGTGAATAATGGTGTTTGATAGTTTTTGCTATTATTAATTAAAGTTGTTATTGAATTTCGCTAGGTCAGGGACATGGTGTTTTGTAGAATGAGGTTTTTGCTTTTGTTTTGTTTACCGCATCTATGTATATAAAGTACACTCAATGATGAAATGGTAAAGAGTACTCGGCATCGGCGGTAATGTATGAAAACTTATGAAAAGATTGATGAATGTAAAAGAAGCAAATGGGGTGTGTACGTATTTATCTTATATATAAAATTCTCGTGTCGCGGTGTTTGTAGGTTAACTCCTCCGAAACGGCTTGACCGATTATCATGAAATTTTGTGTGCATATTGGGTAGGTCTGAGAATCGGACATCCATTTTTCATCCCCTAAATGTTAAGGGTAGTCATTTATCAAATATTTTGTCTACCCTTGCGAAGCATAATTATCTCTATTCTCGCTTCTAGCATAACTAGCTAGTTATTAAATATTATTTACAGAAGTACTTCTGTGAATCTTCGAATAAATACGATGTGTAGAGTAGACTAATGAATGTCTGTTATTCCCAGGGTTTCCTGGACATGGACCAAGCTATGCTGGAGGAGGACATGCTGCAGGAGAAGGTGGCGGGAAGCACGGCCGTCGTGGTGCTCATCAAGGATAACACCCTCTACTGCGCCAACGTTGGCGATTCGCGCGCCATCGCCAGCGTGCGCGGCGGGGTTTGTACACACCACTTTACCATCATTGTATATCAGTAAGGTGGCATACAGTAAGCAGTCACTAGCCTATAGCCACTAGCAATACCAGGTGTATAACTAGCGCGTTGCCAACCATGTTGTTGATGAAGATTTACTGTGCTAGCAGCATTACTACTAGCGCAGCGTATTCTCGTGGGGCACTGGCAACCTTACTATAGTAATCCCACCAAACAAAACACTAATAGTAAACAACAAAACCGCCTGTTGTCTTCACTACACTGTGTATCTTTTGTTCCTGTTTGTATTTTTTCTTTATGGTGTGCAATATAGAGTATTTGTGTAGTGTTGGCCCCTTGTTGTGCAGGTGGAGGTGTTGTCGTACGACCACAAGCCCAACAACGAGGAGGAGCAGCGCCGCATCACGGCGGGCGGCGGCTGGGTGCAGCTCAACCGCGTCAACGGCAACCTGGCCCTGTCGCGCGCGCTCGGGGACTACGTCTTCAAGCGCAACTACCGTCTCTCGCCACAGGATCAGATCGTTACTGGTAATCATACAATAATAATAATAATAATGTTTGGACATTATCACGCAGCGCCATCTGGCCCCAAACTAAGCAAAGCTTGTACTATGGGAACCAGTAGCTGATATAATACTTATATACTTTTTGTTTCATAGTTCTTCTTCTTCTTCTTCTTCCTAAGTATGGCAATCAATCCCTTCAGGGACTATTTTTGCCAGTGTCGAGTGTTAGAGAATTTTCATGTTGCAAAATTTCTCGTGTTTGCCGCATCAAAATGCCTAGTGTCATGCATTCTAACGCCCAATGGAGTTTCTGGAGACAACCCACGGCAGTAGCAGATCGTAACACGCCTTTAGATTAGAGGTAACCTATTGACCAAAATGATAAATCACTTAACCCAAAAGTCGTAATATGGCATTATTTCCAATGCTCCTATAAATCAGTCACTAAATGAAACTTTACTGCACATATCGACACCAAAAATACACATTAAAGATCACTATAACACAATTTACGACACACTGGAAAAAATCTCAACCGCTCCGCCCGACTCCCGCCAAAAACTCCGTTTCATAGTTCATTCATGTATGAAAAAATATAGGTTCCCATATTTGCCGCTCTCGGAGCAAGCCTATACAGCCTGCTGGTAAATCTGTCACTTCCACTACAACTCGTCAACATTGCCACGTACATATACATGTGTAATCTATACTAAAAATAATATTATAAAGAGGAAAGTTTTGTATTTTTGTGGGTTTGTATTGAATAGGCTCTGCAACTACTGGACCAATTTAAAAAATAAAAAAAGCTAAATCATCACTGAGTAACATAGGCTATATATTATACTAGCTGCCCGCCCCGGCTTCGCACGGGTAGACAAAATATTTGATAAATGTCTACCCGCGCGAAGCCGGGGCGGGCCGCTAGTTATGTATGTATATATATATATGTAATTTAATGATTGATTGCAGCGTATCCGGACGTGCAAGTGCGGCAGTTGAACGACGATTGGGAGTTCATCGTGATAGCGTGCGACGGCATCTGGGAGGTGCTGTCCAATGAGGTCAGATTACACTATACGTTATATTATGTATATTGTAAATAGGTGATAACACGAGACTACACGAAAACTTAGAAAAAGAAGATTATTAAATTCAGGTGTTGCAAGCGTCAATAGGCTAATTTACAATAATATTATACCAGTGTTCCTCGCGACTACGCCCGCATAGCAATATAGTATACTATTACCCGTTTTCCCGTAGTAATTAAGCATTTTCCCGCGGTAAAAAGTAGCCTATGTTCATCAGGGATAATGTCGGCTTCTAATGGTATAAGAATTTTTCAAATCGGTCCAGTAGTTTCGGAGCCTATTCAATACAAACAATCAAATCTTTCCTACTTATAATATTAGTGTAGAATGTTACCCTCTGATAATTTAGCATTCTGCTGGTGAAAGATTTTTTTTTAATTCGTCTAGTAACTTCAGTTTATTCATTACAAACAAGTACGCAAATATTTTCTTTCTATAATATTAGAAAGATAGATGTCATGTTTTAGCAAGACCGGATTATACTTGTGCTTATAATTTGTTTCCTTTATGTCGTATTTGAGAATAAAATGTTGTAGTTCCTTAAACATTGCGATGAAGCTGTGGAGTTAGAAACCATGGTCGGCTCAAAATGGCAGCATTTGGATGTTTCGGTTACCGGTCACTCAACTACACAGACAAACACAATTGCCTACGTTCTTCGTTGTTCGTGGATAGACGGATGGGCTTGTTGCACCGTGTAATGCTGTCGTATACTGGGCTAGATGATTGGAAAGCATAATTTGTTTATTATCCCTCAGGAGGTGATATCGTTTTGTCGCGTGCGACTGTTGAGTGGCTGGGAGCCTGCTGCGGTGTGCGAGGCGCTGATGCAGCGCTGCCTGGCGCCCAACTGCGCCACGGGCGGGCTCGGCTGCGACAACATGACCGTGCTGCTCGTCTGCCGGGCGCCCTTCCCGCGCAACCTCCACCAGGTACCTCCCTCCACTAGTCACCTCCATCCATCAGGTACCAAGTACCCTCCACCAAGTACTTCCCACCACCAGGTACCTCCCTCCACCGGGTACCTCCCTCCACCAGGTACCTCACTCCACCAGGTACCTCCCTCCACCAGGTACCTCCCTCCACCAGGTACCTCCCTCCACCAGGTACCTCTCTCCACCAGGTACCTCCCTCCACCAGATACCTCCCTCCACCAGGTACCTCCCTCCACCAGGTACCTCCCTCCACCAGATACCTCCCTCCACTAGGTGTGCGAGCCGCTGATGCAGCGAGCTTGGCGCCCAACTACACCAGGTCCCCAATCACACCAGATACACAATTACACATAAACACGTCCCAGTTTTACCAGGCACCCAATCTTACCAGGTGCCATATTGTACCAAGCCCTCAATTGTACTAGGGGCTCAGATTTACTAGGCCTACAATAGTACCGGAGAGCGGTATAGCCTCTTAATTGTTTTTTATCCGATTTGTATATAGAGATAGCTGCCTGCATGCATGCGCATGATTTATGCATGTTAAACTAATATGTAAACGATTGCAGGCATTTTAACTTAACAACAGTAACAAGATTTTGAAATAGATTATATCAAAGTCAATTAATGGTGCTAATTCTGTCGTACGAAATTATTATACAAAAATAATTTGACAGGGCTTGTTGTATTCCCATCCTTATTTAACCCCGCACATGAGAAAGGGATAGCAAGACGTTTAGTCCTGTCAAATTATTCTAGTTAAGTGATTTTGACCACAGAATCAACACCAGTATTGGTCCAAGGCTAATATAATAAGAGGCACTACATTCCACATACCCGAAAGGACACTAGTAGTGAATGAATAAGTAATTTTAAACATAAACTTAAAGCAGTAGTAATCACAATCCATATGGATTGTTTGCTATATAGCAATAATATTAATTTACTTAATGGAACAATCATTCAATATATACCGCCTTTTCCGCAGTCTCCATTCAAATGTCTGGACACGTCGCGTCCCAGCAAGTACTGGACCATGACGCCGTCTCGGCGGTTCTCCTAACTTACTCCCGACCGTACCAACCTCACTTCTCGTGTGTATCTTACATCTGTGATCGTTCTGTTTCCTAACGGCGCTGGCTTACAAAAAGAATGAATTTTGAATGAAAAATGTCAAATTAAAGTTTGTGTTTTTACTATTATTTGACATATTTTACGTATAACTTTAAATTATTTGAACTTCTCTGCTTAACTTTTTTTTAGTTTAAAGTAGCAACCGGCCAAGTTGTATAGTAATACTGTTGTGCATCACTTGTGATATAAAAAAATATATTTTTGAATTCGTTAAGTCTGATTGTTTATTGGTTAAATAGATTATAAAAATATCTACTCGGTAAGACTGATGTGTGCCATAGCCGTATATTTTTTTATGAAAACATTTAATAAAGTACCTATTTAAAAATTAAAATGTAGAAAAATATATGGTGACAATAATATGATGTAGGATTGTTTTGAAAACTTTTTCGCTTAAAATGTTGTGTGTCATGAAAATTATGGTGAAAAAGTATTGAATTGCTTCATACATTCTATTTTTTTGTCCAATCCAGAATAACAAATTTAAGTTATTTAAATTATAATGTTTAGATTCCATTGTGGCAAAATAAAATACCCTTAAAATCTTAGAAAATGAAGCAGAAAAATATACTATGTGCTACTCCTATAAAGGTACTGGTTTAGCTAAACGGTTTATTTGTAAGGCACAATCAAAATACGTATTTTTCGCTTTAATTTTCTGTATCAAAGTAAAAGTTGTACATTATCAATTAAATTTTGCTTTTAGCAGCTAAAAGTTATCTAAGCATAGAAGCGTAAAATTTCATACTTCATGAGAAGGGCTTTTTAAGATGTTTTGTTGTTAAAATGTCGCTACTCTAAAAATGTTTCGTCGCTTATTGCATAATTATAACCTAGTAATGTTACATCTTAACGCTCAATATGGTTATTGTAATAATTTGGATTAAAAAATAAAATGCATGCTATGTTACTCTGTCTAATGCTACTCTGTGTATTGCATGAATTTGTGTATGTCCTAAATGTGTTGCCCTGGCTGAAATTATAGGCGCTTTTTAATACTGAAAAAATATATTGATGCATGTGGATGTATTTTGTCAATTATGTACGATCAATTTTTTATTAAAAAAAACGCTTTTCAATCGTAAAATTAACTGACAATGACGCAATGCGCTTATTACTCTAACGCCATGATGATAGTTTATAATCTAATAACAGCGTTCATTGTTTGTCAAAAGTTAATTTTAACACCGCTTTCTTGGTTTTTGTGTACTCACCATGTGTTTGTTTAATAAATACTTTGGAAAGCATGGTCCTGTTTTATTTCCTGCATATAATATCTAGCTTGATTGTGTAAATTATGAATCTAGGAATTACATCTTTTGACGTCTAAGAGAATGGAGCCGAATTTTGACAGATAATGGTGTATTCATTCGTTATGTCCTTGTTTTTCATATTACAGGGAACACCTTTACCAATAGAACAAGAGCTAAATAGCAAGTTTATGACCAAAATGGAGGACTTACTCTACGTGGAAGACGAAGAGGAGGACTTGAAATAGAGGAGTAGTTATTGTTTATTTTATGTAAATGTGTGTACATAGCTATAGATTTGTAGTTGTAACATTTGTGCGTGAAAAAGTGTGTTGTAACTTGCAGGCAAAGAGGGAATTTAATAAGAAAAAAGTTATTACATAATTTTTCCAATACCATATAAATAAATGGGCCAAGTGACGGATCGGCGTAGCCATAGTCTGCCTACCAAAAATCAATTAAATAATATATTCAAACTTATTTTGTGTCAATGTATTTTATGTTGAACAACCGAGCAATTTAGACCAATTTCGCATTTAAAATCGGAGGCCATTCAAAATTAATGTGGTATCAGATTTTTCTGGCGTTTCGGTATCGGGACGTATGGGCCGTTACATTAAAAAAATTGGACCCAGGGAAATTACAGTCCTCACTTGACAAGATTTGTCAGTTCAGATTCGATTTGCTTCCTATAAAAAGCAAATGAAGTAGTCACAGAATTTGGCGTCAGCATGTGTCAAATGCCCGAATACTGACGCCAGTCAATTCTGATGCCACATTAACTTAAATGCCCTCATATTTTACAAAAGTAAATGTATTTTGACTACGCTCCAAATAGTTACGTCGGTCTTCAAACTTTGAAGGCGTATTGAATGTCTCGGTATTCGACCGAAAGACATACATTTTCGCTGTCGATTAGCGAGTTTGCTAGTAGAAGATACATGTCGAAACAAGATGAAGACGGCATTACAAATTAAGTGTCAATTAAAGATTTGGTCTGTTTGATGTTTTTTTTTGTTCCAATTTTAACAATATTTGATTAATGATGCAAAAGTCACCTCAACAGGGTCAATTAGCCTGTTGAGGTGACTTTTGTATGAAGTTATTTTTGTACTTTTAAGTATATTACATAGATTGTTGCTTTATATAGTTTAATGAAATTGTACTTTAAAATGTTTCCTATGTAATTTAATACAATTGATATTGTAGGGAGTTTATGCGATTGCTATGCAGCTATGCTTACAAATTTATTGTAGTGAAATTAGTTACTTATTACTTAGTTATTATATTAAGAAAAATATTTTTAAAGTATAGGTAATTATTTTTAATATTAAGAAGAATTGGATCGCGGAATGTGTAGGTATGAAGTCGTAGCGGTTAAAGGTTCACGGAAAGATTTATTTAACAGTTGCATTTCAATTTTAATTGCCCAAAATTTATTATTATTTAAACAAAGAACTGTGTGATAGTTTATATTTTAAATCTCCGCTTTAATATATTCAAGCTTTATTTGTGAGGACCGATGGACGATAAAATATTGAAAGAATGGAATATTGGGTCCTTTTTACTCTGTTCACTATGGCTTTTGTTAATTTTATATGAGTGTGCAATTTTGTAGAGTTTATGTAGGTACCCATTTGTTAAAATTACAGTCAAAAAGTCAAGGCCGCACATACAACACAAACAGTCTATGGTAGGGAGTGTGGCAATACAAAATAATTGGCTGTTTATTTATATTACAATTTAACGTGTTTGTTTTGTTATTATGAAAATTTCCGTCCGCTTGTTTCAAAAGCAGTTATGAATATCTATTCTTTATGTCGTTTAATTTGTACATATTGCAATCAGTGCCGGTAGCAGGAACATTGTCGACAACGTTTTCGTATCGCCTTCGACTATTTTTGTATTGGAAAATGAACAGCGCTGCGGCGGTGAAAAGTGGAACTAAAAATTAGTATGACAATTTTGACATTTCGCGAGTTACGTTTTCGAATACGTTGACGACAATGTTCCTGCTACCGGCACTGGGGTGGATATAATTATTATATTCTTGATCGATTCAATTCGAAGGGTTTTATTGATAATTTAAATGTTTGTTCTCTGCTGTTAATATTTCATTAAACTTTTAGACTATATAATTTTATTATTGATACGTTTTATTATTGTGTTTCTTTACCAATAATAATAAAGATAAAATGAATTTTAAACCTCACAGATGGATTATAATACATTTTCGTTAAGAAATAAAATTGCGATTATCATATATATCGTATAGGTATTCAAAATAAACTTGGGATTGTTTATATAATATATTGGGTTAAAATTATTATTAGAGTTTATTTTATTGAATTTGTTTTGATCTTTTATCGTATGATGTTAATTATGATTATTTATATTTCATTTATTCCTCGATTGTATTGTAATATAATAACAATGGGAATTGAACCTTGTGCTAGATGACTTGATGGTGAAGCAAGGTGTAGTTTTTAACAGTGTGGCATTAGCAGCTATTGTGCATTTCAATGTGACATATCCGGAACTGCACTAGTCATGGTAACGCGTTGTCTGGTGTGCTAGCGAGTCGGTATCTTCGCTTACTACATAGTTTGCGTCAAAGTTCTTTAAAATCAAGTTTAGTTATGTACTTGTCTGAAAACACCGCAGCAGAATTCAATTGTTTACGTGCGAGTGAAATGGTACACAAATCATAACTTGCATTGATTTATGTTTACAGTATATCTCTGTCGCGCTCGCACAGTCCAATGACGTAGTAATTATGACATCTCGATTCAATGGTACAGGTAATAAAAGCGATTTCGGCTTTTTTCGAGTTTTTACGCAATATACAACAAACGCGCTATATAGCGGCTCATTTACAGTTTTATAATTTTATTTCTTTAAAAAAAACTATGTAGTAAGTGTTGAGACAGCCACACTTCGCGTATAATTCTTTATGGAGAACATGTAATAAACTTATACATTTTTATGTGTAGTTTTTATTGTTTAACATAAGTATTTACAATGTTTTTTATGTTAATAAATGTATTTACATAATAATAAAATTATCGCACTGTGATTGTAACAAAATGACTTTATTCACCGGGGCTAAAACATCAGGGTGTATTACGATTTACGCTGTTTAGTAGACATGATTCGCCTCGTCTGGCATTTGAGTACACTTTTATCGTCTATATGTTTGCCGACTGCTTCGCCTGTCTAGAATAGGGTTAGTGTAACTGTTTATTAGTGAAATCGTTTAAAAATTAGTTAAGTGGATATAAGAAAAAAATATCCTCCACTCCCTATAATAGAAAAACACTTATTTATAATTTTATACTTTATTGCATTAAAAAAATCGTGTGTTGAAATCTAGATACTGCTTGAAACAGCTCTTGTGTGATTCTGCAGGCATAATAATATCGATTTATTCAAGAATTCAGAAACTTTATATCCCATACGTTTTACACTCGTGGTTTATTTGATCTCGTAAAATGACCGGGTCTTAACTATTACGATTCCATAGGGAATAAAACGGTTTTAGTATTCAATTAACGACTTGCGGTCAGCAAAAACTGAACACATTCATTATAAGGGTGAAGCTTTTAATAAAACCTCAATAAAACAATGGAATAGAGTGATCAAATATTTTTTGTACTGAAATTTCTTTACTTGCGTTGAACCTTTTTGGTACCTACAGGAATGCGATGTGCTAATGTGATGTTGTTCCAAAGTTCTTAACTCTTTTTTCGGCGGTACCCATTAATAGGTTTTTTTATTGATCAAGCAAAAATGTTTATTTATCCTGAAGCCGTTTGGCCGAATACTGAAATAATATTCAAAGTTTGAACGCCCACTTATCTGTTTGAAGAGTCGTCAAAATACAATTTCGTATGTTTAATCGGAGGTGACTCAAAATTATTGTGGCATCCGATTTGACTGGCGTTTCAGTATTCGGCCATTAGTTTACTCTTCTAATATTGATGTATCTAATATATATGTCTGTACAAAACAATGGTCAATTTATAGTCTGAAGTGTGCCGAAGTGCCTAGTGCATCTGACCTGGTCCAGCGCGGTCACCCAATCTAATTGGATCAGCAAGAAGCGCGGTATATAACGGTAGGAGACTCATCGAGCGCAGGAGTGGCGTCGCGTCGCGTCTGCCCCGACGTTTGTAAGTACAGTTTTCTTTTTATGTTCATTGCATTTTTGCAAAGTGTTCATTTGTGTCGATTCTGTTGTTCAAAATTACTAAACTTAACTAATTTGACAGGTCTAAAAGTCTTGCTATCCCTTTCTCATGTGCGGGGTAAAATAAAGATGGCAATATTTTTAGAACTTTCAAATTAGTTTAACAATTGGCACCATTATTTAAATACGTTTAATGACAATTTATCTGAAGACAAACGTATGTAAAGTTTAACCTATGGAATATTTTTTATAAATTATTCCATAGGTCAATGTTATCACTCACCTAATAATACTAGTTCAGTGGCTATAAACTGCGTGTATGTATTATTATGGTGAGATGAGTTTATAGGGCTAAGGGGCCATGATTGTATGGGTCGGGATTTCAAAGTCCTTACGTCTTCACTACTTAGTGTAATGGGACCAACAGGATTTTGACGATACTCATGTGTCCATTGTTCGAAATAGATGGTGCTATTAGAATTCATGAGTATGATTCTCTCCAGTGTTAATGTAACTGAGATAGTTATGTCAAATGGGTCCACAAAGCTTATAAAATTTACGAAGTTGTTTCACTTGACAAAAGCTTAGACAGGTACCTTTCCTATACCTAATATTCATGATTGTATTCGAGTCTATACTTAATAATGTTTGTCGTTATATTTTTAACAATTAGCTAGATTATAAGCTCTTTGGTTTATTTAATACTTTTATTGTGTTTAATAAACAACTTCAAATTAGTCTTCCTTCGGTACGCGTAGTAAAAGCTTCCTTATCTTGGGACCAGATGACGCTGTGTGACTGTACGTTCGCAAAAATGATTATTACTTCTGGAATAAAAAGTACTCAATGGTCCAACTATAAAATATTGTTATTTTACATAATTCCACCTTCCAAATCATAAATGCCTACCATCGGTTCCGAGTAGGTCCTGCTAATTTTCCTACATACTGCTCTGAGAATATATACCCTAGTTACTATCAGTAGTGCGAGTATGAATAAATTGCGACAACGTTTTCCTATCGCCTTCGACCATTATTGTATGGGAAAATAAACAGCGCTGCGGCGGTAAAAATTTGAACTAAAAATTTGTATGAAAAGGTTGACATTTCGCGAGATACGTTTTCGAATACGTAGTCGCAAATTATTTATGCTCGGGCTACTGAAGTTAATTTTTGTGCCAAAATCCGTTAAGTTCCGGGGTGATTGCGTACGTAACAAGTTTTTAAACTATTGGACATTACGTCAGCAGGATGGGTAAACAAGTAGGTGAGAAATCATTTTTCTTACAAGTTTCAATTCGCTTATCAAGCTCTTCAATTTGATACCCATATATTATACATAATTAATTAATTATAAATTAACATTAAGTGACGTCCGCCATATTGGATAAAAATGGCGGCATTTAGGTAATCATGCATTGACGCGAGAACCAAATGTGTATTCCAAATTTCATTTAAATCGGACACTGGGTGGTAATGAGTCAATTTAAACTTGTAAGATTTGGTTGCAGACACCGGGGCAGCTGAAAGTAAATAAAAGACTTGTAATAGTAGGCTAATACACTGAATACCTCGGCCAATTGAATTACTGCAATGTAAGGTTATGTCAGGTAATATGTGGGTGACGGTCGTAATCGTCATGTCAGCGCGGATTAAGCGAGTTGTGAGGTTTCACGGCCTCTATGAGTGCGCTTATTGGAAACGAGAAGACGGTATAGTTAAACTAAGAATTAATTTAGGTTAACGGGTTGGTTGATTTGAGTTTTCAAAACAGTGCTCAATTTTATAATGCGTTTTATAATACTTCAACGCCGTAGAAATTGTTAGTAATAGCTAATGTAATTTATTTAGTTACCTACCTACTAGGTTATGAATGTGGCATAGGGTCAAATCTTTTCTACCTAACTTTTCTAATACTACGAAAATGGTAAGCTAATAGGTACGCCGGCCACGCCCCGTCTGATTGTAAGCAGTAGCTTCAATTCGCTTGCAATTAGTGTATCACTAGCGCATTACCAACCTTATTGTTGAAAGGACTCGCTGTGCTAGCAGCATATGAATCTTACTGCCAGCACACCGTACCCTTGAAATGTTCTGGAAACTACAGAAACACAAGCCTTCGTCAGAGTAGTGTGATTTGACATCGATCTTCTGTAAGGTGGAAGTGTCCCCAATCAGACGACACCAATATTTATAATCCCATTTATCCGTACCCACTGCATACCTATATGATTTATAGGTAGTGTTTTTAGGTACAGATAAACGCACGTGTAGGTGAGACCGTCGCTGCTCCGGAGATTCGCCATCATGCCCGAGAAAAAGGATCTTGAAACTGTAAGTTTTGGTTTAAATATTTAATATTATACTTGAAATATTTTTATTACTTGAGGAAGCATTATGTACCCACTCCTCTCGCGGGGGTATGTCGGCCTCGGCGACTAAAAACCCACGATGTTCCTCCTCACCGCTGAGTGGTGGGACTAAGGGATCGCTAGGCACTAAATACCTAGCCTAAGCAAGCCTTTTGTCCTGTTTTCAGGAATCTAGGTACAAATTACAAACCTAATCGAAAATTCAGTATGGAGAGTATGACTCACTGATTATAATTTACATTTTAGGTGCTATGTCCAGAATGTTGGTGATGTATGGCGCAATTAACTGCAGCTGACGGTCTTAGAAGTTGTCTGGTTAAACCAACCAACTAACGGCCGAGTATTAAAACGACAATCAAAGTTTAAAGACACATATAATTGTTTAAAGTGTCGCCAAAGTACAATTTCGCATGTAAAATCGGAAGCCACCCAAAATTTGTGGCATCAGATTTTGGCGTTTCAGTATTCGCTCATAACACGGCTGAATATCCCTTGTTCATCATTTATGTTGTAACCCAGGGTGACCCGGATCAAGAATATGTTCGGAAGCCAATGGAGCTACCGACGCTGCCCAAACCGTTAACATTCGAGGAAAAGAAGTACCTGCTCGCCGTCGAGAGGGGAGACATGGGCAACGTTCGAAAGTAATTACTACTTAGGTATACTTTTAATTTTGTTCTAAGAGAAAACTACTAGAGAAAGTAGGCAGATATTGTGATCATTTTTAAAACTTTCGCTATCTAAACACATTAATTCCTTAATGTCATCCTACCAGTCAGCTCGTAGCTACGGCCAAAGCAAATTGATGGAGGAAGGTGGTTTTCCCAAAGGAGTACAGCATGGGGGTCTTCAAGAAGGGTGTGAAGAGATTTCTGAAGGGTCGGCAACGCACGACTTATAACCCGGTGTTGCAAGCGTCCTTAGGTCACGGTAACCGCTTACCAACAGGCAGGCCGTATGCTTGTTTGCTACCTTAGTGGTATTTAAAAAGGTTAATAAACAATTTAATATTGCGTATAAGACCCGTGATACCGCAGTATATCCACTCTGAGCCCGTGCTTATATTATGAATATGGGGATCTATCTCAATAATTTCAGCGTTGTTTCAATTTGGAAGATACTAAAGCTATTAAAATCTCAAAACAATAACATATTTAAGGCGACACAAATAATTATCCAGTAATTTTATGTTAAAGTGTTAAATGCGTGTTGTTGTTAATATTAATTAAATGTTAAATAACAGTTCCTTCTAATAGGATTGCTCCGTTCCGTTGTTTATTTTCCGTGATTTGTTCTTTCAGATGTAAGTGGTACACCTACACAAAATTTTAACGACCTTGCGTTCAAAACAAATTGATTGAGTATAGGCATAGGTACTGTAGGATATTGTTTACGACGTTGCGTCTTTTGAAAGTAAATGGATTCAATCTCTCTCATTTCACTTAGGTATTTCTCTTAGTAAAAAGTTAGGAAGTCTTAGGAAAATAAGTATTGAAAGATGGAAATTTCATAACTTAGTTTGAACGTGTATTGATAAACAGTTCGAATTTGATTGATGTGAAGATGATAGGGCCCGTTTTAAAGCTACCTATATTAATGTAATGTCACATTAATTGGAGAGTTAGAATCACCGTGATGATCAAATACACTGACATCGTTTACTTACCTTTTTTGCATAGATTTGAATAAAATAATCCTGTTTTTTTTCACCCATGTTCTTTATTTTACATTTTACGACATCTACTGTTTATAATAGATGTTTTCAGATTCAAAAACAATACAAAAGTTTACTGAATATTGATTTCATCTATAACTATCCAATTTCCATAACTATAGCATGGTAATTTATTCAGGAGACTTGGTTGTGACACAAAAGAATAAAAAAATACTCTAGTGAACCTTTGCATCGGTAATGAGCTATGATTTATCTAAACAAAGGCCATTTATGGCTGATTACATACATATTATTACTATCTTATTAGATATTAGGTGGCAAATAATTGTACGGCTCGCCTGATGGTAAGTAGCCCGGCATGGATATTAGCAATACCAGGGGTTGCTAATTTTAGATATTATATGGAATCAATGCCGGCTGGGAAAGAGGCGAAGTCCTAGGGTTAGAAAACATAAGTTCGAAATAAAAAAAGTACTACATTGAGCTGGAAAGTAGCTTACTAATAAAAAAATATACCTTACTAAATAAATTTCTGAAAATGAGATTTAAATTCTCAGTTTGCCGTGCGTGGTGGCATAAATGATCGAGTTCTGTTTAAATAATTAATGTAGGTATAATTATGTGTGCCGGTAAACATTAAGGCAACATTAAAGTAGTTTGAAAAGAAAAATAATGTTGCATCATTCTTTTTTCCCCGGATAATCGGGCCTATTAGGCTTCTGACTTCGAACCTTTGCATCCAGCTTAGCAGCAGACCGTCCTTAGTGGTTAAAAATAATAGATTTTCTTCAGGATCCTACAGACTGCTCACCGCAAAAAACACATCGAAATCAATTGCGTGGACTCGCTCGGGCGCGGGGCACTGACCCTTGCCATTGATGGAGAAAACTTGGAGATGGTGGAACTGCTCGTCATAATGGGTGTGGAGACCAAAGACGCTCTGCTGCAAGCCATTAACGCTGAGTTTGTGGAGGCTGTTGAACTGCTGTTGGAACATGAGGAGCTGATTCATAAAGACGGAGAGCCCTACGTGAGTCTTGATGATAATTTACTTCAATCAAAACAAAATACATCGTTATATTTGCGAAATGTTAAGAGGATATTGTAACATTACAAATTTCATTGGATTGATTTAGTTTTACATCGTCTCTTATTTGCTACTAGCGGCCCGCCCCGGCTTCGCACGGGTAGACATTTATATCAAATATTTTGTCTACCCGTGCAAAGCCGGGGCGGGCAGCTAGCCTATGTTAATCAGTGATAGTGTAGCTTTCTAACGGTGAAAGATTTTTTGAAATCGGTCCAGTAGTTTCGGAGCCTATAGACATTTATCAAATATTTTGTCTACCCGAGCGAAGCCGGGGCGGGAGGCTAGTATAATATATAGCCTATGTTACTCAGTGATGATGTGGATTTCTAAAGGTGAAAGAATTTTTGAAATCGGTCCAGTAGTTTCGGAGCGTATTCAATACATACAAAAATACAAATCTTTCCTCTTTATAATATTAGTTTGCTATATGTACCTAATTATTTTTATTATATCAAATTCAACATTTTATAATAATTTTGTTCACATAAATAATTAACATTACCTATTAGCCTGCAGAATAACCAAATGTGTTAAAATTTTATACATTTGAGATTTATTAAATATCATTATCTTTACTTTAATAATATTAACTCAGGGTATATGATATTGCTATCAATATTATTTAGTGACTATGGTGACTAAATTGGTTCTGATTCCATTTTCGTATGCATATCTGTTTCATTATTGGTTTTATTGGCAAGATCGATCGCCGAAATGGCTTGAGAAGTTTAATTTAATTCGTCTTTCTTATGTGAGTGACATAGAGTATATATACCTTCTTTTATATGTATTTCTCTTCTAAATTCCAAATACGAGTACAGAGTCCAAAGTGGACCCAAACACGGCAATGTAATAATAATAATTATTATTTATTATAATAATAATAATAATAATTTATTATTATTATACAGAGTTGGCAGAAAGTGGACCCAAACACGGCAATGTTCACCCCAGATATAACTCCACTAATGCTGGCCGCACATAAGAACAACTACGAGATCATCAAGATCATGCTTGACCGCGGAGCCACCCTGCCCGACCCTCACGATGTCAAGTAATCATACTTTCTATTTTTTCCCCGAGACAGCTTCATTTACTTAGTTTTAGTTTGTTTTGAATTTAAGAGGAAACACATTTAATACCAGTTTTCTTTTAAATTCAAGAGAATTAAATTTTATTTCTGTAGATTCCATTTCTAGAAATTTAAAAATTCTAAAGAACTAGTGCTTTCTCATAGAAGTACGTATTCCATTACGGTTTATACTTCAGTTACGGGCTACGTAGGTATATTTACTCTCCCGATGTCGTAACATTGATTAAGTAGCGAAGCTTACCATTTGCTATTATTACTTAATTGATGATGATAACAGTACCTAAAGGAACCGACATTGTTAGTTCAATTACGGGCAAGTCTCCTCATGATTTTCACGTTACTACAGTCTTCATTTGCCGTGTATTAGTGATTGAAATTACAAACCGTAACTGACATGAAATTTCCCCATCCAAGATGTGGCTGTGACGAGTGCATCCGTGATTCTACGGAAGATTCCCTCCGTCACTCGCTGGCTCGCCTCAACGAGTACAGGGCATTGGCATCACCATCTCTTATAGCGTTATCTTCTACCGACCCTATACTTACTGCCTTTGAACTATCATGGGAGTTGAGAAACTTGGCTTTTGCTGAACAGGTAAGTTTGTAGTCTGTAATTATGAATATTATAAGATGAGATTCAGCTCAGATTTTGACAAGAGCAATGTGCCTGGTCTGCCTTAAGTTTGACCTTTAACAAAACATTATAGGCTTGTGTGAACTTCTGTTATCTTTCTTTTAAAATTAAATTTATGTATATATACAAATTCGCGATTCTTATGTATACTCATTCCACATATTAATCTCGCTTATAACACTTTACCTGCTTTGAGTTTGGTGTCTCATTTTTTTATGTTTCATCAGGAAAGCAAAGCAGAATATTTAGAACTGCGCCGCCAAGCGCAAATGTTTGCAGTTGACTTGCTAGACCAGTCTCGAAGCTCCCAGGAGTTAGCTATTATTCTAAACCACGACCCTGATGAGCCAGCATTCGTGGAGGGAGACCATATGAAGCTAGCCAGGCTGGAGTTAGCAATTGATTTTAAGCAAAAGAAGGTAAGATTGAATGTACTTAATACTAGTCAAGTGTTGGTTATGTGATGAAAGACTGAATAAAAGAAACAATGCGAATGTTAGTGGCAAAAGAAGTCGTGTAAGGTCAAGGTCAAACTTTCTAGAAGTTATCAACATGTTGCTCAAGGATGGAAAGGTAAAGTATGTGTGAAGAGATTGATGAATGCAGAAGACTGAAGTGTGTTTTCAATAAATGCAAACCCTGAAAAGGATTCAGCATGATAATATGTATGTAAAGCACTTGTGCCATTCTGATTGTAAAGATTATTACAACATGGTTGTTGTTTTTTCTACTATGCTTAAAGCTTGAGCAACCGAGAACTAGTTTTAATAATTTCACATTGGTATTGGTAATGCTGACACGCTTTCTAATAAATCAATAGCATAACTATAACAATATAATATGACTGTTGATTTTCCAATAATATCTTTTTATTTTTGCTTAACGACAATATTTGTGAGGATTAAATATCTAACTTACTTTGACATTTTCTCTCATCTAGTTCGTGGCTCACCCCAATATCCAGCAGTTGCTTGCATCCATCTGGTACGAAGGTGTCCCTGGCTTCAGACGAAAGACGACAATGGAGAAGATCAATATCACCTGCCGAGTAGCTCTCTTCTTTCCCTTTTACTGTACCTTATACATGATCGCCCCCAACTGTGCAACTGGAAAGCTCATGAGGAAACCATTTATGAAGTTCTTGATACATGCGTCCAGTTACTTGTTTTTTTTGTGTAAGTATCATGTTGGTGTTTACTTGTTCTTAAAGAATAAGGTCAAAAACTTACTTATCTTCTAATTTAGTAAGGTTTACGTCATTGAAAATAATTAGTGTTACATTAAAATCCTCTATGAACTGCAGCAATGATAAAAGAATTGTAGAAACTTTTTGTGGCCTTTAAACATAATCTTGAACTAAATAATAGCGCAGTTTTCATTAAATGTTATAAGATTTGCTTAAAGTCTAAAGTCTAATATTAAAAACAGCACGATTTCTAATTTGGCGATCGGCCAAGTAACTACGATCAGATCGGTCGTAACTTTTGAAGATGGTAAGAAAAGAAGTAATTTTCCTAATCGGGCTTATCAATTTCCTAGTGATCTTGATCCTGGTGTCACAGAGAGCGGAGGTGCAAGCAATACAACTTTTTGGTCCTGAGTGGATGGTGAAAGAACTTGAGAAGGAACTCTTGAAACAGCGAGGAAACGGCCCCACTTACTTGGAAATTGTAGTCGTCGTTTATGTACTAGGTAAGTGGAATATCAGAACTGAAATTAGTCCATGCCTTTCTTATTTGTTTTATTAGTAACAAAATAGGTTAGGATTCAGTTGAACACCATAATGCACCTCCAAAATAATTATCATATACTAACCATAAAATAGAATTCAAATGTCCATGTAGATTTCTATAATATTATCGACCCGAAATTAATATTTCACATGCTATCTTGTAATTTGCCAATAAATTTATTATATTATAAATGAACATTACTTGAACTCCAAATGTTTTCCCAGGCTTTATATGGGAAGAGACTCAAGAGATCTTCATCGAAGGTATCCGCTCATATCTCCGCAATATGTGGAACTTCATAGACTTCACGAGAAACTCTCTGTACGTCGCTGTAGCTCTTCTGAGGTTTGCTGCTTATCTACAACAGGCCGCTGAGATCAGAAGGGACCCCCAAACTAAGTTCATACCAAGAGAGCAATGGGATGCTTTTGATCCTCAGTTAATTGCTGAAGGGCTGTTTGCTGCAGCTAATATATTCAGGTTAGTAATAAGCACAGTCTCTGTACTTGTAATACGACCGAAGCTTATTTCGAAACCTGTTCTAGTGAACATTAATGATCTGGTATCTGGTATGGTAAATAATGTATTCTAAGGAATAAGATAAGGAATACAAAATGCTACAAACATAGCATACATAAATCTGATTTACATTTGATTTAATATTATTATTACGATTTCTGTGAACGGCCAGCATGTGTATGGTATATCATTTCGATTCGACTTTTTAAACTTTGGCTATCAAGCATACGTCCCGCCTGACGGAAAACAGTTTCAGTTTCAAAAGTTGAGTCTGTGTATGAATTAAAAGCTTTGAATTTACGTCATCATTTTTCCCTTTAGTGCTCTGAAGCTGGTCCATCTGTTCTCTATCAACCCTCACCTGGGGCCGCTGCAGATCTCCTTGGGTCGGATGGTCATTGACATAGTCAAGTTCTTCTTCATCTACAGCTTGGTTCTTTTCGCCTTTGCTTGTGGTAAGTTTATGTAATAATAAGCTTCTCACTTCTATTCTCTTCAGTGAAGTATCTTCAGTATAGATAAAAATTTAGTGGCTGGTGGCAGCCCTAGAATTGACATAATATAAAATTTAAAACGTTCATATTTAAATTAAATTGTTAATTCTAGAACTTTTAAGAATGTTAATTTATTATGTGTGTATACTGCGATAAATAGAGGAAACTGAAAGTTTACAATTTATAGTCTTAAAACATAGGTTTAAACCAACTACTCTGGTACTTCGCGGACCTCGAAAAGCGGAAGTGCTACGTCCTTCCCGGTGGCCTGCCGGACTGGGAAAACGCTGGGGATTCTTGCATGAAATGGAGGAGTTTTGGGAAGTAAGGTTCTGTTACAACCCTAGGAGCTCGAGCGAATGTCATCATTAATGTAGTGTGTGAAGCTAACTGCCTGTCGTCGAACTTCTAGGAGGATTTTATGTTTTACTAATAGGACTATTTGTTGTAGGTACTTGTAAATATTATTTGGGAAGGCTATAGTAACTGGGAATGTCTCATAAACGATAGAAGTATTAAAAATGCTGGCTAATGTAACTTTGTACTATAGATATAATGGGTCGATTTGGAAAGTTGTAAAATATAAAATTGTTAGTCTCACTATTTGTCCAACGTTTAATATTTCTACTGTGTGTTATTGTATTCTGTAAAGGCAGGTATTCAAATCAGTGCAGTGAATATAACATTAAAACAAATTATTAAATCTTAAAAATTATAATAAAATAATTTATCGATTGTCTACAATACAAATAAAATAATTTTAAATATTTTAAGATAAAAAGCTATGTAAATAACTAAAAATAACATAAAATAATTAATTCGTAATGTATCATAAATTAATCTAAGTGTACTTAGAAAAATAAAAACACAATCGAGCTCCTCTCGATCTTCGACAAAACGAATCCTCTATTCCTCAGCACGAAGAACTTCATTACATAACCAAGTTTAGTATGCGTGGTAGTCCATAGTCTCCCTGAGCGTCATGCAGTCGACTTCGTCAATCTTGAGGGTGTTCATCTTGACGTTGATGTCCTCCTCAAGCTGTATCTGCGTCTGCAGTAAGTAGCGCAGCGAGGAGCTGGCCTCGTGCAGCATCTGCTGCAGCTGCTCCGTGCTGAAGCGCAGCATCTCGCACTCGTAGTACAGCGCCTGCCCCGGCGGGTCGCGCACCAGCTCCGCGCCCACGCGCTGCGCGCGCCGGCCCAGTCGCGTGTGCGCCAGCGCCGTGTTGCCCTCCTTGTCGGCGAGCGCCTTCTGTAGCAGCAGTATATTGTTCTGCATATCAACTATCTTCTGAGTCGTATCTTTATGCATGTCTTCCAGTTTTGCCTTTGCCAGTTTCGTTTCCTTGATACGCTCATTAAATTCGTGATTGCATTTTTTGTAGGCCACCCAAAGATCGTCTATGACCTGCTTAAGAAGCGTGTCGACGTACATTCTGATGGGACGGGCGCTGGTAACTTCTCTTGCAGCACTTTGTATATTTTTAGCAGAATACGCGTTATATTCATCAGCCGATATATTAGCTGGATCTAGATTTGCAAAGCCTTCGTAGATTGATAAACATAAATCAGTTGATTTGAGAGAGAGCGAACCCGTATCCAAGTCGATGGCAGCCTGCTTGTACTGGAGATCGCGGTCGAGCAGGTAGCGAGTGGAGCGGAGGCGCCTCATCTGCTCCTGAAGCTGTTCTAGAACTCTCTTTAGTAGACTCTGCCCGCCGAGGATGGTAGTGATTTCCTGCTGGAGCGCGCGTTCTACCTCATCGACGACTAAGTCGATTCCAACTCGTCCGTCTCGCAGCATGAGGCACTTTCTGCACACATTGATTGCGTTCGACTGCAGTGATGACAGACAGTCCTGCAGCCTGGTTTTGTAAACACCGAGGGCCTCTAGTTCGATACAAATCTCTCGACGTTGTACCTGCAGCTCATTCTTGTTGAACTCGATATCTCCGATGCGTTCCTCTATGCGTCGGTCGGTAGTTGCCTTCATCACCTCGGCCCTCTCCGCAGTTTCCTCGCGCACTCGCTTGCTCTCTGACAGTACTCTGTCCGCAAGTTGCTGCTGATCCTCGGAGTTCCTGCATCGCATATCGTTGCTCAGCTTCCATTCCTCGAGGGTAAACTTGGCTGTTCTCGGAGGTATACAAACTATTGCTTGCTCTGATAGCCTTGTCGTAGCTATCGGAGCCCCGATCTTATGACGCACTCCAAATTGTATTTCACCCATGTTTGAATATTTAAAATTAAATATTTCTTAAAATAAATGACATCAACACATCGTGTTCAGAAATTGATTCAACATGGGTTGTTGCTATGGATACGCAATAACTCAGGCCGAGATGCCACCCAACCGGAACATTGTTTCGTTTTGCAACGCTCATACCTAAAAAACATACCGTACATTTGTATTTTATGACAGGAGATATTTTTTGTACAAAAAATACAGTTTTTTTGTACTTTGTTAACATTGTTTAAATAATTTCGTTCAATAAGTAAAACTTAAAACAAATATACACCAGATCTCTCTTCTTATAATAATAATCATCTCTATAACGTGCTAATAACTTAAACAGTATATCTTTGCCATAAAAGACAAAACTTGTAAAAAAACGAGTCTCGCAACTCGGTGTTTCCTCCGTAAAAAGATGTGAGATCCATGTAATACCAATTTGGTAATTTTTTTTCAGTTCCAACTCAAGGGTCCTTTTGTCTTAAGTTATAACTTAATTAGCTAACCTAACAAACACCTTATAGTGACCATATCAATGTTTATAATCTTTTATGTTTTAAATAAAATAGATTGATTTTTTTTCGCTTTTTTGCTAGACTTGGCGAGGGCACTGTCGTGCCTCCAGATTATATCTGTATATAATAACTAGCGGCCCGCCGCGGCTTCTCTACCCGTTTTTAGACTTTTTTAGGCAATTTTTTTTTCTCTAAGAACCAACCTCGTATTTCAAGGAATATTCTAATAAAAGAATTAGCGAAATGGGTTCAGCTGCTCTCGAGATTTGCGCTTAGCAAGATATTCAGCGATGACGAATTTAAAGTAACCTCCTTAGTAAGTAATTCGGCCACTTTGTCGGTTTCAGTCTTGTCAAGTTTGAAGATTTCTAAACAAATTTAATATGACAGTGGTGGTACATAGCGTGTTTAGTGGATCTTCTCTGAATCCAAAATAAAATAATACATTTACACCTAAACATATGTTACAACATAAATGTATGTCCTTTTTATTTTTTAAATATCAATTTACATATTATTGAGTAATTCTTGCCTCTCTTCGTGCAATATTAAGCCTTAAACAATAAAATGGGCGAAGTGCAGTTTGGGGTCCGCCAGGCGATTGGCGCTCCCATCGCCACCACGCGGCTTTCTGAGCAAGCGATAGTCTGTGTGCCGCCACGAACAGCCAAGTTTACTCTTGACGAATGGAAGCTGAGCAACGATATGCGATGCAGGAACACGGTGGACCAGCAGGAGCTAGCCGATAGAGTGCTCGGAGAGAGCCTAAGAGTGCGGGAAGAGACTGCTGAAAGAGCCGAAACTATGAAGGCTACTACCGACCGACGCATCGAGGAGCGCATCGGTGATATTGAGTTCAACAAAAATGAATTGCAGTTAAAAAGAAAAGACATTTGTATAGAACTCGAAGCTCTTGCCGTCTACAAGACCAGGATACAGGACTGTCTAGATTCGCTACAGAGAAATGCACTTACTGTATGCAGAAAGTGTCTCATGCTTAGGGAGGGCCGAATCGGAATCGATTTAGTAGTTGATCCAGTAGAACATGCGCTCCAGCAGGAGATCACAACCATCTATGGTGGACAGAGCCTCTTGAAACGTAGTTTAGAGCAACTACAGGAACAGATGAGGCGCCTCCGCTCCACTCGCTACCTACTTGATCGTGATCTCCAGTACAAGCAGGGCGCTATCGACCTGGATAAAGGCTCGCTCTCTCTCAAACCCACTAATTTAAATTTGTCAATCTACGAGGGCTACGCAAATCTAGACCCAGCAAATATATCAGCCGATGAATACAACGCTTATTCAGCCGAGAATATTAAAAATGCTGCAAGAGAGGTCACCAGTGCCCGTCCCATTAGAATGTACGTTGATACGCTTCTTAAGCAGGTAATTGACGATTTTCGGGTGGCTTATAAGAAATGCAATCATGAGTTTAATGAACGCATCAAAGAAACGAAACTTGCAAAAACGAAGCTGGAAGATATGCATAAAGAAACAACCCAGAAGATAGTGGACATGCAGAACAATATACTGCTGCTACAGAAGGCGCTCGCGGACAAAGAGGGCAACACGGCGCTGGCGCACACGCGGCTGGGCCGGCGCGCTCAGCGCGTGGGCGCGGAGCTGGTGCGCGACCCGCCGGGACAGGCGCTGTACTACGAGTGCGAGATGCTGCGCCTCAGCACGGAGCAGCTGCAGCAGATGCTCCACGAGGCCAGCTCCTCGCTGCGCTACTTGCTGCAGATGCAGATACAGCTCGAGGAGGACATCAACGTCAAGATGAACACCCTCAAGATTGACGAAGTAGACTGCATGACGCTCAGGGAGACAATGGACTACCACGCATACTAAACTGTTAGAATTTTTGTTATGGGGCTTTTACTTTGATATTAATTATTTTAGTTTCATTTATTTGCTAGATACCTATTCGTTTGATGTTCTTTGTTTTTTCTTGATATTCGTTAGTTTGATTATTATTATTATTTATAATTTTGATACTTTTCATGTTTTTATCAATTTCACCAATATTGTTGTGTACAAATTCAAATATTATCACAATGAAATGTGTGCATAAATATAAATAAATTTGCAATTTTAAATGATTTTTCATCGAAAGATAATAAAAAACAAAATTAAATGCAATAAATATAATACAATATCATCTACTTACTCATTAGCGTATTTGAGGCCTCTCAGTCCTTATTCTGGGCCTCTTTCGGCATGGTGGGCTTGGAGAGCTTCGAGCTAACAGGCATCAAGAGCTACACGAGATTCTGGGGCCTACTGATGTTCGGCTCGTACTCTGTCATCAACGTCATCGTCTTATTAAATCTGCTCATCGCTATGATGTCCAACTCCTACGCTATGATTGACGTGAGTAAGCCTATTTTTATTAGGTTTGGATATAATTTAATTTGGTTTTCTCAGTACCCTGACCAACTATTTTACGGATCACGTTACTGTAGAACGGTCAATTCAATAGACTCTGTTATAGTTTAAATCTTTATAGGTATCATATTTTCTTTACTAATTTCATAAATATACATTAGTTGGGATGTTTGGGTTTCTCTAATCTCTGTATTACTCTGGAACTACTGAATCGAATTAGGAAATCAATAATGATAAGCTCCGCTTTCTTTGACTCACTTTAGATGTAGGCTATATTTTATCTTATGATTGAATTCCATATGTATTATGTTGTTGATAGTATACATTACTTTAGAGCCCTGTTTCCTGTTGTAGCGGTATCCGTCTTCTTTTATTTTAGTTGAATTTCCAACTTAACGGGTTCCAATTTGCTTCACCCTTCATTTAGTGGTTTTTGCTGGCCTTTGCCATAATCATAAATACTCTACCATTCCTTAAAAAACGAATGGTAAAAATTGTCAAATTTTGCTGGTAGTAATTGGATGTTCTGTAATTTTGGACATTTTGGACATTGGACCTCTCCTGGATCACCATCTTGCAAGAGAGTCACAGCTGCGTCTTAAAGTAAACGGATAAATGTCAAATCCCGCAGGAACATTCCGATGTGGAGTGGAAATTTGCACGCACTCGCCTGTGGATGAGCTACTTTGAAGAGAGCGCGACCCTGCCTCCTCCCTTCAACATTCTGCCCACACCCAAAGTATTGTTGAAGGTACTGGGCTTGAGGAAGAAGGACAAGATCAGGAAGATGAAAATACAAGTAAGTTTGCTACTACACCTTTTAAAAAATATTTTAAAGCAAGACTTTCTTTAATATTAGTTGTCATATAAAACTGTGTATCGCTCATCAAGCCCTTTCATTTGATAGATGATACCCATATCATAGGGGTTATTGTGGAAGCCATAAATCACTATCTTGCTGCGGCCGCCGTATGGGACTAAAAAGGGCATTTAAATAATAATGTTATTGTCACGGGAACCGAACGTGTGTGCCAAATATCAGCTCAACCGGACATTGGGAAATGGGTTAAATTTAATTGTACTTGCAAGATTTGATTACAGACTCACACCGGACAGGTGAAACTAAATAAATGCTTGAAATAGAAAACAAACTCAAGCTCACGAGCATTTTTATATTAGCAACATTTGTTGAAAACTGTCTAGTCGATTCACTTACAACAACCCTAAATCACTTGCACTTGCTTACGTTACGTCATCCATTTTAGAACTGTTAATTCATAAGCACTAACAGACAGACAGACTTTCATGAGTGCCTTATGAGGGCTTCAATTAATAAATAGTTTTTAGATTTTTTTTTTTTTTTTTTTGGTTATCATGAAGAGTTATTTGCTTCCAAGATCATAAGCTGTTTTTTTCTTCCAAGAAACGTCCATGTATTGTATCAGCGTTCATTTAAATTCGGGTAAAAAATATGTGTTAATAATGCTACAGATGCATCTTGTTTCCTGAAAATGGCCCAATTCAACAGTTTAGGCCCTAATAAGGCATTTATAAAAGACCTTCTTAGATCTTTCTCACCTTGTTCTTAGGAGCATAAAGAGAAGGAACATGACGTGCGCTACACTGCCGTCATGCGAGCGGTAGTCTGGCGCTACGTGTCAGCGATGCACAGGAAAATGGACGACGAGCCAGTTACTGAAGACGATATCAATGAGGTGAAGGGAGACGTCTCCGCTTTGAGATACGAGCTGTTGGAAGTGTTCGAGAAAAATGGAATGGATGTATCATTCACTGATAGGAAGGAGAAAAGTAAGTATGGCTTGATTAGATTCGATACAACTTTTCTTTTGTCATGTTAACTAACAATACGGCTTACAAATGACCAAATCCAAAATTCAAATTTGCAGATGTATCATTCGAAACAGTGACTCAGGGTATCAATAACCTCGAATTTAATAAGAGAAAGTTATCTCTATATAACTATCACATTCTATTAAGGTTTAAATTACTTATTTCAATCGCTTATATTTGACATACTGATATCTTTACATGAAAACATAACCTTGATCAATTCAAAACATACACTTATGAGTAAGCCTGTATTGATAGCGAACATATATTCTCTTTCTGCAGTGGTCCTCGGAAAGCGCATGAAGGTGTGGGAACGTCGTCTGATGAAGGACTTCCAAGTAGCACCAGTAAGCCTGGAGGAAGAGGAGAAGCCGGCGGACGAGAGCGGTCTCTCCAAGTTCCGCAGGATCGCCAAGCTGGCGGTGGCCAGCACCATCAATGCCAAGTGGGACCAGACACTGGCTAGTACAGGAATCTCGTAAGTTAAACATTTCAGAAAAAGAAAAAGTTTGTAGATTTTATTGGTTGAACAACATTTTTTTTTCCGAACCTCGAATGAAAAATCAAAAATCATTTATTCAGTTTAGGCCCTAATAAGGCACTTATGAAGGTCTAAATTAGCACCGGTTCGGCAAAAAACCCCCCCGGGAAGAAGTGGCAAGAAACTCAGTGCTCTGTCTTTTTTTTCATGTAACAATCATGATATAACAAAATTCTTCTAGACATTGGTATGAAATTACAAATATCAAAAGAAAAAAAAAATGTGACGCACTTTAAAGGTGAGGACTGTTTTCATTCTTTAAAGAATCTACGTAAGTTCAAGTAACTAGTGCAAGCTAAGTAGGCGTTGTACTTTTTTACACGTTCGAAAAAAAGGATAACAAATGAATGATATAGAAATTAAATAAATTCCATAGATCTCAAATCGGGCGCTGTCGCAGTCGTGTGTCATTCAAGAATCAGCAGAATTTGCAGCGAGCTATGGAAGAAGCCAGGAAACTGGTGCTACGGTCACCTCTACCCGGTAGGCACTTATTTACGTCTGCAATGTTGTTTCGGTATCGGGGTGCAACTTTTGTTAAGCAGTCTATTTGCAATAGCTAGTCTAGTATCTGACCTAATGTTTGAGAATTAACATCGAACCATATAGTTGAGTGCGCTGTTTGAAGGTTCATCTGTGATTTTATTTTATTTTTTTTATAAATAATTTCACGCTGGTAGTGATTGATTTTATTTTATATAGCTCTACGCTATTCCCTATGTTTCCCTGTTAACATGTTATTTTTGTACCAAATTGAGCTTCTAATCCGTTACGTCCGTTTTGTCAAGCAAATCTTTATCACTCAATAAACGATTATTATAATATATATATATATATATATATATATATATATATAACATGATCTTTGAAGGAAGTAAGTATTACATATTTTTTAGAAGGATCACGCGCGTCATCTCCAATAGAGATGCCAATAAGTCCTGGACACACGCTTTTGGAACTCATCAAGGATTTCTCAAATGAAACCGAGGAGCCTGCAGTCATCGCATCTCCTCCCAAATCACCGTGGAAGCCACCTGGTTAGTGTAAACGAGTTTGATATGAACCACATTGAAGGTAGGTACATATTTTTGTGATAATGATTCTTAAATAACACACTGTAGGTACACAAAAGGCTCCTTTCCAAACCGGTGGCAGACTTTTCAACATTCATATCATGTGCTCTCTTAGAACAACTATTTTAATTCTAGATAGAATGACGTCATTTTTTTATATAAAATTTTAATTTTAATTTTTTATATAAATAGTTATTTAGTAGTGATAACAAAATAATATAAAAACGTTGTTATCAAGACTAGACTAGATAAATAAATTTCAACGACAGATACTGTGACTAGATCTTGAAGCATGATGCCTAAAAAACATACAGTCGAATTGGGTACTACTTCCTTTTTTGAAGTCTGTTGATAAATGCCTCAAAATGTAGGAGAACGCAGTGCCAGCGCGGCGTCGGGGCCTCTCTTGACGGCCAGTGCTGCTCGAAGCAGACCCGTCTCACCACAACCCCGTACTCCGAGTCCTGGCCTAGTGATGGTAAGTTCCAATATATTTTGTTTTTTGTTTTATTTATTTGATTTTTTATATTAGGTTAGTTTTAGATTGTATTATTATTGTCCCTTATTATAATACGTGTTTGCAAAAATAAATTATTATGTTATTATTGTCACATAATATGTCAATGTCAAATGTAGACTGTTTTATCTATGCTTTAAAACTATAACTCTATATTCTTCATTAGTTAGTCTCTTTTTAAGAAAATCTACAAGGGCTAACAATGGCTGCCCATACGGCGCCTTCGAAGCAAGACCTGTGCCTGTTGTCCAGGCATTTTAAAGTAAACTAGCCAATAATGTCAGCATCTAATCTTTGATTATATCATCTAATTAATCAATCAGTTTACATAATATATCGATCAGTAATAAAAGTCGTTGATTCAAATTGCATTCTCATTCAACAATTATAGCTGATCTCAATTACAGCAGTTCCTATTTGGTAACGCTTACATCCCAATCTTTGGACAAAGCTTATGAGAATTTAGAGATATTGGAAAAAAATGTGTATTGAAATTCTTTCCGGTATATAACAAATTAACATCCAAAGTTTTGCATTTATTATATTAGTAGGCTGAACAATACTTTGTACTTTTAATACAAATTTTCTCACGTCAACCAATTTATTGTCTTGTTTTACTTAGGTACCTTATTCTTTCCACTAAGAAATTAATATTAGACAAAATAGTATTTTTAAATATTTATTACATTATTATGGAAAGAAATAAATACACTACAATACATCATACCGCATTATTTGACATTTAAATGGACATTTAATTTACTACAGTCAACATCGAAGAGTCCATCGCCAGTACCCACTTCACGAGGGCAAGAAACGACATCTCCCGTCGCGGATGAAACTGTTGCACTACAACCAGGTTAATTTATCATTAGAGAGATATATATTTATTATTAATATATATATTTATATTACACAGTATTTTATCTATGATTGTGTAAACATACTCTCAGTGATTAAAGTGCAAAATGGCATTGTGCCGAAATATCGGACAATATCTGCGACACAGTTTTAAACTACTGCAGATATTATCGCAAAATTATTTTTGAATAATTTTGAATTTTTGTTCCTGAATAAATAAAAAAAAATCAAAACCTTGGCGAGAATCAGTTAAAGTTATATATATTATATTTGATACATTATTATATTTGATACATTTTTTTTTAAATATACAAAAAGGTTTTATGAATAACCTTACTTAGCGGTATGTAAACGTTACGTTTTTGCTAAGACACGATAAAAACGTGACAATTTTTTTTTAACGCTCTTTCTATAAATAGAACCAAGTCCGTTGAAAGGGAAGCGAGTGCCGGGTGATTCTCCGCCAAAGGTCATAAAGAGGAAGGCGTCTGGACCACCAACGCTGCCTGAAGAGCAGGTGATTAGCCTTAACTAACTCATAACTTTAGACTTACAAAAGTAAACAAATCATTTATGGGAAACTGCGTCCGCTTTTACAATAAAATCCCACAATCTATTACCGAATTGAATTACGATAAGTTTAAGACTCATGTCAAAAGAGTTTTGATAAATAAAGCCTATTATAAAATTAATGATTATGTAAATGATAAAAATGCTTGGAATATATAGACTCACTCTGCACAAGTGGCTCCCCGCTCCTGGTAATTGTAATAGTTGGAATATGTATTTCATGAAAGCAGTGACAAAACCAACTTGGTAGCTTTCATTTTGATATATGTAATTTCGTACCAATATCTAGAAGAATTTTGTTACAAATTGTTATATAATGATTGTTAAATGCAAAAAAAGACAGAGCACTGAGTTTCTTGCCGGTTCTTCTCAGGTGTCTTTTTTTCCGAACCGGTGGTAATTTAGACCTTCATAAGAGCCTTATTAGGGCCTAAACTGAATAAATGATTTTTGATTTTGATCATTTTTAACTGCAACTATCAGTCTATGTAACAATGATCATACAATATCATCACGCCGAATACTTCAAGGGGTAGGCAGAGAGTATATAGCACCATTTCACTCTTGACTTGCACCTCTCCTACTTCTTAATCATCAATCTCCTTAAAAACGCTCTGGTGTTCTGAGTACTCTATATCTCAAAATCACTTAGTACTTTGATAATTTGGATCTCTGTACAGTCGTCGCTTACGATTTGTAACTTCCAGAGCTTCGAATAACGTTATAAAATCATAACGTTATCACATGCTGGTGTCTATAACGTTATACGCAACATAACGTTATTTTATATATTATCAGAATAACGTTATATCAGTAAACGATATTTACAAAACATATTAATTAAGTTGTTTGTCGCTCGGGACGGGTAATCCTATACAATATGGATATACGTTATTTTGATATTGTTATTTTATAGCGGTATGATTTAACGGATTCCCACAGATTGTAGGAAAATGAGAAGAAATATGCTTTTTATCAATAATAATATATATATTGGAGTTTTGATTAAAGATCATGTAAATATTTAACTTCTATAGGCACCTGAACCTGAACCCAAGCCCTCTGAAGATATAGCTGTAGCGAGACCTGTAGTTCCTGAAATAAAGCCTTCTGAAGGCGCCATACCGCCTCCGCCGGCTCCTTCTAAGCCTAAAGTAAGTAACGAAGCTTCAGTAAATAAGAAAATGATTTTTTTGCCTCAGGGAATTTGAATGTTTGATTTGGCTTTGTCGTCCGAACATTTCAAAGCGCAAAATTCAAATGGATATTTCGAATTAATAGGTAGGTATTTATTTGTAAATGTTAATGAAATATTGTGATGCTAAATAAAATTGAGACTCATAAAATGTAAAACTTTAAAAGCTCAGCTAAACCCAACTTGTAAAATTGACTCATTAATGTGAAGATTGTCGGAGTCTGAGTTTGATGTAGTGTTATGTTTCTGCGGTAAGTAAGTAAGGTTGCCAGTGCTCCACGAGGATACGCTGCGCACTAGCGCACTGTACTAGCAGCATTACTACTAAGTAATGCTGCTAGTACAGTGAGTCCTCATCAACAACATGGTTGGCAACTCGTCAGTGATATCCTGGTATTGCTAGCGGCTATAGGCTACGGTGACTGCTTACCATCAGTTAGGCCGTATGCTTGTGGTGTAAAAAAAAAGTCAGAAACTAATATTTTTCTTTAAATTTCTTTTAATACGACGCAAGGGGTAGGCATACGTCCGCCTGATGGTAAGCGGTCACCGTAGTCCTATATATAGACTTTTGCATTACCAGGGTTATCTAGCATGTTGTCAACTAAATTGTTGTTGACGGGTCACCGTGTAGTTATATGACTGAAATCTTCTCTATTCTTCTCTAAGCTCCAATATTACGGGATTCTATCACAATGTTCCTGGTTTTTAAGCTCGTGATGTGATTAATCAATATACTTATGTTTTTAAAAACGCATAGGTGCAGGCCACCGGGGGCTTTACATGACCACCTGAAATGTGAGGGTCGGCAACGCGCGAGTGATACACCTGGTGTTGCAAGCGTCCATAGGCTGCGGTAACCGCTTACAATCAGGCGAGCCGTATGCCACCTTAGTGGAATAAAAAAAAATGTGTCACTTCAACGATATGACATAACTCTTACTTGATTTCTAACTCTTTGTTTTTTTGGTGTGCAGGCACCATCAGCGCCCACACCAACCATGGAGGTGACTCCCAGCACCCCACCAGTGCACACTCCGGGGTCCCCCGCCCTCTCGACCAAATCGAAGCCCGCCTCGCCACCTAAAGTCCCTTCAAGGGCGTCTTCACCTCAGCCATCTACTACGATTGTAAGTTTTATTTTGAGTGTATTTTTCACTTTGTTCTGAGTGTATTTTGACAATTGTTTAACTTGGTACTGTTAAATTTTTAATAGGGCAACATTTTTGGTTACCTACAGTTATAATATTGTACTTCGTTGTATTCCGGAATTATGATAAGCGTTATTCATATCGTGTTACTTTTTTTATCAGCTTCTACCCGCAACGGCGCCCGCTTATACAACAGACAGCCTACTGATAAAACTTGTGTCATTAATTAATTTTATTATGCCAATATATTTATTATTTGTGATGTAATTTGAAAACCGGTTCAAGATATCTTAGGTTATCCCTTACAGGAAAAACAGGCATTTTACCTCATCATAATATTAGTGTTGATAGAAGCTTTTGTTGATAAGTGAATGAAACAATTGCTTTTTACGACTACATTTTTGTAAATTAAGTATGCCTTCCTTTACAGGTTGCCGCCACCCCGCCGTCTCCTCCAAAGCGCCTCACATCCACTTCTAGCACGGAGCAGCTGATCCCTCCAGCGTCGCCTGAACCCCTGCGTCCAGTCAAGAAGCTAGATGAAATTAAAACCATCAGACGACAGCCTAAGACCGGATGGCTGTAAGCCCCACACATTACTGATGTGTAACAATATCTTTCCTCTCGCCTTCAGTCGGAGTGATTTCGTGAATAGGGACGGAAGTGTGTTACAGGAAGTCGGCGAATCGTGTGCTATTTGATTTGACCAAAGAGCGCGGGTGGTGGTAGAGTTGGCCGTCAGATTTCACACATCACATTAGATTACTGTAAGGCTTGCTTGCAAATATAGTAACTTATTTATATATACATACATTGGCTGAGGTTCAAATTTGGCTCGAAGGACCAATAAATCAAAATGCATCCATACGGCAAAAACACTGCTCTTAATTTGATAAGTGTTAAATTTTATTTAGTAGCATTGCTTTCAAATATGCTAAACTCATTAGCTTGTAGAATTATACTCTCATAAATTAGCTGAAGTTCAAATTCAACAATTTGTCTCGAAGGACCAATGAAGCAAATTTATCCATACGGCATAAGCACTGCCCTTGATAAGTGTTAAATTTTGTGTAATGAGACCTGTCTCTCTATCCTTTGTTTAAGGCATACCCATTGATCAGACCAGACATAATATGTACCCATGGAATCAGATATACGAAAACAAATGTCATGAGCGGGCGGTAATTTCAGAGCGTCAAATTCACGAATAATGTGAATGTCTGATAGACCTCTGTCGTAATTTTGAACATATTTGTTATGTGATTCCGTAGGTATATATTGGTGCCAGTTCTGTTGTTCAAAATTACTAAACTTAACTAATTTGACAGTTCTAAAAATATTGCCATCCTTATTTGCAAGCAAGACTTTGACATGTCAAATTGGTTAAGTTTAGTAATTTTGAACAACAGAACTGGCACCAATATATACCTACGGAATCACATAACAAATATGTTCAAAATTACGACAGAGGTCTATCAGACATTCACATTATTTTTCTTTATGACCTTACCTTTACAATGTACGTATGATAAGGCGTTTATTGACCTCAGCGTATTGTGAAACGAATTATTATGAATATTAAAATAATCTTATCAAAGTAATTTAAGATTTTTTAATTGCTTGACTTGACTTGATTCATAGTGTGATTGTTTAATTTTTCTGTGAAGCGTTTTTTCTTAAATATACCCACTAATATTTGCGACAGTTTTTTTTTCCAATGTACCTAATGGCCCCATATTACCGACGGCTCAAGAAACGACATTTTTGTAATAAGACATGAAACTAAATAATTTTGGTAATAATTATTTAGTTCTCTCAACAACTCGCTTCCCCTTTACATAAATGCGGCATACATTACATAAGCGTAATTTATTTAAGCCCGTTCCTACGTCAGAGACCTAGTGACCAATTATGCGATAGTTAAAAGAAAACAGTGATTTAGGACCCTTGTCTTATGTCAAACATGATAGAGGAATCCCTTCCATATGCTACTTATGTGCCTTGATGTTTATTTCCGTAACTTATTAGAAAAGGCATTACTTTAGGTATGTTTCGAAATGATTATTTCCGTGACCAGCAGGCTTAGCCATGCTTCCTACCTAGAATCGTTAATGCTATAGAAAACGAAGGAAATGTATGGGAATTAAACTCTTTTACGTTATGTCACGTGATCAATTTTTTAATTCCCATACATTTCATTTGTTTTCTATAGCGTTAACGCTTCTAGATTCTAGATTCTAGGTTCTAGGTTTCAGGTGCAGGAATTAATGAGTGAATTAAGTATTGAACTTGTGACAGCTAGCTTTTATGTATGGTAATCAATGTGAATCAGTGATTTATTCGGCTTGCGGTATTGATATCCTTTAGGTCGTAGAGTTACATAATATAGTATTCATAAATAGAGATTCTTCAAGAATGGTTTGTAGAGATTTTTGCAGGGTCCGCAAGTGTTGCTAGAGTCCTTAGGATACGGTAACTGCTTACGTTAAAAAAATTAGCCAATATAGGTTATATTTTTTTATATAGAATATACTGTATCCAGCTCATCTGAGGATCATCAACGATAATAGTCAATTTTATCGGATTCCAATATGAAGCGGGATCTGTCTTTAAGCTTTTGAAATCAGTTGATCGTAATAACATTTTTGGTAACATTATTTAAACATGATTAAGCTAGTATTCTTATCTAATCTCGAAGACGAAGCAAAGAATAATTAATGATTAAACGAACTTAAGTAAGTGATGTTCTATCATAATATACGAAGACTTCGCGTAAGAGAACAGCTCCCCCCACCCCACCCTATCCCTAGTGTGAAAGTTTATAGTATAAAAATAAATTTAATAATGGTAATACATACTCTAAACAAAATTAAAATGGCGACGACAGTATTGCCATACAAGAAATACTAATTACACGATAAAAAAAATGATTTTAAATAGTCTTACATAATATATAAATATTTTTAGTGTCTCTCTACTATAGTGTTTTGAATAAATAAGTAAATAAATGTAAACATGATTATATATTATAATGTTGCTATTAAGCGGCGAGAGCAAATTTGTAGACTTAGGTATGTTACATGCCAGAAGCAGAAAAAAGTACTGTACTTTAATTGCACGATGCCCGACTCTCACTTGATAGGTTTTTTAAAGAGAGACAAAGACCAAAAAGGTTAAAAGTCAAAATTGTATTTAAATTTGAATGAAATGTACCTCACGGGTATATGCCAAATTCATCCGTTTGGTTTATTTATCAAAGGAAGCCCTAAATGACCAACGATTATTTAAGCCTTTAGGGCGAATAGCTAGCGTGGATTTTTTTAGAGCCAGTTTTTTTTTTTAAGAATTTAATTTAATCTTTCTGTAAGCTGAATCATACCATCTTAGACAGAATTTCACGCTTACTATGTTAATTATAAGTGATTTATTTATTTAGATATCAAAGATCAATTTTGTTAGTAAACATAAATTACTTATTGACTATGTTAGTACGATTTATTATTATTCCGTTCTTTCCAGTTAATTGAAGTATTAAATAAAATCATAACCTGGCACTTATTTATTTTAGATTGATAACCTGGTTGCCTCGTGCTGTCGTAATAAACCATATATTTAAAAAATACAAGTTGTTTTCGTATGAATGTAACACAGTCTGTAGCATTCATTTGCCCTGTAGGTATTTTGTTACGTGTGTATGTTAGTAAAGAAATGTTGGGTCACGATTAAAATAAGACCAAATATATGGAAACAAACATTTTTATTCTTTTATCAATAAAATCCTTACATACTACGCCGGCAAGGGCAGTGTGTATGTATCTTTAAGAATAAATTAAAAGACATTCTGCAAGTGAAACATGATTATTAATTTCTATTTCTTCTTTGATTGTATCATCGCTTGCAAATGATGTTAAATCAGACAAGGATTTTTTTAAACAATGCGCGTTTACCTTCCCACGGGCGATTACAGTAATACAGTATTTCACATGACATACCTATTAGTATTACTACTAATGTCACATTAGTATTTCCAACTTTAAGGCCTCATCAGTATTATTACCTCGGAGAAGATATTGGTTGCAATTCTGTTGCACAAAATTGCTAAACTTGCTATCCCTTTCTCATGTGCGGGATTAAATAAGGATAGCAATAACCTTAGGAACTGTCAAATTAGTTTTGTGATTTTGTACAACAGAATTGGCACCATTCTCAGTATTACTAATGTCATTAAGTTACCTACTTACGAAATGATTATTGAATTGTGATATTTTAAAGAATATAATTCTTACTGTAAATATGTCTGCTATTCTGACTATTAAAAATTTGGTATAATGATTAGTTCTGCAGTACAAATTGAACCTTATTGAAATAATTTGCGTTCTATCATTTTAAATATAATCTTTGGAATAACAAAATACAGTGTTAGTGTACAAAATAATAGTACTTTAAAATGCATTTAAACTTAACAAATCAGTGAATTCCTTAAATTGGCTAGGTGTATAAATAGTGTTAATAAATATATCTATTTATTGCTCTATTATATGAGGCCACGTAATTATTATCTCACTAATACGTCAAGACTTTATACTAACTACGGCTGCATACAAATCGGTAACATTTCAGGAGTTGTAAAAAAAAACGGCTGAATACTGAATCAGACATTCAATGTTTGTTTAAAGTCGTCAAAATACGATTTGGCATGTAAAATCGGAGGCCACTCAAAATGTAACGTGACATCTGATTTAACTTGCGTTTACGACTATTACGTGTCTAGGTAAAAAATAATAGCACTTCAAATAGACACGACGATATGATGTTCCGATATAAACGGTATACAAGCGTTTGATGTCCACCAAACTGATTTGAAATGTGGTTTAACCCTAATTTAAGGCCCGAGTTTTAATGCTACATTATCGTTACTATATTCAAAAAGATTTAAAGCCAACCACTCACAACTTTTCCAGTGACTTTTGACTTTCCTCTAGTCGTAGTGGGTGATGGTGTCGGGGAGAGGGAAGGTGATGACGGACTTATTTTAGCAGACCGAGGCACGCTCAAAGCTGACTTTGGTCTCTCTGGTGGTCTAGAAGCTTCTGCAGCTGTAGAAGTTGGCTTATGTTGAGATTCTAAGGCACTAGCAGATAATATTTGTTCAGACTGGGACTTTACGCTTGGGGAAGGCGTTATAGGTTTCTGCAAATGACAATCTTCGTCTTGTGTCATGTAAAAGGTTTTACTTGGCGATTCTGGTTCTTCTATCTGTATGACGTGTTCTGTTTGGAGCTGAGTTGGAGGAGGCAGTCGTTGGTCGCTGATTGGATCGAATGCTGGAGTGCTTGGCTCAGAAGGTTCATGAGAGGACGATTCTAGTGGACGAGTTTGTTCAGATCCGCCTTCAGAACCTGAAGAAAGATATATTGCTATTATTAACTTTCAATGAAAGAAATTCTCTGAAATAAATTCGGTAATCTGGAATTCTTTATAACTATAAAGTAACAGCTTTCTAAAAACAGGGGTTTGGTCACTTTTTGATATAGTTGTCACTTTTATTCATGTCAGTTTGAAATACCTTTGTCCTCGATATCTGCTTCCACTTGAATTTCATGATCTTTCAGGCCTTCATCGTCTGAGGCTTCAGGAATAGGTGTTCTAGTTCGGAAGGATCGACCTGTGCCTATATAAAAAAAAAAACTTTACGTTAGTATTTACTATTAATCTATTTAGATTAATGAGATTTTTATTTAGAACAGTGATTCTTCGCAGCACAAGGTTGGGAAAGGCGCAAGGTATCCAATGTATTTCAAGAGCTCATATGAAATTGTTTTCTTTGATTTATCACATTGAGATAATAAAATTAAACAATTCTATCCAGAATGTGCTATTCTGCGGTTCTTACCACTTGATCGCTTGGGGTCTTTTTTGGAGGCCTCAGCCACTTCGTCTTCTAAGCTGACCACGCTGCCGGTCCGTTTTCTGCGTTCTCTCTCTGCGAATTCTGATGTGATCTTGCTTCTCATGAATTTCGCGTAGGCAACTCGCGTTGTTGGAGTCAGGGTTGATAGTTTCGGGTTGTATTCTGGATGTTCAAGAGAGGTAAAGTTCCATATTGTTAAATCATAGAAAAGAAGAAAATAAATTTAATGGCAATACGCGTTTTACTTTTCTCAAAAGCATTTTCCAGTTGCATTAAAAATTTTGTCCTAAAGCTATTTTAATATAATGTTCACCATAGATGCCTAGAACACACTAGACCTCCTTTCCTTCATATAAGAGTTTATTAAAGTATAATGTTACTTGTTACTATCAACGAGCATAAATCCAACGCAAAAACGGGTTATAAGTTTAACGTGTGTATCTGTGCATATGGGTATCCATGTACCTGTTTGTGGCATCGTAGCTCACAAATAGATGAACCGATTCTGTCTTAAATCGAGGTGTTTTTATTTATGATTTGTAGAGGATTTTGAGTCGGAGGTGTTTAAATTTTGTACTTAATTTAGTCACTGAAGGAGGCCTTCTTTAAATATTACATACCTAATAGTTTCTGCGGATCGATAGTCCTCGCAGTGACATTTTCCAAGATATGAGCTCTTAGTGACTGTCGACTTCGTCTTGTCTCCGCTTCAGCCGTGGTCCCGATGGGATCACGGCGGTTCGTGTTGGTTCGTACTAACGCATTCCAGTCGCGTTTTTTGCTGGAATTAAACTTTTGTTAGTAACGTAGTGTACAAAGTGTACCATTCTGACTTCTGCGTTGGATCCCGCATCCGTGGGAGATCGTGAAATTCCGGGATGACTTTGCGTTTTTAAGTTAAATAATAAAATTAAATGTAGTAGAGCTGTGAGCTTACTTGTGAGCTTCCAATAAATTTAACTATATTGTTTCTAGTCTCTGTCTACCCCGACAGGGTACCTATAATATATTTATGTGTGTATGAATGTAGTTGCAAGTCAGCTTTGGAACAAAATACCTGTCACCACTTCCTCGTCTTACAATAGCCTTAGCGATTTGACTGAATACATCCTTAGGCTTAGCCTCCTTCGATATCACGTCTTTGATGATTCCCTCCACAATGCCGATCTGGAAGTCTTTGAGGATCCTCCTCTCCATCACTTTACCCTTTTTGCCGGATACTGAAACAAATCCTATATTTTTCACAACATGTATTATTATATTTCAACGATTTGGGAGCTGGTGTACGTATACTTTTGATCAATGTTAGTTTTTTAAAAGAGTACTTTGTTTCTTGCCGGATTCTCAAAGCAAAAACGATCGGCCGCAGTCTACTTAAATAAAGATGTTTTTTTAGTTGGTGTTTATTTTAGATATATTTGAACTTGGTGAAGGAAAAGCAACATTCTTGTATTAATAATTACACGGCATTTCAAATGTCATCAAAACGTATGTACCAGTAGCATCCTGAAGATTAATCCTGGGCGTCTTCATGCCATTGTTGTGCAGTATATCAATGAGCTCGTATCTTAGCGTGGATATGTCTTGTCTGATCTCCATGACGTCATCTTCAGTCACCCCGACTTCGTCACGTGCTCTCTGTTCAGCCGTGACATAACGTCTCACTAGGACCCTCATAACTGATTCGTGCTCTTGCCTGGCTTTTTCACGAGATTTGTTCTAAGGGTGTTAAACGAAAATTATGAAATCTTTGGAAATAGATTTAAAACTCACTCAGCTAGAAACTATAGCATAGGTAAGCAATAGATTGAGAGATCTATGTAGATAGCAAGGAAAGGAGCTTTTTTTTATATTAAGGATCACCAATAGAGGAATGTACTTTAAATTTGCTTAATGCTAGTAAAAAATATATATAAATGTTCATCTAATTATAGGCGACCACAGGTTTTGTAGATAACTTTATAGTAAACAATAAAAATCTGAACATAAAATTATATCAAAAATAATTACACAATCTCAAATTAATGTGACCTAAGATTTGACTGGCGTTTCAGTATACAGCCGTAAGAGATGGATAGCCAAGAATAGCAATAGACTGAGAGACAGGTAGCGTAGAATAACAAATCTTAATAAACCATATTTACAATAATAGAGCCGCGGTCCTCTTGGGGAAAGCAGTGCTTGATCCAACACACGAATTGTTTGGGCGTAGGGATGATGTTGAATGGAGGGGGCACAGTATCGCCATCTTCAAAGTACGACATCCAAAGGTTGCTGCGAGCGAATTTCCACTCTGTATCTGCGCGTTCCTGGATAAAATCAGAATCATAATAGGTACTAATAACAAAAATAAGCAAGTAAAATGCCTAGAAAAAGGAAAACTTGGCATACAGGAAGTAAATCGTTTTATATAACATCTAGTAGACATTAAGTAATAAATAAACTATACGCAAACTACAAGCACATTACCATGTGCTTAAAACATAATACTTACTGAATGTAAAAGTATATAAATTATGTAATATAATTTTTAGCCTTAGGACATCCAAAAATGTATATTTATATTAAACACTATTACCAGAAAAATTATTTGAATAAAATATCATTTGTCTAATCTATAAATAACAGGATATGATAGCAGTGATGTCATATACGAATATAATAAAGAGAAACAGACAAAAATATAGCATTAAAATTTTATAATACCAAAGATAAGTTTGAAATAACATTTCCAATGCTATAGTTTCTTAACTTTCGATTTACGATCGTCCATGGCTATAAAGTGCAGACAAAAGGCAAAAACAGGATTGACCTACTTCCAAGAACTAATTCGTCTCTATCAAATAAGTTCTTCGTATTTCTAGTCTTAGGTTACATACTGTTTGTAACTAGGAAAGATTAACTGTGTAACTCTTGAACAGATAGACTATTTTAATTCATGTACTAGCTTCCGCTCGCGACTTCGCCCGCGTAGTTATTGATAGGACAACATGAATATTATTCTAAGCATGTTAGGGTCGGCACCAAATCTAACCCGATGTGGCTGGTTTAAACTTAAAGCGATATTATACACAAACAAACAAAGGAACACATCCTTATAATATTTGTATAAATTACGTAACGATCGGAATTATTGGCACAAAAAAGCTGATAGTATAAATGATAATTTGAAAAGACAAAATAGTACTTACAGAAATGATTTGGTAGGAATTGGACATCATGGCAATGAGCATGTTGAGGAGTACGATGATGTTGATGACCGAGTAAGAGCCGAAGGTGAGGAGAGCCCAGAACCTGGTGAAGCTCTTGATGCCTGTCAGCTCGAAGGTAGTCAAGTCCACCAGACCGAATGACGCCCAGAATAAGGATTGAGAGGTCTCGAACAGACTGTTGTAGGAGAGAAGAGATGTAGAACAGATAGGAATACTGCTATCTCTCTGCACCGGGCTATTAATTGCTCATGTTTCTTGAACTTTACATAAAATAATAAAGACAATGAATGATTAATACTTGGTAATGCTTTAATTTACCTAGATCAGAATGAAATTAATGGTTTTATAAGTTTTATAACATTACTCATACGTCCGAATACTGAAACAACATCCCTAATTTGAAGTCTGTTTGAAGCGTCGTCATAACACAATTTCGCATGTATAATCGGAGGCTACTGGAAATTAATGTGGCATTAGATTTTACTGGCGTTTTAGTATTGGGCCAACAATTAAATAAATATTAAAATTTTAATGTATGGTTTCGACTACACCCAATTCCGTGGTTTGTAGTTTTTGTAATAAATGTATCTTAGAAAGACTACCATACAAGGGATATATCTATAAGGATACCATATAAGAGATAATAGAGTGATAGAAAAAAAAGTTTTAAATCTTTGGTCGATTTATCACCGATTCCAAATTCAAATTTGACGTAAGAAGAAACGGTGATCCAGCGAGCTTTGGTCATTATTCTGAAGGTGATCCGAATATCCGAAACATTCAGCTATTTTTCATATAGTTGGTTTAATTTTCAAGTCGAAAGATTAATGATGTAGCTCACTTGGCGTATCTTCTCCAAATGGTGCAAGCCCGTTCTTGTCCATCGAAGTCTGGCAGTCCGTTGGGCGTGTGGTAGCATTTGTTCTTCTCCAGTTCAGCGTAATACCACATCAGTTGGTTAAGACCTAGTATACATATATAAAATTCAATTACTGTCACAGAATAATAGTACTCTACCTAGTAAGCGCTGTGATGTTACCTAAACTGTTGGGCAATATTTCAAAAAGATACATTTTCTATTAGCTATTTATTAACTCTAATTATTTAACATAAGTAACATTGATTAAATTTATTAATAGCCGTATTAATTTAATTACTAATTATTTATTTGTTTAATTGCGTAGCGGTCTCACGAATGAATATACAATAATTTCTTCAGTGGAAGAAAGCAGTACATGCTAGGCACGTTTACTGCTTCTACCCATTCGTCTTCATGAATCACACTTATAATACTTAGTTTATTATCTACTCTGAGTTATAATATAATGTTTTCGTTAACATAACTCACCACATCCAAACGCAAAAAGCACCAACATGTAAACAAAGAAGAACTTGAGAATATCCAGGATCATTCGTCCGAGAGAGACCTGCAGGGGGCCGAGGTAAGGGTTGATGGAGAAGATGTGGACCAGCTTGAGGAAGGAAAAAATCATTCCAGCCGCGAAGGCCCCTTCGGATAGTAGCATCGGGTCGTAGGAGTCCCAGCGTTCGCGTGGGTACCAGGGATCCATTCCGTTGTGATAGTCTCGCTGGAAGGGATTACCATATTAATTAAATAAAAAGTAAATTCCAAATCTAAAACCCGACTGCTGAAAAAACCCGCTCTAAAGACATGTATCTGTCTCAAAGAAAGTACTTTCATCTGAAATTGTTACTTGCAAAATACATAATATTTATGATCTCATTTATTAAATTGACAACGTACACGTTATATATTGTAATGTAATTTTTTTTTAATATTCATACTGATGTTCAGAGGATAGCCGTGGCTCAGAGTAGATGCCGTGGTGAAATGATAAGTAGTTCAGAAGTTATGAGGAAACAGATGAACATAGAGAGAGAGAGAGAGAGAGAGATATATAACATACAGGTCAAAATCATGACCCTCCTATTGCTTCGGTGTTGTCGGGTACTTTTTTTTTATTCTCATGAAATCTTTTTACTGTCCTATTCTGTTGTATGACTACTGAGCTGGTAGTATAAGCATTTTTCTTCTACGTATTCGAAAACTTAACTTGCGAAATATCAAAATTGTCAGAATAATTTTTAGTACCATTTTTCACCGCCGCAACGCTATTAATATTTCAATACAAAATTAGCCGAAGGCGATACGATAACTTAACGCAAATTACTCATGCTCGCGCTACTGTTTGGATTCTCACTACTTATTTTCGTTAAAGCACGTGAAAGCAATATGAGGTAATATTATCCAAAGATGGTTCTTATATATAGCGAGAACCTATAGCGAGGTCGAAATATCGTGGTAAATAAATATATTTAAATAGATACCTGAACTATATACCAAGACGAAATCCGCAAACTGATCCAGGCAATGTAAAACATATTAGTGATGAAGTCTACAATATTCCATAGATCGCTAATATATTCTGTTATGCCTCCAGTCCAAAGTGCTCTTATTTCAGCCCATATTAAACCTGCAAAAGAATTGTAGATATTATTTCAGTGCTGTTACAATAATAGCCATGCTCACCACATCATATAAATTGACAAAAAAAAATATTGAAAAAGTTAATTTGTCTAAGAAAAATGCCTTATTTGCACCAAGATTTTATTCATATAAACACATTTTATTTTTATTTTCTACTAGTGGTTCGCCCCGGCTTCGCACGGACTATTTTTGAGAATGTTTTATCCACGCGTTTGGATTTATTACGACGTCTTGAACAATTACCGTCATATTTTAGCCAATTCAAATGCAGTTTTTTTTAAAACAGTTAGTAAATGAATTTGGCGGTCACGCCGTACCCCACAGTAGCTACATAGGAAACATATCACAAAATTATAGGTACAGAACTAAAGTAAAGCATGCCAACGAACTCAAATTACTTGCTATGTAGATGATGACTGTGAACTCGATAAGGCCTGGCAAGGAGCCCCGCTCGTGCTCCTTCCAGTATTCCACCAGCTCATGGAGCCATCGGATCCCAGACCATTCCAGGAGTAGGAACTCTGCCCGCTGAGAGGCAAGCGAGAGGAGCGCTGGTCGAAAAATTAAAAACGATGATAGGTTATTTTTTCGAAGTTTTCAAGACATTTTTTCCATTCTACCGATTGTTAGGTAGCTTTTTTCTAGATTGAACTAGATATTAGATTAATAAAGATAGGATAAAGAAAAATAAGTTATAAAATAACTTGATGAAAATATTTTCTACATCCATCTTATCATTGCTAAAAAAGGTTATATATTTTATTTTAAAGTTAACTGCAATGTGCACTATTAGATTGTAATCAGAGACTCACCATCTATCACACACACGTTATCACCAAATTACCTTCGGTGAAAAGTGAGTGCAACAGACCTACGTCTTCGGGGCCCTTGTGTGGAAGGCGTGGAGATTCTGAGTTATAAAATAAACTTACTTAAAAACAGCATGTACGAAGAGCTGTGGCATATAAACTTGACGAATGGCTTCTTCATAAACCGGCCGTACTCGGAGTTCGGTGCCAGCATATAGATAGTGCAGTAAACTGGAAACATTACACCCAATTTTGCCACCTGTGGGAAAATTAGTAAAACAACATGAGTTTTCCAAGGTAACAAAAGACCAAAAAAATTTTTTTTTCTGGCCTGTACTGTCCCACTACTGGGCAAAAGCCTGCCCCAGTTCCCTCCATATCCCCTCTGCAAATATATCTGAAATTTTGCAGTCAAAACTATTGTTTTTTAATAAAATTACCAAGTTACTTACTGAGTAGCATGGATTATTTCTTATTAGATCATACGCGGGTGAAGTCGCGGGGAAAAGCTAATGATTTATTAATTTGTTTGTGGCGTCACGCGTACCAGTACTGCGGCGGATCTAGCATTTGCTGCTTCTGTTAAAATAATATAGATAATCCCCCAATGGAGGTACAGATTAAACTTAGTGCCTAGGGAGGTAGACTAGATAGAATAAAATATGTCTTCGGATACTACACTGACATAAGCACGTACCTAAACTTTGTATTAATACTGAGAATTGTTAAGAACGTGGCATCAAATATTGATATCACGTATGTTATTTTAAAAGTCTTACTAACTACAGTCTTCAGGGAAAAGGTTTTCGTTCAAACAATAGTTTAAAGTGTTATACTGTAAATCGTTGATTATATCTTTGGATTTATTTTTGTCTTACACGCGATTTTTCTCCGCGATTTCGCCCGGGTACTGTATAGCGTATGTCACTTAAAAATTAAATTAGTTACTCTTCCAAATTCACTGTATTAAGTTTATCATCTTAGGCTATTAACACAAACGAGATTATTATTTCGTCAAAAAAGTTTTTTACTATTTTTTTACTTTACTTGGATTTAGCATTGCAGACAGGGCCGGATTTAAATTTGTGCCGCCCTGGGGCACTGAAGAAAATGCCGCCCTATGACTTAAATTTTATTTTAATAGTTTTGATGTCTTATTTTTTAAGAATTAGAATAACTAATTGATTGCAGAAAATTTATTATGTATTATATAGCATTTATTATACATTATGTTATATATATATTATGTGATACATAATACTTGAATTATATTTCTTGAAAGATAAAATGTTTATTTAAAAGAATTAGTTAATTATATATTGTATAGAAAATTTTATCTAATTTTAAAAATTTTGCCGCCCTAGAAAATTTGCCGCCCTGAGCACTAGCCCCGACTGCCCCTAGTATAAATCTACCACTGATTGCAGATCTAGTTACCTCAAATTACGTAGTTATTCCTTCTTAGAATAAGGAAGAACTACGTATTTTGTCTACTTACTAGATATATCTAGTTCCTTATTTTTATCCATCCGATATGACAAGTGGTGATGTGCATCACAATAGACGTCGTGAAAACAGTACTTGCACATTTCAGACTTCAGTACATATAATTTTAAAGGTTCTATACCTGAATACACTGTCCAAGGATGTTTTTTCTTTTGAAGCCAGGTAGGCCTTCGTACCAGATCGCCCCCAGAAGTTGCTGGACGTTGGGGTGTGCCACAAACTGTGAAATAAACCTTATTTTCAATAATAAATCTTTTTAATATAATATATAATATAATTACGAGCACAATCTAGAGGGAATTAAGTTTTTTTTATCTAGAACTAAAGAGTACTTCTCTGAATATTAATAATATCTTAAAAATATCTTCGCCTTCCCACAAGGGTTACAGTAGGTAGAGTTACAACACCCACTTTCCACCGAAGATAATTTGGTGCCAACGTAACAGATAGTGAGTCCGTCGCCGTCTCTTAGGCACTACATTCGTCTTTGAACTTCTCAGACGTATGCAGGTTTCCTCACGATGTTTTCCTTCACCGTTAAGCTCGTGGTGTGACTGATCACTGCACTTAAACAAGAAAAACTTCTGTGAATATTTACTAAATAAAAAGCGGTTTGTAGAGTTTACAATGTTGTAAATTACTAAAAGTATGAAAGCGTTCATAATTTGTACAACGAATAAAATGTATGACTGTTTATATTATTGTACACGTAAATGAAGGTCATAATCGTAAAATGTTCACGCTTAGTTAAAGTAACAACAGAGATATAAGAATAACAACAGCATAATAATATTTCTCGCATAACTGAGAGAATAGCAGAGACCACCTAGACAGACACATCACTAACCATTCCATTCCAAATAGGTAAAAATGATTCGCCTTCAGGATGCTATAAGGTATGGGGTACACTTAGATGTGACCGCTGGTTTAGTGGTTAGTTTGCCTGACTGCTACGCTGGGGTCGCAGGTTCGACATCCGCGGGGGCAAACATTTATGCGTTAAACATTTGTGTTTGCCTTGCGTCTGGGTGTTTGGTGTGTAATTACCAAAAAACTATATAGTATTGTAGTTCCCGTTGTACAATCTTTGCTTAGTTTGGGACCAAATGGCGTTGCGTGATAATGTCAAAGTTGAAGGCACACTAAGAAATATAACATAGAATGTCACATGACACAAAACACAGACACTAAACCATATGTTATTCGGAAGCATTTCAACTTTGAGTGAAGATTTTGTTTCTTCCAAGTAAATCGTAAGGAGCATGCTCTCTTATGAATTGCACTGGTTTAGATTCCAGTAGTGATAACATATTTATTTGCCAAATTATTGAGACCATTTTAATATTTAATTTATTGAAACAGTTTCATTTATGCAAAATCTATTATATATCCAATGTTTGGAACTGATCACCATTCTCATTTCATTGACAATTAATACTTACCACTGTCTTGTTTTAATACGTTATAACTTTCGGTACAAGACAGACACAGTGTATCCTAAACTTAAACTTAAGAACAACATCTGGGCCAGAACTAGAAGTAACGGCGTGACTAGACGGACTTTACAAAGGTTAGGGCGTTACTTATCAGTTGTTTACACTACATATTGTTCTGTCAAGCAGGATTCGCTATCATAAATGAAATTATTCCATCGGCCATTTTCTTAAATCTTATTATAACTTGTGAGTAATATTATATTAGACATTATTTTAAAAATGGTTTTCCTTTTAACAACTAAGGAGAGAAACAGGATTATCATCAGGTGGGCTGAGAGCTTGTTCGCCGGTTTGCAACTTGGTGGTAATTAAATAAAATTTTTACGTATTTCTTTAGGTACTTTAAAAACATTAAACTGGTTATTATTAACTATGCTCGCTAATGTAAGAAGATAATACAACACGAAGGTATAAAAAAGTGATATATAATAGCAAATAGAGAACATACACCCATAGTATAACACTAATAGTATAACACTAATAGTATAACACTAGTAGCAGATAAGTATAATGTTGTAGATAGCCTACCTACAAATATATTTTTTTTCAAACACTTTCGTGAGTTGAGATTTCCATAGAACATTGTTCACTAAATTACAATGCATTCTGTGTTCAGTGGAGATCCTAGTTTGAAGATTAATATTCTTGAGACAATTAGAGAGAGACTATTTGAGTGTTGTCAAATAAGTAAAAGAGACATACATATCATCACGCCAAGTCCTTCACGGACGCATGGTAGGCAGAGAGGACTGGAGGAGAACATAATGGAGGGACAATGCACTCTTGACTTGGAAATCTTTTTTGTTTCGTTTACATTCATAAATCTTTTCATACATACCGGTTCAGAGTACCTACTCTTATCCTTTCTATTATTTAGCACTATGGCAATTTGATCAAGAAACAACTTAATATATATTTAATATAATTTCTTACCATCTTCTGTTTATATTTGATGGCGAGCTTGAGACGGCCAAGGGTCTGTCTCTCGCCAGGCTCCCAGCAGTCTATATCCCAGGGGTTGAAATTGAGCATGATCTCCAGCTCCTTCGAGGTTCTCGTGTGGTCTAACAGTGATGTAGCAAATTCTTGACATTGGAGGCGTAGCGCCTGGCAATATAAAAAAAAAATGAGTAGCGGTGTCATTTTCAAATTATCATAATACTCTGTTTTAAAATTTACATGAACGTTTTAAAGCGATAATAGGATGATCTGAAGTGAAACTGCTTTCCAACAAGCAAGACATGTAGTGGTATTAGTGTACACTATTTTATTTCAGTACCACTGTTAAGCAAAAAAAATTCACCTACAATCATCTTATTTTTTTACATAATATTTGGTCTGTCTTAGTTAAAACAATAGGTACAGTGCAGTCTAATTTTAGTTACCTTATATTCTACTCTAAATTCAGTCTCCATGCGACTAAGCCTACCCAGCTCCCAAGAGAGCTGAAATGCAGTCAGCAGAGGGTCAGCTGAGGATAGGGCTATGAGGGACGGAGAGGATAGAGCACGGTACGCGTTGATGCGGGCTTGTGAGTGCCGCAGCGAGTCCTCTTGAGAGGACCTGACGCACTCATCGCAGCCGCATCTGTGTGTGAAAGATACAAATTAAACAAAAAAGCTTAAATACAATCTAACTTTTTTTCTTATTCTACTAGCATGGCAAACAAGCATACGGCCCACCTGATGGTAAGCGGTCACCGTAGCCTATGGACGCTTGCAACACCAGGGGTAAAACTCGCGCGATGCCGACCCTTAAAAAATATTTTCACTCTTCTTGAAGAACCCCATGCTATACTCCTTCCTCGGCGGGGAGTTCATTCAACAATTTGATCGGACGCGGCAGAAAACTCCTTTGGAACCGCGCCGTGCGAGACCATTTCGGTTCCAATGTTCCCACTCCCCACACGTTGGAACCGAAATGGTGAATTCCACGCCGAACTGAATAACTTCCGTTACTAACGTGATTAATAGCAGCGTTTGAACACACCTTTATACTCGTATTAACAAAATAGGACCTATATACGCCAGGACAGTGTTATTTTTAGTGTTCTTCAAAGTGTTTAGTGACATTACTCCAAAAGCTGCATCATTAGTAAATTATGACAGACTTGCATAACTCTTGCACAACTGCCCGAATAACTGGTTTTCTTTCTTTAAAAAGTAAAGGGAAACGAAAAGTCCTGTACCTACTTGACGTCGTGTGGCACGGGTAACGTGGCTCCCCGATCCAGCAGGATCTTCAGGATCTCGTAGTGGTTCCTATGGGCTGCTAGGGTGAGTGGCGTTATGTCTGGGGTGAAGGTTGCTGCAGCTGGGTCGACGGACTCCCAACTCTGGTGGAAACAAGTCGTTATAGGGAATACAGCTTGCAGTGTCGGCTATGCGCGAGTAATACTCCTGGTGAGTCCCATAACTCAAACTCAAACTCAAAATCATCTTTATTTGACTAGACTTTACGAGTACTTTCAAATCGTCAGAATTTACCACCGGATTCGTAAAGTCGTTCTTTGCTGAGAAGAATCCGGTAAGAAACTCAGCACTTACTCTTTTCAAATAAAATACAAAATTTACATTTAAATTAATTTCTTACATGACAGGAATAAATCACATAAAGACGGATATTATGGCATAGGCTGCGATGGCCACTACCATCAGGCGGGTCGGGCGCATACTTGCTACCTTGGTAGTATATAAAAAGGTATGTGTGCCAGCTTCGTCATACAATTTTATTATCATGCGCAAGGTACATTCCGCAGAAAACATACGCTTTTCAGTTAACGCTTGTATGCATGGAACTTTTTTTAATATTCAATTCTTGGGTCTTTTTAATGAAATCGATTCTTGTCAAACCTTAGATTAGGTTTGCATGATACCACACCTCTGCCATATCGTTCGGGATAGTGTGAAATTAAATTCATAAAACGAAATAGTTTTTTTTTAAATTGTTTCATGTAATTCCGGTCATGACATTTTGGTTGTAAGACAATTGAAAAAAAATCTTTGGAATGTCATTCACTCGTCCTAGAAACGTATTTCTCATGTCTAGGGGTCGTGACCTCATTTCTTCATTATTTCCTTCCTCTGCCAATATTCACTCATGGTATAGATAATTAATGGAGTTGTGCAGGAAATAAGAGGAGTGAATAATGGCTTGCAAATGATCTATAAGTAATAAGACGAATGTAAGTCAATCGGGAAGAGTCTTTAGCAGAATACACAGAATGCATTCATAGCAAATGATAACGATTAATCCTTGGTCACAAATTGTCATGTGCTCTGTGATATTAGAATGAAGCTGTAATTTCAAAGATGAGCTAGAATATCCATAGGTAACTCGAAGAAGGTTCGATTGGATGAATATTTCTATGATTATTCGTATTTTCCTGGTGTCTATTTGGTAGGTATGCAATATGTGGCGTGTCCAAAAAAAAACATATCAGTCGTAAGGTTCTTATAGCATTACCTTTGCTTAGTTTGCAACCAGATAGCGATGTGTGATGATGTCCAAATTATATTATTATTTATGAATATATATCAGTGCTATAAGTGTTCGTGCAAGTTTTTGAAAAATACCAGTTCTTTTTCTTTAATACTTCCATCTTTAGTTAGTTGCGATGTTGTTAGTATTCTCAAAGCGGCGAGTTTGTTCCAAGTAGTGCTAATTTTAATTAGTTTTAACTTACGTATGGTTCCCCTGGGACGTGGTTTTCTTCTTCCCATTGCAGTAATAACTCGACTGCCTCCACGTATTCTTCCTTGATCGCGTGTAGTAATGCATCCTGAAACATTCTTAGGTTAATCCTACTATAATATAATAATAATATTATAAACGCGAATGTTTGTGAGTATGGATGGATGTTTGTTAACCTTTCACGCAAAATCTACTCAACGGATTTGGATGAAATTTGGAACACAGATTATTTTATAGCCTGGATTACACATAGGATACTTTTTATCCCGGGAAAATGTTTTTATCCCGCGACAATTTTAGGTTCCTCTGAAATTTTAAGCTCAGCGCGGTCGTTGTCGCGTGCAGAAGCTAGTTAAATTATAAATTTCTTAACTTGTACCTACAACATACTCAACCGTTTTCCAGTTGAATTTGGTAATTTATTTGCGCTTCAAGAACACATCGTGCCTACTTAAGACGTGGCGCGGCAGCAAGAACAACTTTGTATCACCAAGCTGTTTTTGCTGTCGCGTTGCGTTACAAGTCTATGGGCGGTGTGTTTTCGCACGCAAATAGGTATAAAATGTGATTTGCAATACTATTGATAGTATCGATCTTCAATAATCGCTACGCCTATATACCTACTATTTGCATCGATAGAGTATCGATCGCCAATACTTTTTAGAACTTTGTATACAAACTCGAAAAGGTATGGTGTATGTACGAGGCACTAAAATTTCTACAAGCTGGCACTTATTTTAATAGAATTTAAAAGCCATCTATTTTATTGTGCTCGTGTGCCGTGGTAGTATTTATAAACGAGTTCGCAGCGGGCTCGAGCTGTGATCAAGTTAGCGAGACTTGATTACCTCCGTTGCCCGGAATGTGGTAAGTTTAAAACGTCGTGAAAGTTATAGTTGTGAATGTCAGTTATTATATTATGTGCCATGGGGTGAGTTTCTTGCCGTTTCTTCCCAGGTGGCTTTTTTTCCGAACCGGTGGTAATTTAGACCTTTATAAGTGCCTTATTAGGGCCTAAACTGAATAAATGATTTTTGATTTTGATTTCGATGTCGAAGATATATTGAATACTTCGAAGGCTAAGGCCGGATCCGAGGGGGCCATGACCCCTGGACTGGGTCTACCCATTCAATTGGAGGAAGTCAGAACTCGTTTCTATTGAAAACAAGAGAGAAAAGAAAATTGATTTAAATTATTTAAACTGAGAAAGAAAAAAACTTGTAAATCGATTTATTTTATTGTAATTGAAATTGGAACGTGACCTCCATTATGTGACCCCCCCTGACTTGAAAGCTGGATCAGCCACTGACGAAGGCTGGCAAGCAAGCAAGCCTACATCCACTTGATGGTAAGCGGTCAAAGCAGTAGGTAAAAGTCTCGTGCAATGTTATGTAAATCAGGTAGGCAGGTATATGATTGATAATATTACTACCTGATATTATTATCATACCACTAAGGCATTTGGTGATTTGTTATGCTTTCTTAAGGGATTGCACCAGATGGTAAGCTAATAAAAATACCTCATAAATTTTATTTTATTTTCTAGCTACTACATATATTATGTACTAGCTGTGCCTGCGACTTTATTTGTGACTTATTATTAAATAATGTTTTATTTTTCAACATACATAACTTTTTTGTTTATAATCTGATTTAAATAAAACAAACACTAAATGTTAAGTGATGATTACTACAATATATTAGTGAAAACCGCACCCAAGTCAGTTAAGCCGTTTCTGAGATTAGCGCTCACAAACGCACAGACAAACAGACTTAAATTCTTACAATTATTGTTTTGGGTTCTACTGCGTTGATAAAGGCTCCCCATAATAATACATCGGGAGCCTTTTATTTTAAAAAGCATTTTATTGTTGATAAGGTATATTCTGTGAAAAACTATAAATTAGATCGACAGAGTTATAACGTGAGTAGATACAGATAGAAATAAAACTATCGATATATTTCTACTAATAATATTATGGTAAAAAAAGTTGAACGTTTGTTCGATCCATACTAAGGTTAGCTTTAATATCACGTTAGTAAATTGCGCACTTTGACGGCAAATTGGACGGTTATTGGTTCTTTGTACGCAACCTTACCCACAATCAATTTTGATATTAAAAACTATTTTGTGTTCACGATACATCGAAACCCCTATACAAAATGTAGACAAATATGTAGACTACTTTACCTTGTAACTACCCTTTTCAAGTTTACCATACAAATTGATGATCAGTGTTTTGTAAGCGAAAAGTTTTATAAAATAGCAATTCGGCTCCACAATTTTACCTTTCCATGTTTCATAGAGTTGGTCCAAATCTGAAAGTGGCGGCCAACGCATTTTTTTTGTATATTCCGTTAGAGCTTGTCCGTCTGAGCATTTATTACTATGGCACCAAAGTTGGACATTACAGGACATTTCATTTGTTATGGTGATTTTGAATTCCTATTTTCGACAAAATGCATTGTAAAAAATATACAAGAAAATTAAAAAAAGAAAATTCTCTATACAAAAAAATTGCGTTGGCCGGCACTTTCAAATTTGGACCAAAATGGATGATGTCCTTTCGAAATTAACCTTCTCAAATATTCAAAGCCGACCTAAGTTCAAATAATATGTATTGATATTTATGGTGAGAAAATGGTAAGTTATGAAAATATACACCGATGAGATCATGCAAAGTATTCGAGGTGTGATTTCCCCGGGGGTCCCCAAGGCATATGTTGTTCGGAATCTCTCCTCTGATGTTAGTATTTATTTGACAACTATATATGTTCTTTTTATGTTCTCAGACAAAATATGACAATAATGATGTACAATGTCAATTTTGGCAACGCGCGACGGATACCCCTGGTGTTGCAAGCGTCCATAGGCTACGGTGACCGCTTACCATCAGGCGGGCCGTCCGCTTAGTACCTTAGTGGCTTAAAAAATGACATCATTATGGACCGCTGATTCTCTAAATAATGGAAGCCAAAATTCGTAATGATTTTATTTGAATTACCCATAGGTATATAGAACTAAAAATCTATTGATCGTTTTGCAATGTTCAATTTTAAAATTATTATTATTATCTACTCAAATTTAGCAATTGATTATTTAAACAACTGTTGACATTATTATATATTATTTAACGTACATACAATGATCATAAACTCATATTATAACGGCGTGCTTTGGATTTATTATCTAGTAGGCTCAGATCAAATAAAATAAACAGATGGAACTTAGCAAGCAGAGAAGTGACGCCGGTTTTTTAAGCTTGTAGTGCGTTGACAAGGCTTAGTTTCAATGTATTCGCTATAGATGTGTGCGTGTGATTATGTTTATGTATACTGTAAGATGCAGTTTTAATCGGCGTCACTTTGTTGTTCGTATAGCCTCAGAGTAAATAATATACTACGTGTAAAGCTATATCTACCTATTTTATTTGATCTGAGCTAGTAGGTTAATAGAAACTATATTTCTAGCTAAATAATAGTTCATGCTAGTTAAATACTTCTGTACTAATAATATTATAGAGAGGAGTCTTGTATTTTTGTATTTACGAATGTGTGTATGTTTGTATTGAATAGGCTACGAAACTACTGGACCGCTTTCAAAAATTCTTTCGCCGTTAGTAAGCTACATTTTCACTCTGTAACATAGACTGTATATTATATTGGGAAACAGCTATGATTGAATAACGGAATAACGTTTTTTAAAACGTTACTCATATTGTATAATACATCCACGATCTGAAAATGTATGAGCGCATAGTCTACTACTACTATACAGACTAATATTATCAATATAGTCCATCGTCTGCAGACAAAATACCTTGATAATACTACAATTTCCGTTAGCTACAAGTGCTAAATTCCAGAATTGCATTGGTTCGATACTCAACGCTATATTTATCGATATGAATCGATTATGTAGTGTAGCTGTGTGTGTATATCGATTAACGACTGTTGATAGTTCAGTTTCCATGTTTCTGGCACGGATGACGATCATGTAATATCAAATCGAGGAGTCACTAAATGTTGCCTAATATTTAAATCTATCGTACAAGACCGGTATTGGGCACAATTATTTGTATGGAAACTGATATGTTTTATCTATACTAATATTGTAAACTAGCGGCCCGCCCAGGCTGCGCACGGGTAGACATTGATATCAAATATTTTGTCTACCCGTGCAAAGCCGGGGCGGGCAGCTAGCCTATGTTACTCAGTGATAGTGTAGCTTTCTAACGGTGAAAGATTTTTTGAAATCGGTTCAGTAGTTTCGGAGCCAATAGACATTTATCAAATATTTTGTCTACCCGAGCGAAGCCGGGGCGGGCAGCTAGTATAATATATAGCCTATGTTACTCAGTGACGATGTAGCTTTCTAATGAAAAAAGAATTATTAAAATCGGTCCAGTACTTTTTGAGTTTATTCGTTACATACAAAAATACAAATCTTTCCTCTTTATAATATTAGTGTAGATATACGAAAGTAAGTCTGTTTGTTTGTTCGTATGCTACCATTTCACGATTAAACGGCTGAACGGATCCTAATGAAATTTGGCAATGATATAAATTTTAACCTAGGGTATGAACATAGGCTATCTTTAGTCTCAAAAATAAGCCTTGAAGGGGTGAAACAGAGTTGAAAGTTTGTATACCGTCTTAATCAGAACAGTCAGAGTTCTTTTCTTACATAATTTCGTTTTTTTTCTCTAAATCCACGTGGGCGAAGCTACAGCTTGCACATAATATTATCCCTGCTAATTGCTTTATATATATTTACTTGAACTAAATTCTTTATGATCTCATCTCCACGTCTTTAAAATCGCATTTCATTCTGAATATCCATTTATTTTTATACTAAAAGCAACCAATGAATCTTGATCGCAGTCGGATTAATCAATCGTTAAGATAAATTTATCGATGTCTTTCGATTTCAGCATCGGCAGATATTTGAAACGATCTTGACTATCCAATGACTGAACTGCATATTGCAATGTCTTACCTTGACCTTAATGCCAGAAGTCAGCAGCAGTTTGATCAGCTCAATATTTTCATTCTCGATGGCTGCCACGAGAGCTGACCTGTTCAGGGGGTCCACGCAATTGATATCCAGCAACTCGGGGTTGTCACTGAGCTGCTCTATTAACCTGTACACGAAATAAGCTGGATTATCAAATGTGTTTGGAACGATTTTAGGGTCGGCAGCGCGCGATTGATACCCCTGGTGTTGTTTGCGTTCATACGGTACGGTGCCCGCTTACCATCAGGTTTTTTTTTTTTTTTATACCACTAAGGTGGCAAACAAGCATACGGCCCACCTGATGGTATGCGGTTACCGTAGCCTATGGACGCTTGCAACACCAGGGGTATGACTCGCGCGTTGCCGACCCTTCAAAAATCTCTTCACACCCTTCTTGAAGAACCCCATGCTGTACTCCTTTGGGAAAACCTCGGCGGGGAGTTCATGCCACAATTTGATCGTGCGCGGGAGAAAACTCCTTTGGAACCGTGCCGTGCGAGACCATTTCGGTTCCAAAGTGTGGGGGTGAATTCCCCGCCGATGGCGAGAGGTGCGGTGGTAAAATGTTGCCGTAGGCATCATGTCGAACAATTCCTCTGAACACTGTCCGTTATACAAGCGGTAGAACACACACAGGGAGGCAAAGTCTCTCCGCAGACTTAGGGGTTCTAGACCGCTTGTGAGCTTGGGGTCGTCGATAATTCTGATGGCGCGCCTCTGAACCGAGTCAAATGGAGCAAGCTGGCATGCAGGTGCCCCCGCCCACAGGTGGCAGCAGTGCTCCATATGGGGCCGGATTTGCAACTTATATAGTTGCAGTCTGTGCCCCGATGTGAAGTACTGCTTCGCCCTATTGAGCACACCGAGCTTTTTGGATGCCAACCTGACCTTGTCCTCCAAGTGACTTCGGAACTGAACGTCACTAGAAATATCGACGCCAAGAATCCCAATGCTCTTCGAGATGTTGACGGATGTGTCGAGGAATTGTGGAATTACAGCAAATGGTTTTTTTTAGCAGTGAACGCGCAGACTTGTGTCTTAGTGGGGTTGAAGAGGACTAGGTTTAGTCGACCCCATTCGGAGACACTACTAAGTGTACTCTCGATTTCGGACACAAGTCGTTCGCGGCTTTCCTCTACCACGGAACGAGGGATGTTTGCACGGCCCGTGTAATAAGCCCGGTACTGTCATCCGCATAGCAATGGATGCCGTCGATAGACAGCATATCATTGATATGCATCAGGAACAGTGTCGAGGATAGTACGGAGCCTTGCGGGACGCCGGCATTTATGTCCATGCTATCGGAGCAACTACCGTCAACGACGGCTCTTATACATCTGCTGGACAGAAAGCTGGCGACCCATTTGCATAATCCCTCGGGAAGCCCGTACGATGGTAACTTCGTGAGAAGACCACGGTGCCAGACCCGATCGAACGACTTCGCTACATCTAGGCTCACCGCCAATGCCTCACCTTGACTCTCAATGGCGAGTGACCAACGGTGTGTGAGATACACTAAGAGGTCACCAGTCGAGCGACTGTGGCGGAAGCCATATTGTCGGTCGCTCAACAAGTCGTGTACCTCTAGGTATCTCAAAAGTTGTGTATTGATCACTCGCTCCATCAATTTGGAGAGAAGGGAGGTAATAGCTATCGGCCTGTAATTCGTCGGGTCTGATCCGTCACCCTTTTTAGGCACTGGGTGCACATGGGCAGTCTTCCACGAAGACGGGACTACACCTTTGGAGTAGGAAAGCGCGAAAAGGCGCGTCAGCACAGGACACAATTCGGGAGCACACTGCTTCAGCACCACTGCTGGTATGCCATCTGGCCCACTCGACTTATGGATGTCAAGAGCGAGCAGCTCCTGCCGGACTTCCCGTTGGGTTATGCGAATCTCCGGCATGGAGCTATCACATCGCGGGATGGAAGGCGGTGTGGCGCCCCTGTCATCCAAAGCCGAGTTCGAGGCAAAGAGAGACCCTAAGAGATCAGCCTTCTCTTTAGCACTGTGGGCCAAGTTGCCGTCCGGCTTCCGTAGTGGTGGCAAGGACGACTGGCAAAAGTTTCCCTCGGCAGCTTTAGCGAGAGACCAGAAAGCACGACTTCCGGAAGGAAGGCTCGCCAGCCTCTCGCCAATTCTGCCGACGAAATTGAATTTAGCCCTGGCAATCTTTCCTTTACTGGACCTCGAGGCAGCGTTCAGATTTCGTTTCGCAGCAGAGATGTTCGGGTCCCGATTGGCGCGGGCCGTGGTCCAAGCCTCATACAAGATTTGCTTTTTTTGTCTAGCTTCCTTGCAGGGCCGATTAAACCACGGCCGTTTCTTCACACCTGCAGCCACTAGCGGGTTGGGAATGTAACATTCCATACCCGCCAGTATCGCCTCAGCGACGGCGGCCGCACAGGTGTCGGGGTCATCTGTTGCGAAACAGAGCTGCCTCCACGGGTACGATGCGTAGAATTCACGCAATCCATCCCAATCTGCTGACTTGTAGTGCCACACTCGGCGCCACCCGGGTGGCTGAGCCGCCACGGGCTGTGCGCAGGGCGCTAGTGACCGGACGAGGCAGTGGTCTGAGGAGCCAAGAGGCGCATCCACTGTGACTGTATAGCCGTTCGGTCGCGTAGTCAGCAGAAGGTCCAATAAGGAGCTCGTAAGACTCTCGATGTCTGGTATTCTCGTGGGAGAAAGAACCAGCTGCGAGAAGCCATAGGCCAGGGCAAAGTCATGAGCAGCCCTACCCGCGGAGTCAGTGGACCGAGAACTAAGCCATTCAACGTGGTGAGCGTTGAAGTCTCCAAGAATCACTAACTCCGCACAGGGATACTGCTCAAGTACTTTAACAGTCGTCGATTGCAGGTGCTCAAACAATCGATTTGTGTCCAAGTCACCGCTGTGGGACCTGTAAAGGCACGCGTAAATTCGGGTGTGGCCACCGTAGTCTACCCGCGCCCACAAAATCGACAGGTCCCTGTCTTCAAGGCCGTGGAGACGGCGACAGCAGACATCCTCCCGGACATACATACACACCCCGGCACGGCGCACAAAGCTGTGCTCCAACTTGTACCCGGGGTAGTGTAAATATGATGTATCGTCGGGGGAGGATATCTGCGTCTCCGTGAGAAACAGAAGAGTCGGCTGTGCAGTCTCTAGGTGTTGGTGGACCGCATTGATGTTCGAGTGTAATCCCCTGATGTTGCAAAAGTCCACAGAAATTGTGGACGGGGAGGCCGCTGGAGAAAACTTCTTCTTTGTATTATTGGCCATTTTTAGGAAGGGGGTGGGAGAGGGTTGAGAGGAGTCGTTGTGTCAGCAGCAGAAGGGACAGAGCGTAATGTCGATCCGCCAGAGAGCCGCGATGGTGATGTGGCTTGCTGGCGCGGCGGTCAGCTTCCCAGGGCGGAGATTAGGTGATCCCTGGGTTCGGGACCCCTACAACCCGCGGGCGGCCAGCGGACAACCGTTTCACCGGGTCTCCCTAACCGCCGCGCCAACATGCCACGCCCGCGCAACTCTGTGGCGGTAATACATCACTGGTCCCCCTACTGCCGACACAACGCCTCCTCACGGAGCACTGGCGACCTTACTCACCGCTGGGAACACAACACTACCTTGACGGTAGCGTTATTTGGCCGCGGTCTTCTGTAAGGTGGAGGTACGATCCCCAGACGGGCAGCTCCAATTTTGAACGGGAAAACCCGTTGTGCCCTACCTCTCTTCAAAGGGTCTCTACCTCTCTTCAGGTGGACCGTATGCTTGCTTATCACTCGCGCGTTGCCGATCCTTCAGAAATCTCTTCACCCTTCTTGAAGTACCCCATGCTGCACTCCTTTGGGATAACCACGGCGGGAGCTCATTCCACAGTTTATTAGCTTAGCTTTGGAACTGCGCCATGCGGTACTACGTTGGTACCAATGTGTGGAGATGAATCCCCCGCCGGTGGTGAGAGGTGCATGGTAAACTGTTGCTGTCTTTGCGTCAGTGTGAAGTACAGCTTCGCCGTATTGGGACACCGAGCTTTTTGGATGCCAGCCTGACCCTGCCCTCCAAATGACTTCGGAAATGGACATCACTAGAAATGTCGACGCAAAGGATCCCAATGCTCTTCGAGATCTTTACGGACGCTGGTATCTTAAGAGTTGTGTGTTGACCACACGCTCCATCACTTTGGAAAAAATGGCAGGTGATGGGGATCGGCCTGAAATTCGTCAGGTCTGATCCGTCCTCTTTGGGTACTGGGTGCACATAGTCAGTCTTCCACGAAGACGGGATAATTAGTAAACGGTGCTCGTGGCTTTGCTTGCATGCATCCGATAATTGTGAATAATTTATAAAATCACGCTACATATATAAGCCAAACATATTTTCTCGCCAAACGTACCCAAAATACATTAAAAATAGTAAATATGTATAAAAAAGGCGTGTGTAATAATAATAAAATATGTTGGGAGTACAGCCACGCGTTGTAGGCGGTAACAATAATATTAGTGTAAAACTCTGCTCTGCCAATATTTTATCATGAAATTATAGACCCAAAAATAATTTAAAAAAAAAGTAAGTTCAGAAACTAAAACCCGACTACGGAATAATCATGGTCTGAAAAGTATCAAACAAGAAAATATTTTCATCTGATATATTTGAATGTATTTAATACATGTTTATGTGATTGTACGTAGTATATTATCTACTATGTGATGGTGAGGTACATAGGATAGCCGTGGTCGTATGCCACCTACTCTTATAAAATTATTCTAACAGTGGTAAGCGAGCACAAACTTTAGGGAAAAGTGGCAGAATCTGAATACACGGCAGCTAGTGAAGCGGCAAAAGAAATATTGTGGCTTAGGCAAATTGTGAATGATATACAGCATCCACAAGAATCTGTTATTTTAAATATGGATAACCAAAGTGCCATTAAGCTTATCCATAACCCTGAAAGATCCAAAAATATTGATATCAGATATAACTTTAGACGGGAGAAAGATGAAAAAAATACAATTAAGATCAAATATGTGAAGAGTCAACTTGCTGATTTTCTTGCAAAGGCATTACCTACTGCTAAATTTGAGTATAATAGAGATGAAATACTTGATTACATTAGCATAATTCATTTAATAGGTACCCAATGTTAATATGGTTTTATACTTGTAAAATTTAAGTGGGTGTTGATAATGATTCAATTTTATACTAGAATGTATGTAAGAAATATGATTTCCTATTGTTATTAGTATCTACATATCTATGTTGTTGTTTTGTGTGCTGATTAAATTTACTCAAAATAAATCTCACTTCGTTTATAATAATCACCCAATATAGGTCAGAGGTAAGCAATTGACCAAAATGATAAATCGCGTAACCCAAAAGTCATATTATAGCATTATTTTCAATCCGACACCGAAAATAGATATTAAGATTACCATAACTCAATTTACGAGACACTGCGCTCCGCCTGATTTCCGCCAAAAACTCCCAGACGGAATCAGAAGTTAGACTGGCAGATATTTTTTTTACATTCTATCTTAAATAGGGCAAATATTTTTCTTACCAGCATTGCATTTTTATAATAAGAGCGTATGTAATCAAGTTATTTTGTTTAACGTCCTTAATACGATTATGAATGTTAAAAAATATAAGTCGCAAATACTTATTTTTATTTAAACAATCATTAAACGAAGATCAAAGTCAACTTGGGCTTAATTCAAAATCGGTCACGATTCAGAAATATATTTGGGTCGTACAAATAATGAAAATAATTTAGTTTTTTCTATAATTAAAGCTTAAAGTGATTTCTGGTATTTTAGGATGAATTCATACTTTCAAGGTATTTAGGGAATTTAACCTAAGCTTTAAGCGGTTGTAGATACTAAAATACATGTTAATCTTTATACTATATTTCATAAACGGATCACGCATTGTTTTTTATTAAAATCCATCCGTCGGTAATCGATTAAAGAAAAGATAGACCGACTTTGTGTAAGATGACATACCTACAAAGGAAGTTAATACTGACGGACATAGTATATTATCTACTCTGTGCCGGTAGCAGGAACATTGTCGACAACGTTTTCGTATCGCCTTCGACTATTTTTGTATTGAAAAATGAACAGCGCTGCGGCGGTGAAAAGTGGAACTAAAAATTTGTATGACAATTTTGACATTTCGCGAGTTAGGTTTTCGAATACGTTGTCGACAATGTTCCTGCTACCGGCACTGAGCTGACGGTGTATAGACGGGTATAGACGGTGTATAAATGATATGGCGTAGATGTCGGACGATGTATACGTAATATGTATATACAACCAGGGGAAAATATTTACCATTTATATAATTAGTTTAGAAGTATTAGCTGGTACAAGTAATTAATATAGTTTGTTCCTTATGATAACACATTCTTGTGAGTAACAAATCTATTAAAACTGCGAGATATTCATACATTCTGTAGTTTAGTCTAATGTTGTAGTGTAAAACATATTTCATGACCGAACACTTCCTAGAATCGAAGAATCAAATTTATAACTAAAAAAAGAAATAATTCTGTTCCATTTAGCAGTTCGAGACTGTGGTTACGTTAGTTGAAAACTTGGAATTAAATTAAAATACCTGAAGTCTTCTTGGAACTGTGAAAAAATGTATGATTGGTAATGCGAATGAAGGCTTTCTCAATTTATATTAGTGAAGTCAATGAGAAGTCGTTCAATGTATGTCTGATAACGTTGTTATAACATGTCGCAGTTGATCTGATCGATTTACACACATAACTAAGGTTATTGACCTTGGCCATTGACCATTTAGATACATTTAGAGAAAGAAAATGCGTTAAAATACAAACAACTAATAATATTTCTTAAGATTGAACCCTTCACCCGTCTTAAAATACAATCTATTAAGAGTCGATGGAAGCGTTAAACATATTCACTCGATTTTTTTAATTGATTTAAATTTTATCAAAGTTTAATGACAGACGATACATATTAATCATATGAAAATAATTCTTTCCATTCGTATAAAGGAGTAATAAATATATAGGTATATGTAGTTATTGACGAACAATATGCGGTAGCTTGGAATACTTCCAACCTCTATGTAGAACATACATTTTGCATCGAAGTTAATAGACAAATCATTAGGAGCCGTAGGACAGCATAAAGCAATGCGAATAAATCTACCGTTTGTTGTATTTAGGTCGCGCAGCTACACGTGTACCGAATAGTCCCAATTAACAGGATTAGCTCTTGTAGTGATTCCGCTGATCGCTACTGCTTAGCGACAATTTGTGACTTCACTTCACGTTCTTGGTGAAATATTTAGCTTGAAATATGTTCAATTTTATAGTTTGACAACGATGGTAGACAATCGCGAGCTATAAACGCCTTCAATACTAATGATATAAGCACAGCATACGTTGAGAGGAATCACTGTGCTTAGCAGATTCTCGAGGATCTTTAACGTTACCGCAGGAACATTACCTACTACATCACATCAGACTTTTTTTATACCACTAAGGTGGCACAGAAGCTCACCTGATGGTAAGCAGTTACAGTAGCCTATAGCCGCTAGCTATACTGAGGATATCACTAATGAGTTGCACACCATGTTGTTGATGAGGAATCACTGTGTTAGCAGCATTACTACTAGTGCAGCGAATCCTCGTGGAGCATTAGCAACCTTACTTACGCAGAAACACAACACTACATCAAAGAAAGATAGACTAGTGTGATTTGGCTGCAATCTGTTGTAATGTGAAGGGATTGCCACAGTAGGTCGGCTTAAATTTTTGATGGTAAATCAAATTGGAATTCCATGAAATAAACATTAAAGAAATCTGAATTGGAGCGCACGGCCGCGTAGCTTCTTGGCAAAAAATCTGCGGCCTGCGTCATTACCGCGTCAAAGCTAATGCCGAGACAGCTGGTGCTCTCAATTTATTTGGTGTCTTACCTTTTGACAGTAACATAGTCTCCTCTGTCAGCATGTAGGAGGTAGGTCTTTTCCTCTCTGGTGAGAGGCCTCTCGTACACTTGCCGAAGGTCATGCTGGCTGTTCCTTAAGGCTTCTTGGGAACTGCCGAGCAGCTCCTCCCTGGAGCCGCGGTTCATGCCGGTCTGGGGATGAGGGATGCCGTATAAAACATAAGCCTTTGATATATAACCAGGTTGTCAGGAACAAATCATATCTTGTGTACCGATTGCACCGATACCAATTGTACCGATTTATAATGTATTTTATGTTCCTCAGTTATTGATTTTGGTGTACATTAAGAGTTATCTGTAAAGAAAATGTATAGTGATATGCGCTATGTGATTGATCCGTAAATCTTCAAACACTACATCAAAGTAATGTTACTAGAGTGAAAACTTCTGTCTTATTTCAAATGAGCCTTGTGTCCAGCGTGGTTTTCTCTGGTGAGCATGATATTCATCAAAGGGTATACGAAATATATTTGCTTACTGATGGTAAGTGTGGGGGGCGACATGATTATAATTATACGAAAAAACATAAAGGAAAGATCAAAGAAAAGCGTGGTAGAGAAAGGCCAAGGATTGGTTCCCTGCAACAGATAAAGACGAAGGCTAACGTTATGTCGTACCAAGAGGTCAAAGAGATAGCTAACGATAGAACGGCTTGGCGATTGCTCCACCGACAATAGCATGATGATGAAGTGTGGTTGAAGTAAAAAATCGGTATTTTTTTTGTTTTCTAAATTTTTTTTAGGGTCATCCCCTCGCCAGTATTATGCGTACGCTAGCTACGGCAACCGTTTACCATCAGGCAGGCCGTATGCTTGTTTATCATCTTAGTTGTGTAAAAATGTTCCTAGTATCTACACATAAATTACAGTGAAAAACTCTGAGATACAATTTGTTCTACATCACCTGCATAAATAGAAACGAGTCTGAAATTCCATCGAGAATCTTCACATCACACTGTAATTCTTTTAGCACACACAACTCGGATATAAAATGTTTTATTGCGGTTAAATTGTTGGGTTGCAAGAAAAGTTACGATTATTTTACCAATGTATACAGTTTATTGGCTGATTTCAATGTTTGATTTAGTTAGATCATCTTGCTAATGCACTGTGAATAATTTGGATTCAATTTATTAACCAACACTTTTACTCACTTTCGTAACGAAATGATAAAATAATTATATACATTATGACTTATTTTTTATCAAATATTTCTTTCCTAATTCTCAGAATGAATCCTCGAACTAAATTAAAACACAAAACTTTTTGAATAATTTAAGTTATTCAATTTAACTTACTAACGAAACGAGAGCATTATTATTCTTGTAATTACAACTTTGTTAACATTGTAAGCCTAAAATTAAATAAGATTAATTTTAATTTAATTTACCGCTGACCTAATTTTTAATCTACCAAATAAATATTGTCGTGGAAATTAATATATCTACGTGTATTCTCTATAAGAAGGCCGGTATTAAACTGTCCTTGTCCATTCCCTGTGGTAAGGTCAGTGGGGAACACAAATACAGGAATGATATACACATAAATGACGTAGGCACGTAATGGTGACGCTTTTGTTACTTAATTAGATTCGTTATTTTGTCTTGTCTGGTATATTATTATGTATTTACTAACCAAAAGTAAAAATCACCTACTTGGAACATGTGGCGTATGAAGAGAATAATGAATGTACCTTATATCGCTCTATACTATCTGCCTACCATGTGAAGGAGAAGAGAGAGAGAAGTTCTTAGAGAAATAAGAGTCGTTTGTAAAGTGATTTCTCATTAAAAAAAATTTATCCGCACGATTTGGGACTGTACCTCCACTTTCCAGAAGAGAAGATTGCAGTTCATTATAACAGCGTGTGTGTTTATGCGGCTGGTAATGTTTCGAGAGCTCCTCGAGTAATTGAGGGTACGTTATGCCAGTGGCATGGAAACAACATGGCTGGCAACGCGCCAGTGATACTCTTAGAGTTGCAAGAGTCCATAGGCTATGGTGACTGCTTACCAACTGGTGACCCGTAATTTTGATTGCCACGATTAACGAAAACATTTTAGTTTTTTTTGTCATAAAGAATGCACGGACACTAAGCAATGTTATATTGAAAATATGGTGAAAAATGTGCTAATGAAAGTAAGCAATTTTTTTTGTGTTTAATTGGGTGATGATATTATATGTCCCATATGTAATACACAGTAGGTACTTTGATTTGGATCAGATGGCGCTGTGTGGTACCATTTCTTTATTAATTTGAATTTCAAATATTGAAAATAGCTAGGGACACGTAATAATAACATTAATCTCACTTTCCACAATGCTACTATCATTGTTAAGATGACAACACTCAACAATAAGGTACTCTCACTACGAAGCTCACGACTTTAGGATCCAAGAAACCGTAAATAACGGACGAAACCCTGTGATTTATATCCCGCCATGTACCTTAAGTTATGATCTTTGATGTCACGTGATCGGAATAGAAATGATCATGGTACAGTCACGATCATTGAAGCATAAACGTAATACTTGTGAATTGTAATGTACGGTACGGTACAAGTTTTAGAAGGAATTGCTATGCATATTAACACAAGAAGACGGTATATGTATATTTTATTGTCCTTTAACTTGTAACCCATAAAATGAATAAGTAGGATTAAATCCTTGTGATAAATTTCTCTGAATTTCCATTCGCAGACAACGTCAGTAATTTTCTAGTGAATTATATTATTTAATGTCTGCGTGGCACGTGTTACATCTCCCATCTGTTTTCATGATATGAACGACTAGTCTAGCGACTAGTTCCACGACTGCCGGAGTGCAATCATTAACAGCGCTCGAAGGGAATTCAATCCAGGAGATGATAAATTGATCGATAAGTATTAATCCAAATTGGTCGGCAACGCTTTACCCGGGTAATGCAAACTTAACATCAAATGGGCTGTAAGCAAGGTGGCGGAAATTCTAAGCGTTATGAAAAATATATGACTGTACTAGCTGTTACCCCCGCTATAATAGCTTTGCCCGCGTGGTTTTAAAGCAAAAACCTTAATTATGTAAGAACAGCACTCTGACTGAGCTGATTGAGACGGTATACAAACTTTCAACCCCTGTTTCCCCCCCATAAGGATGATTTTTTGAGACAAAAGATAGCCTATGCCCTTGCCGAGGTTAACATCTATCTCATTGAAAAAAATTCATTATTGTCCGTTCAGGCATTTAGTCGTGAAAAGGTAGCAAACAAACAGAGTGACTTTCACATATATAATATTAGTATGGATGGTTTTATGTAAGCGAGGTGCAAAAACAAAATATTATTGTGACAGTATGTAATATCTCTTATATTCCTTCAATATCCTTTCAATGTGTTTTAAGTATGACGTGTAATGATTCTGTGAAATGTCAGATATTTTATATTTTAAGCTTTATTATAAACAGTAGCTGTGAATCGTGGGTGATTGGCTGTATGGCCTGTATGTAAGCAAATTCATCAAGTTTACGGTGTTTGATCTGCAATGTTTATACAATACAATACAATACAAATATTCTTTATTGCACACCAAGTAAGAAATATGTGAAAGAAAAAAACAACAATTTATATATATAGGAATTGTAGTTATACATTAGTAATTTGAGATACATTGATCACTGAGCTATGAATTTACTAACGCCGAGTTCTGAGCTGATATCTTTGTTTATAACAGTTCATCTTCCGTATCATATTTTTGTGGCTCGACATATATATTGTATACACCTTTGAATTTTAGAAAATCATTTTCCTCCTTTTTTGCGACGTTTCATGGACACGAAAAAATAAAAGTATACTTTTATTTACTTCTCAGACTGAGTCACACAAAAGCGTGGCTCTCGAAGCCTGTTTTTTTGTTTTATATTATATTTTTCGGGGATTAGGGAAGGCTTAAAGAAAAATACAATGAATCAGTCTTGTAATCAGCTTAGTATATACTCTCCTATACTCTAATTTGAGATTACAAATAGTACGAATAGGAAACATAAATATAGCAACTGAACAGTAAGTGGCAGTGATTTATTAATAGTAAACATCTAGATATGTCTTTCTACGTTTGCAATAGGCGGTAGTTACGCTCAATTGGACAATATGACGTAATAATATCGGAATCGAATTTTCTTCAACATGTTTTATAAGAATCGAATCGATTTAATCGATACAATATCATGCCACTTCTACTGAACCACATTAAATATGTTTTGCAGTAAAATTCTGGAAAGAAATAAAGAAATCGCTACTGATTTTTGATCCGAGACGTCAAAATTACTGTCTCCTCTGCGCGAGTACGTACGCTTGTGTTGCGTGCGATAGCTCTGCACTGAAAATATACTATTAATTTACAATCAGTGGTTTTTATGTTATCTGCCGCGGTGTTTTAGAGAATATATTCGAGCTGCTTAGACAAATAAGGTAGCAACATAGACATTCCTAATTAATCCTAAACAGTCTTAGAACGATATAACATTAACGATACTTTATACACCAACATTACTCATTTATATCCATGTAATCTACCACTGTTCGGAGAGCTACAGGCCGCTGGAAGTCATTAAATAAATAGTTTAGCAACAAACATACTCACCACATTGGATATATTGAACCGAACCCGCACTTTGTGGTCTTTTTTCCGCCTTTTCATTTTGATTCAGTAAAAAATATCACTCACAAACACAATGGATCACATTTCCATTTAATTTTGTCACACGTTCGGAAATACATTACTGTTAAAACTGTCCACTATAGAATTGATATTTTTTCAATCATATTTAGCGCCAAACTGAAGCAGATGCAAAATTATCAAGACAAATGCCTAACGTATCTTGAAAACTGATCAAACTCACGTCAATTGTCTCATTAAAAGCATTGCATTTTTGAACACTGTAGTTCTCGATAAAGAGTTTTACGGCCTAGATCGTATAAACATCGCAATTTTAAGTGCCGGTTTTGTAGAAGACGTCTCTACAGAGCCGAATAGGAATACCGTCTCTCGCGTACTGCAAGAAGAAACCGATATATGCTATTTTTAAAATGGTACATAATTTCTCAATGAACGTAGCTTTTCTTATAAAATAATACCCTCAAAAAGAAATACTATAGGTATTTGTTATTAAATGTTCTAACATAATTTATGAATTTGTGTTATTTGGAGATTTGACTTTACCAGGTGCGTTATGTGGACCGTTTAGGTGCGATACGAAATGGTGCGATTCATTTCAATGCGCTCAATGACCGCATATCTTCCTGTTTATCGTTATATGTAGGTGCATATGATCTGGTAGACTTTTTATTCTTTGGTGATCTCAAAGTAAAAAAAATGACAAATTTAACACATTTTCAATTTTAACCAAAAAAACAATTAATAGCTGTGCTAGCAGCCAGCTCTACATTTTCTCTGGAAGAAAACTTATGCACAGCACAACTTACTCTTTGTATAGTCAGATACATTGATTATTATGCCCTTTCCTCCGGGTGAAAAATAATTATTTGAAGTTTTTTTGGTTCATTTTATGTAAAAGCTAAAAGAACTTTCATACCCATGAGTTGTTTAAGGAGTCGATCAATCTATCTTTAGAGTACCTAGAAGTAGTAAAAATAATTACTAACGTTTTTCTTACGATTTCAGTACTTGCTATTTAGCCCAAATAGAAAAGAGGATTTTGACCTGTCATAAAATATATACCGCATATTCCATCATCTTTACTGGCCCGTTGCCAGATTTGATTGCGAAAAGCCACATCTATAAATCAGATATAGATACCTAATCCTTGGTCAAAAAAATCTTTTAAAAAAACAAACTTCTATTTCATCAAACTCGAATTTGATGTGCACTTACCCTTGAAGTGTTTTTGATTAATGTGATGACACGCATTGATGCTAACTGCTTTCAAGAAATCTCTTTCAAATACATAAATAAAAAGAGCGAGCAGTTATCAATCAGATGGTAAGTGATGTGTATAGATGTAGCGCGTATCTCTAAATTAGTACAGATTTTAGGAGCGACGGCATCCGTTTTTGCTTTGTAAACAAACATCTTGATAGTCGGGATCAAAGACTACTAAACTGAGTACGATCACGAAGCAGAGGATTAGAGATGCTAGAGGGAGCACCTTTAATTTAATTATAAATAGTTAAAATCACATAAAAATGGGTTTTATAATACACGATGCTAATTTGTTTATTTACTTCGACATTTCGACCAAGTTGCATCGCCCATAAAAGTCACTATTGTCACGCTACCGTTCAGCCAGGACATAAATCAATAATAAAAGTGATTCTCCTGCCCTTATCCCACATTACTTGGGGTCGTCATCTCTGTATTTACTTCCTTTCTGGCCATGTCATCTTTCGCACAATCCATGCATCTATTCGTAGGTCTATCTCGACCCCTGTACCCGTCCACAATGAATGTGGACGGGTACAGGGGTCGAGATAGACCTACGATGTATGAACTTAACTACTATGTATGAACATAAAACCTTTCTTACAACTTACTTATTTATCTTAATTCCTCCGCATAAGATGCACATACCATGACAAACGCTTGCTCCTCAACTTTTCTGTTACTGGAGCTACTTTCAAACTAGCTCTACTCTGATGAACTCATTTCTTTCCTTGTCCATTCTCGTTGCGCCACACATCCATCTCAACATTCGCATCCAGGACATAATATTAGGTCCTTACATATGAAATTGGCGTTTTTCGTACTGGCCACTTTAATCACGAATTTCTCCTCTTTGGTAAGGAATTCCAAATTCAAATTTGTACAGCTATAGACTCATGTATTTGTGCTTCGATGATCGTCATTCATTTGTTTTTTTTCTTCTGTTTTTTTCTGTTTGCGTCACTCATTTTACAAAATGGAAAACCTTAAATATCGCATTATTTACGAGTACGAGTTCCGCCGTGGCACTAGTGCTGCGGAAACAACTCGAAGGGTGAATGATGTGTATGGCGGTCGTGTTGCAAAAGAAAACACAGTTCGTTTTTGGTTCCAACGTTTTCGTTCTGGAAATTTCGACCTGCAGAACAAGCCCCGTGGACGGCCTGAGACTCAAGTTGATAATGAAGAGTTGAAGGCTATTGTGGAAGCGGATCCATCGCAAACCACGTCCGAGTTAGCTGCAGGCTGCAATGTTAGTGATAAAACTGTTTTAATTCACTTGAAGCAAATTGGGAAGATTAAAAAGCTTGAAAGGTGGGTACCTCACGAATTGACTGAAACAAACCGGCAAACGCGCGTCGACTGCTGCGTTACATTACTAAACCGGCACAATAATGAAGGTATTTTAAACCGAATCATTACCTGTGATGAAAAATGGGTTCTTTACGATAATCGGAAGCGCTCAGCGCAATGGTTAGATCCTGGCCAGCCAGCCAAATCCTGCCCCAAGCGAAAATTAACCCCAAAAAAGTTACTTGTAAGCGTTTGGTGGACTAGTGCCGGTATTGTTCATTACAGTTTTTTCAAATCTGGCCAGACTATTACGGCTGATGTCTATTGTCAGGAATTGCAAACCATGATGGAAAAGCTAGCGGCTAAACAACCTAGGCTGGTCAATCGCTCCACGCCAGCAGTGGCGTGTTCACGACAACGCTAGACCACACACTGCGCTACAGACGGCTACTAAATTAGAAGAGCTTCAATTGGAAAGTCTAAGACATCCTCCGTACTCCCCGGACCTTGCTCCAACAGATTACCATTTTTTTCGAAATTTGGATAACTTCTTGCAAGGGAAAAAATTCAACTCCGATGGGGCAGTCCAAATCGCCTTCAAAGATTTTATTGATTCCCGTCCGACTGGTTTTTTTAGTAAAGGGATCAATGAACTACCTATGAGATGGCAAAAGTGCATAGAAAATAATGGTTCATACTTTGATTAATTAAATATATTATATTAAAAAATATTCGACTTTTTGTTCCTCCCATACAAAACGCCAATTTCATATGTAAGGACCTAATATAAGTACTGTAACAAAATTCACGGTGCCTCAACAATCCAAAATTGTCTTTGACTTTTGGACCACAATGATAAATTATATCGTCAAATAGCGCAATACATTGATGTAACTGATGAAATATCTTCTTCGGCTGATCTCATTTCCAGTAGTTCAACTATAAAATGTGCTTTTATAAATAAATGTAGCTATTTACATTATACCTTAGAACAAAGCGTAGTATACCTACTTTACGAATAAAGTCTTCGTTGAATAACATTTTACATGGCTTTTTGTATGAAGGATTTATTTACAGAACAAAACTATACAAAAAATAAAATTTACAGAGTTGGTATGTGTGTAGGCTAATTAATATCTGACTGTTATTGGTTTAGTTAAATGACTTCGTATTACAGAATTAGCACCAACGTCTTTTTTACTGCTGTCAGAAATCAGATTTAATCATACTATTACAATAGTAGTACGTAGTATATTATCTACTCTGAGCTATAAGTTACATAACAGGATACACTTTAAATAGCACTAATAGAAAGTTAATGTTTTGCATCCAATTCGCGCTCCATTTCCCATGACACATTGCAAGTCACCTTCATAAATATGGTTTATGTCTCTGCACTACCGTTTAACGATCGTGTTATTGTAACTTTATACAATTCAAGATACAATTGCTGTTTAGTGTATCAAAGTAACAGTAATAACACTACAAATCAAGATATATAGCGATAGCGTCTTCCGATTAAAATTGGAGCCGCCCGGCTGGGGACTGTACCCTCCACGTCCGCAGTCAAATACTACTTTGATGTAGTGCTGTGTTTCTGAGGTAAGAGACGTTGCCAGTGCTCCATGAGGATACGCTGCGCTAGTAATAATTCTGTTGCGCAGTGAGTCCTCATCAATATGGTTGGCGCGATAGTGATACCCTTGGTATTGCTAGCGGCTATAGGCTACGGTGACTGCTTACCATCAGCTGGGCCGTATGCTTGTGTGCCACCTTAGTGGCATCAAGCAAGTCTTCGCTTGCCGTTGTTATCGTATAGAACATCCGTAACTACTAAACCGGTCTTAATAAATAAAACGTTGCACACTGTGTGTTATTTGGTTATACTTGAGAAATAAGATAGTTTTTATCTCATTTAAGTTCATTTTTTATAATAATAAATCAAGGTCTCAACGTAACGTACTATTACTTAATTGCTCTATAACTCTGCCTACACCTAAAGGAACTTTGCGTGATAATATGTAAGTATGTTTAATTAATTATTGCTATATCTTAGGGGTAAGGCTCTAAGATATATCGGGTCGTCAATCTAATCTAAAACGCTATGGCTGATTGCCAGATATTCTCACGACGCGACAGACATTTGACCTCTTAGATCAGTTGTCTGCCTTTGCAGGACTTTTATCGGGTATGTAGGGTTTTCTAAAATATTAATCATTATAATTTATTTAAGAGCTAGACTCTTGTCGGTGTAGCAATCGCCAAGCCGTTCTATCGCAAGCCATCTCTAAAAATATTAATGTGTAGGAAATATCAATAGTTAGAATCCCTTTGAAACTAAACCAAATTGAAGGATTTTTTTAGTATGATTTACGATTACACTTCTCTCTGCCTAACCTGTGAGGGACTTAGCGTAATGATATGTATGTATATATTTTTGATATTGTCATAATGAGAGTTTTATACATATATTTTATCACGCTGAATCTCTTTCGGCGTAGGTTAAGAGTAAAACAGTGCTCTTTTGCTTTTGACTCATACACCTCTTTGGCTTCTTTTACAGTCATCAGTCTCTTCATACATGCAGTGCGGTTAAGCGTTTTATGTTATTTGTTATAAATATTTAAAAACTTGCGTGACTTGAACTTAGTAGTGGAAATGAATTCGGGTTTATTGGGCACACAGACACACCTCCGTTAACAGGTCAAATTTAATAAGTTTTCGTGGTGTTTATGTGTTGCTATATAAATTTCATAACATACTATTGACTTTAATACATACTAGCTTTTTCATTGCCACTTCGTCTGTGTAGCAGTATGATATAATTTATTTATATCATACTTAGTCCTAATATAGGATTCTACTGGTAAAATATTGATTAAAATCGGTTTAGTAGTTTTTGGGCGTATACGTTAAAAAATACACATATTTTCTCTTCATAAACTACCAACGGCTTTAAGTTTAATCAAAAGTTTGACTTTAGCGTCGAATAAAGTAGTCATTAGCTTTATTGTTATTAAATAATATCCTTGGCTCTTTAGGACTGTTAAAACAATCCAATTGGCAATAAGGTTAAGTCCATACAAGCGGCCACTCAAAATATATGAAAGCAAAAAAACTAACACTTTCTCCATAACATTCTTCAAGTCGATAACTATTAGAAAAAACTAACAGAGCAATTATGTTCATTCGTCATTTAGCTAGTACCTATACAACCATCTAGTGCTCGTAAAATATGTGATGCGAGAGTGATCATAATTTTTATTAAGATTACAAAGCTCTGCGTCAACTAATAATTCTCAGTGACTCAACTTGCTGTCTAGACACGACATTTCAATCTTATATTTTAAAGTTTAAATATATGTTTTGTCTGTGGCTTAACTAGAAAGTTCTAGTTTCGTAGACACATTTTCTTAAGCGGTGAAGTGTTTTAACTTTAAACTCTTAAAATATAATTGAATAATGTTTATTTGACATAACTCTTACAATAAATTATATCCCATTGGTACCATGTAGATATCCTGAATTAACGAGAAAATTAATAATAATAAAATTAAAGAACAGCTTTACCCCTTGCACTAATTTAAACCCACTGCTTTCTTTATGGTATATAGATTATAGATAAACAATAAAATGTCTACCTTAGTCAATATTTAGCTGAGAACTGTTGCTATAATATGATTTCTAGATAGTTAAAAAACCATTGTATTCATAGAGCTATTATTTACTAACAAGTCCTCTTAATTTGTACCCCCTAGGAGTAAAACACGTAGCCACTAGTGTAACTACCTAACACCATTATTATCACTCATGTATGTACAAATAAAATAATATATTCTATACCTATTTATAATTATTGAAAACCACGAAGAACCACAAGTAAGCAGATAATCGTAATTATATATTTTTTTAAATATCCGTAACATTTCATTTCCTAGCTGAGACGCAAAGTGGACCTTAGTCCATCTAGACTCAAGCCCATTAAGTTTCATGGAGGCTGTTTCGAAAAAGTCCATTTAGCCATACAACGAATGTATATTACTGGATAGCGCTAGACATAATAATGTTTGCTTACCTCTTTCGCAGGATTCACGGCTGCATATTCAGGTAAATAGGTACTCGTTTCAAATTGATATGAGGCATAAACAGTGTGTGGTGAGTCAACTCCTACGGGACACTGACTGAGGACAATATTGTAAGTGTACCGCGTTAATCGAATTTTCAAAGAGGGCTGGTCGCGGATTAACAGGTTTGGCGGTATCGAGGTAAGGTTGTCGATAGTTTTTATACGATAAAATAATACTAAGAAATGAGAACGAAAATAAAAAAAAACTACTAATTAGTTCATAATAATAATTATATATATATATATTTATTGACACAAAAAAGATTAAACTATTTACAAAAACATATCTTAACCTACCTACTTATAGATAAAAGATCTGACCCAAACCGGAATCATGCGGTAGCGTGCCAAGAATGCTGGCAGCATTGCCACGCTGGATAGCAATGCTGATTCTCTGAGCGAGATATGTTCCAGCACGCCTGTCACTAATAATATTATATTTATATCCTAATAATATTATTAAAATGAAGGGTTTTATCTTTGTCTGTTTATTTTCGTTGCTCAATCAAGCCTAGAACGTCTGAATATATTTCATTAAAAGCTTTTAAGAATAGATTAAATAAAATAGCATAATACATAAAACCATAGCATAGATATATTAACATAGAATACATCGCTGAGCTTACTCAGTCAATAACATTCTAGAGGTAAAAGAATTCTTAAATTAAGTCCGGTATTTTTGCCGTTTTTATCTTATACTGTATAGCGGCCCGCCCCGGCTTCGCACGGGTAGACATTTATATCAAATATTTTGTCTACCCGTGCAAAGCCGGGGCGGGCAGCTAGCCTATGTTAATCAGTGATAGCGTAGCTTTCTAACGGTGAAATAATTTATGAAATCGGTCCAGTAGTTTCGGAGCCTATAGACATTTATCAAATATTTTGTCTACCCGAGCGAAGCCGGGGCGGGAAGCTAGTATAATATTTAGCCTATGTTACTCAGTGATGATGTAGCTTTCTAACGGTGAAAGATTTTTTGAAATCGGTCCAGTAGTTTCGGAGCCTATTCAATACATACAAAAATACAAATCTTTCGTCTTTATAATATAATATTAGTATATTGTATTCATATACAGACAGAGAGTAAACTTAACTACGGTCAAATGCATACAGTGGTCGAGATTATTGAAATATACAATGTGACGCGGTGGACGCCTTTGCTATAATCTCGGTATCCGCGTTATAGCGTGTATATTTATTGAGTGAAATTGACTTATTCCTGCAGATAACAACAGACGCAAATGTAGGTATTTTTAGCAAGTTTAATAAATAAATAAAATAAGCACATCGATCCCCTCACTATTTTACGATCCACGGTAATGTCATTAATGTAAGTCCAGCGCTCGCCAATACGTCGATATGTTTAAATTGTACGAATCGCAATCACTTTCAAGGTTTTGTTATTCCTTCGATATTTGTTATATCTATTCACTCTCTACATTCGTCTCTTCAGCTAACGTCAAACATACTCCATACGTTGAAGATTAACGACTATGATTATAGAAATGTATCTACTTTAGTAAATTACATCAGAACACAAGTTTAGCAACTTATTCCACAAAAATATCTATTATAAATAAAAAAAAAAACTTTAAATTACTACCAAATTAAGTGACGGCTGACCTAAAAACAATAAAGCTTACGCAAAATAGGGATTATTTTTTATGGGTTCACGATACAAAGTAGTCTTTTAAAGTAAAATTTAGTCTACAGTGAAAAATACACACAAAATAGCCCACGTCTGTTACCGGAATCTTTGCTGTATTCAGATTATCTAAGCGAGATCATTATATTCCCCTGTCATGAATTACTTAATTCCCTAAGGATCCAGAGTTATAACCGCTGGAAACACGTGCCATGGAACAAGATACGCTTAATTTCAGCACTTGAGACACTCCTTAGGACTGGTGCCGAACTCCATGCAGGTGCAAGGGTGATGGGACGGAGCCAGAGTATCAATACAAATAGCATTCCATACTATATAATATTTATCTTCACATCTTCCCACAAGGATCCCCGATGAGGTAGGCAGATGTGTTACAACACCCAATTTTCACTGCAGATAATTTGGTGCCAACGTGACAGATGGTGAGTCCGTCGCCATCTCTTAGGAACTATACATACTTCCTCGAATATCTTCTCAGATCATATTAAATAATATGACCTTAACTGACTGCTCGACATCAAAAGAAGGTTAAATTATAATAATTTCGACATATTTCATTGGAACCCTTAAATATGCAACGTGGGTAGGATTCCATTTACAAAACTCCTTAATCGAAAGGGCGCGTAGACTAATCTGTTATCAATGAGCGTAGAAAATGATATCGTGGCCCACGTATCCCTTGAAGGATCAGGCTCATAATCCTACGATACCAGTCTATTCTTTGTCCTACGTTAATGGACATAATGATTGATCTTTTTATATTGATGATAAGTTGTCTTGAGTCAATATTATCATAAGATTATCGAGATACACTATAGGATTATATCAACGCTAAGGCGGCTATTCTTAAATTACCCTATCTTTCAAATCTCTCCTCAAAAACTAGAATTTGGATAGGTACTATTGCAATATTTTTTAATCGTGTTTCCAGTATTAGACGTTGCCCGTTACAAACACAATTAAATACTTGTTCAAAAACTCGTGTAGATTTTATACCACTAAGGTGGCAAAGAAGCACACCGCCTGATGGTAAGCGATTACCTTAGCCTATGGACGCTTGCTACACCAGGGGTATCACTTGCGCGTTGAGCTGATCCTAAGCGCTTCTTCACGTTAACTCGCGGGCGCAGTCATCAAACACATACAACACAACACATCACACACACACATATGCATTTAATAACATTTTTACCTTGGCAGATAGGATGTCTCTTTCGTTGATCTTATTAATTACAACGTTGTTTAGTTTGCTATTCAGTGCAATACTGCGATCAAAAGAAACTATTAAGATACTGCACCGTTTCGGACGAATTGCGGTGATGCACGCAATTCTCTCTTCATTGTGGGCTCAGTATTATAACATAAGTTCAGTGTTATTCAATAATCAACTCAAGCGCGCAAGGTTTGTTTACCTATCTGCAAATCCTCCATACGTGACTAGACCACAAGGTGGTTTGACACCCCCTGTCTCCGATATAATCAGCTTAAGGCACCGGATATGTGTTGTGCATACAATGCAAGACCAGTTACATTCGCCACATAGCATAGGATACATCTCTATATTTACAATCTAAGAGTTGACCTTAATATTTAAACTGTGAGACCTCTGCCTAAATTGTATGGAATCCGAAATTTACGAAAGTGATGAAACTGAAACGTGAAAGGTGGACTCTCAAGCTTTTAATTACTGTAGCTTTTTAAACAGTCTTCTAGCTCCAGGCGACTAAAGAAAAACTAATCACTTAAACGTAATTACTCCAATACAATAGACGTAGTTATATTATATTTGTGACACTTATACACAATAAGTAATGTTTTATAGATAAATAATCTCAAGTAGTGTACTTGAACAACATTATTAAGCGAGAAAATGGCTTTATAGCATCGGGTATTCCTTTCAAAATATAAACGGATACGACAATAATAATTCATTGTTTTTGACAACCTCAAATTACTCAAAAATTTTAAGTCATCAGTGTCTTTATAAAGCCAAAAATAATTTCAGCTAAAGGGGTAGTCTAATAGCCTGTCGCAATTCGCCTCCAATAATGGCATCCTTCTAATAAACATTTCATTAAAATATATTTATTGTTCTATGATAATGAATACCTTAAGTTTGCACTAAGAAAATATTTATGTACAGCCATTAGCCACTGGTTAACCAGTCAGCTTATTGATATAGTATATCGAAACTGTATATCATAAAAAAAGTGTATTTTATAAAAATCTATGTCCCTTATCTATATCTATGTATTCGGAACAAATTCAGCTCAACAAATATTCGCCTAAACTTTCCGAGTATGTAAATAATATGTGATGATTGCTCGTAAAATATATGATAATTCAATATAAAAGTCGGCGGATTTTTTGGTAGGACCCTTGGTCATTTTTATAGCTGAAAATAAATCCTACTTTATTTAGTGCAGGCTACTAGAAATATATTTATTGAGATAACGAATGTGAAACATAAGTGCTTACCATCCTCCCCTAGAATAACCCTTGTAGTAAACCCTCCTCAATTAAGTGGGATTTTGCTTGGCAATCTCAGTAAACAAAAACATATATACTGCTTTTTATAATGTTATAACATAAGGTACCTTATGTCACAAAAAAACCCTGAAAGGTGAATGCAAGCGGTAACAAGAAAGACCGACGTAACTATATTTTTTAATAAAACATTATCTTCTAGGACTATGGGCATAGGTGTTTCTTAATAAATTTTCAGCTAAGATTAATGTTATGTTACTCGTATGTCTGTCCGTCGTGTCCAACGAGTTGTGGGTAGTCGCATTGTGGTCAATGATTGATCGAGGATTAATGGTTTTTAAATGCTGCCTGAACAATTTCTTGACCAATTTTAGTATAAGTTGCCCTCTATTCTCAGAAGGGTTACTTTGAGTAAATTGAATATCAATAATTTCGCAGTAGATACGTTTTTAAGAGCCCTTTTATTTTACGTCTGGATTTTTAGTAACGTCTAATCTTTCTGTCGATTCTTCTACAAACGCTCGCTACAAATGTTTATGAAATAACGTAACCAAAGTAAATAATATCTTCACAAGAAGATAAATGGGGCGCAAATCTTTCAAAGTGATTTATTCGAATCGACATGGGCGCTAACTGGCCTATAGAACGTTCAGCTTTGATCTGGCGATCCTTTTATGTATCATCTTTAAAGACACAATATCCGAATCTTTGAACCAAAGCAATTGATAGAAAATAATTTTGGATCGCATTTAAATATAATACAACATTAAAACATATACCGTTATCATCCGTAGGTATCTATTTTAATGAAAAAAAAAATAGAATTAAAAAAACGTCACGCGGGAGGGTGCCAAGGAGGCTGGCAGCATTGCCCCGCTGTATGGCAATGCTGACCCTTTGCGCAAAATAAGTTCCAGCAACATTCATATGTTTTATTTATCAGGCAATCTGTCGCGATATTAAATAGGTAACATAATGAAGCTAACTGGAGATTAAATATATCCGTAATACTTTTATTTAACAAAGGTATATTGTGCTAATTGGAACACCTATATACATTCGTAATTAATTAAATTATTAAACGGAACAAGGCACTAAAATTTCTAGCTTTAGTTCAAATTTTAGTTCAGTTTTAATGTGAGATGTCAAGCTACACCGACAAGCCCTTGCCGTCTTGATATCGCTTGTTACGAATTCAGAAGCTAATTGAAAAACTGATGTTTATGGAATCCTATATCATCATTCAACTGCCCTTATCCCATGATATTTGGGATCAGCGCAGAAGGTGTTCCTCTTCCATTCCTCTCTACCCCCATCTCTGGATCCACATCCTTTTTGGCCATTTTTTCACACAGTCCATCATTTTTTTCTTAGGCCTGCCTCTATATACCCACATTTATACATAAAGCTTTTTTGGCCACGTTACCTTCGTTCTGTCTTCTAGAGAATACCATATATTTGCAAAACCATCGTACTTCAAGGAATATTCTAAAAAAAGAATAAGTGAAATCGGTTCAGCCGCTCTCGAGATTTGCGCTTAACAACACATTTTTTTATTATACATTTTGTCGATACTTAACAATTTGTCGTCTACGTTAATACTGAGTATAAGATAACAGATATAAATCTTAAAACTGATCTTCGCTTAACTAGGAGGCCGGTTTATCATAATTTATTGTTGCTTCACCTACAGAAACTGATATATGGGATAAATCTCAATTTGCCTTGCCGGCCCTAATTTAAATGTAAAATCAAATTACATTTACCAAAAATGTGCTCTAAGATAAGGTCTATCAGTTTTATTTGTATTTAGTTTAGGCCCTAATAAGACACTTATAACGGTCTAAATTACCGCCTGAGAGAAATTCAAGGAAGTATGTAGTGCCTTAGAGATGGTGACGGACACACCATCTGTCACGTTGACACCAAATTATCTTCAGTGGAATGTGGGTGTTGTATTGTATAACACCCTCTGCCCAGCGAACCCTAAGGGAAGGCGTGACGATATATTATTATAAATTCATGCAGCTGCCAATCTCAAAGGCGACAATATACCTATGATGCGTTCATTAGTGTTGATGAGTGTGCATTAGCAATACCCAATGAGTGACCACAAAGCGTTTGAATGACGAACTTTGCCGATTCAAATAAGGGACAGGCTATGTTATTATGAGCTTAGCGTTCAAACAAGCATTACATAAGTTCTCAACGTACTTGTCAAATAAAATAAACTCACTTAACAGTTGTTTATATCTATGCAACCATTAGATATGCTAACCATTAGATAATTACTATTCTAGAATATTATTATTCCGAATCAAACTCAAAATGATTAAATAATACATATTGAAGACAACATTTATATTATTTACATCAAAATGTAGGAGCAATTTCACGAATCTGTAACTCTCACTCTGCAAATTTCTGCAAATGTAATGTTATTTAAATGTAGAAATTAAATATAAAAAATATTTTTTTTTATATAGAAATTTATTTTAAGAACATTTAACGGTCGCGCTTTCTTTTTTTCCGCTATTCTATCCGGAATAAAACTGCACCTTTATAGCCGTTTATGGAAATGAATGTTCTCTGTTGTCGATCAGTATGTCGGAGTATGATTACTCGGTATATTACAGGCAAGTGGAAGTGAAAAAGCACCAACGTATGTTTAACTGCAATCGTTTTAAATTACTATTTTTTAGTTGTATCGTATTTATGTTGTGGTGGTTTTATTAAAACTTATGATTATAGTAAACAAGTGATATTTAATATACATATACATATACGAAAAAAGGGCCCAAACTAAAAGCTCGTTGTACTATGCGGTACCTGACAACTTATAGAAGACTTGAACTACTTTACTTTAAAATACATAACAAAATACCCAGAATCAATACAAATGTTCCAAATTTTCCCTACGGGCATCGAATTCGTGATAAAGTTTCAGGTTTGGCATTGACCAGACTGATAGTGCGTAATTTCCATAGTACTGCTTATTTTTTTTAAATATAATCATAATATTTTTTCATCAAATAAATATTGCTTGACGATGTTGATGTCATTGAATGAGCCGTGATAACCGTCTGATATGAAGCATTGCTTGCTATTCTAGCGACGCAAGTTCGAATCCTAACGGTATGTACAATGAGTTTTCGAACCAACTTAAGGGTAGTGATTAGTTTCAGGACGCATAAGCATACGGCCCACCTGATGGTAAGTAGTCACCATAGCCTATAGCCGCTAGCGATACCAGAGGTATCACTAATGGGTTGCCAACCATTTTCTTGATGAGGACTCACTGTGCTAGCAGCATTACTACTAGCCCAGCGTATCATCGTGGAATAACCCACGGGAAATCCCAAATCGCCCTACCTCTCATTTTAAAAGCTCATGCTGTGATTAATCACTGTACTTAAGCTTAGAAAAACTCATTGGTACAGGCTGGGATTCGAACCTGGGCCGATCAGATGACAGGCCCTTGCTTCAACCACAAGGCCACCACGGCTTAAATTCTTATGAGAAGGCGTGAAGATATTTTTATTAATATTAAACATTCAAATCTTTATTTCTTCGCGTACTAGCCTCCAGAGATTATCAAGTTTCTTGAATGCTTTTACGTGCTTGCGACTTGTTGATTGTAGATGACAGCCATTCCCATATGATATGTTAGTCATGTTGTCAAATTGAAGTGTTGTTTTTCATCTTTGAGTTGGGGGAAAACATGTGAGGCGCGTATTTCATGGATCTCCGCTGTCAAGCACGCACCAACTGGTAATAATGTTGCTATTTGATATTTTATGAAAGAATTTATGTGTAATTCCACAACTATTTATTTAATTAAATACGTAAACTGAGCAATAATCTTTTATTGAGTTATACAATAGACACAGGTGACAGGTAAGAGAAAGAACATCACTTAACGTCAATCAATATGACAAGTGTGTAGTTCACATATTTGGAGATAGATGGCGCCTTAAGTCCAGTGTTGCAATTAATTAACATCAACACTATTACAATTAATTCTTATGATCTAAAATAAATTACATATATTTCAGTATACCCTACTCCCTTCCACTTGCGACTTCGTCCGTGAAACAGAGTGATAGGTACATAGCTTTTCAATAGTGAAGTGAATTTCGTCAACAATTTTAGACATTACCCCAAACATCAAACAAACATTTTTACGTCTTTATAAAACGACTTTGTCTATCTCTATCACTATCTCTCTCATCTCAAAAACAGAGATCAGGTGCAGACAAAAAAAATGTATGAAATGTATGTCAAAGGCTCAATGCTATTTGCACACAAGAAATAATGAGAGAGTTGATTCCATCTTTTACCCTTTACAATTCAAAGTAAAAGCAGGATATTGTTACGGAAATTAAGGGGATGTTGCAACCATTACCTTATATTTTTATTTATGTCTTTACTTGGTTTCACTACCTTTATTCCGTTAATAACAATAACGATATAGTGATATTTCTAAGAGCTTCATGAAGTTATTGTACTGGCTGACTGAGTATATATAGATATTTTAGGAGAGGTAGGACGAATTGGGATTTCCCGTGGGTTATCCCATTAATATTGGAGCCGCCCGACTGGGGACTGTACCTCCACCTTGCAGAAGACCGCAGTGATATTATTATACCTACTTTGATGTAGTTTTGTGTTTCTGTGGTAATTATGATTGCCAGTGCTCCACGAGGATACGCTGGGCTAGTAGTAATGCTGCTAGCACAGTGACTCCTCATCGACAGCAGGGTTGGAAAACTCGTAATTAATATCTCTGGTATTGCTAGTAGCTATAGGCTACGGTGACTGCTTACCATCAGGTGGGTGTGCCACTTTAGTGATCTAAAAAAAAAGAAAAAAAAGGTGTCTCTATACAAGCTAGATATATACTTTGGTGGCATACAAGACAGCCTGCTTGATCTTAAGCGGTAGCCTACTCCTAGGACGCCTTCAACACAAGTTGTATTACTAGCGCGTTCCCAAACATATGATTGGTAGTAAATTTATCTCAACAATATTGTTGAGATAAATTTATCTTGAGGTCGCGGTTAAAATCTCATTACTACAAATTGATAAATAACAATAATGATTGCATGCAGAATGCTCCCAAACAAACCAGCACGACGTTACTTATAACTCCCGAAATCTAGCTACCATCATTAACAACAACATCTAATTAACCAAATTAAGAGTGCTTGTAAAGCTCCCTTAGCTTGTTATTAACCAGATAAGCGCAATAGAAACTGATCTTTATACAGCTAATTGACCAATTAAACAGGATAGGGGCGAGAAGATCACTGTCAAACTATCGTTGGTAATTGGACCTTATTAATGGGGCTTATGGCTCCTTATCAACTTTTTACTTCCTTAGACGTAGGTACACTAAATAATGTCAAGTGTATGGTTATTTTTCTGATAGTTTTATACATATGACGAGCCTTTGAATGTTATCCGATAAAATTGAAAAGTAACACAAAATTGTACACGTAAGAAGAATCATTGTAAAGTGCTACATATAAGTCAAAGAGTATTACATGGTACCATAAATAATACGACGAGACCGTCGGTCTAGTGGTTAGTATACCTGACTGCTACGCTAGAGGTCGCGGGTTCGATTCCCGCCAGGGCTAACATTTATGTGACAAATATGTTTGCCTTGCGTTTGGGTGTTTCGTATGTATTATAGGTATGTATTTAAAAAAAAAGTATATAAGTATTATATCAGCTACGCTACTGGTTCCCACAGTACAAGCTTTGCTTAGTTTGGGGCCAGATGACGCTGTGTGATAATGTCCAAGCATTATTATTATTATCTCTCTTACACGTAGAGGCCCGTTCGAGAATTTTAATATTAGGTAAGGGATACACGTGGCGAATATCATCCCCGGAATGCATAGTGATGCACCCGGGGATGATCCTCGCCGAGAGCAGAGACTATTTCATGGGGATGGAAAACTAAAATTGGTCTATTGTGGTGAACTGTTAATGGATTGGGATACTGGGCTATGGGATGAGACTACGGACGTCTGCCATGCAATATGTCTCAATATTGGATGAGATTTGGAAGACGGTCACTCGCCACCTGCTAGATGGGCCCCTCTTAAGTGCGGCGCATAAGATGCCGCTGAGGGGCAACATGGGCGCAGGCGGCTGAAGGGTGTCGAGAGGTTTGCACCGGTTTCATCATCGCGGGAACTGGCATACGGCAGTCCCCAGAGCTGGTTTCCCCGCTATTACGCATATTGAGCACTTCCACTCTTCGAGCATATAGCTCTCGCGCTCTACTCTGGTCAGCCAGTGAAGGCAAGCCAGAGGCGGGGGCCTAGGCCCCACCCCCTGGAGGCCTCGGGTCCGTGGTGTCGCTACTCACCAACAGCTCGCCACAAGCTGCCCTATGGCCTTATTATTATTATTATAATATATGGATACACATATATATATCAGACTTGAAGATCAAGTCAAGAGAGAAATCGTGTTCTATACCCTCTGCCTACCGCTACCCCGTGAGTGTCTTGGATAATTAACTTGGAAATTTGATATTAATAATGAAATATTTCGCATTTGGCAACTACACGAAGCTGATAACGATAACGATAGTCCCTATTATAGTCATCTCCATAACCGGCGTGATACCGAAACACCTCCTCCAATCGAATTGCCCCAACTCACCTACAAATTTTGTAAGCTAAGCAAAATTTGTTAAGCAAAACACCTCACGGTAGTCCAATGATACCCACTTGGCTTACGCCCGTATTTAACGTTAAGAATCTGGTATTCCATACCGAGAGCAAAAGAAATGTAAAATAATAATAATATTAGATATCTATAACATCTAATCATGTGAATACATCTTACAAAAGAATTACATTATTTCAGTGATGGTGAAGTGTACTGGAATGTCGCCAGATTAGGATTTGAAAGCGCTCATAAAAACAAAAATATAAATAATTTACTCTTAAATTATATTGTTGTTGTTCGTCAGGGATAATCTGGAAATCGGTTGGCG